>JAPVLO010000553.1:600000-1057300 GCA_027257055.1 Cephalopachus bancanus
CTTGCCAAGTTGCTCAGGCGGGTCTCGAACTCGCGGGCTCAGGCAATTCACTCACCTCAGCCTCCCAAAGCACTGGGATTACAGGCTGAGCCACCGAGTCCGGATCCTATGACATTCTTTACAGAAATTTTTAAAATTCTAAAATTCATATGGTACTGCAAAAGATTCTGAATAGTGAAAGCAATGGAGCAAAAAACAAGCAAGAAAAAACTGGAGGTGTCATACTAACTTTTTAAAAAGATCTTTGAATACAGCAGAACAGAGCAACAAGTTTCCCCTAATCATGTAAGATGAACTTCGATTTAGGCTTGGTTCTGGACAAAGTTGTTTGCTGCATTGTTTGTCTCCTCATTGTCCACAGAACTCTGAGAAGTCGTAGGAATATGTAGGGGCAGACTCAAGGCCTAGCTATATCTCCAACATCGAGGAAAGGGACTGTACATCAGTGGGAACAGCCTTGTGCTCCCATAGGTCACAAGGAGAGAGCCTGGGAAGAGTGACCTCCCAGGATATTTACATTGGATATCTGACTTTGAAATCCATTAAAAAGCTGTAGTAACCAAAACAGTATGGTATAAAAAGATACATAGACCAATGCAGCAGAACAGAAAGCCCAGAAACAAATTCATGCATTTATACCTGACTGCTTTTAGAGTTTGTAACAAGAACACATAGTAGGGAAGAACAATCTCTTCAGAAAATGGTGATTAAAAATTAGCTGAGCATGATGGCATGTACCTGTAGTCCCAGCTACTTGGAAGGCTGAAGTGGGAGAATCGTTTGAGCCCAGGAATGTAAGGCTGAAGTGAGCCTAATTGGGTCACTCTATCCTGGGCAACAGAGACCTCAACTCAAAAAAAAAAAAAACCACCCTAGTTATTTCTGAGAAGACATACAAATGGCCAAGCAGATATATGAAAAAATGTTCAATGTCAATAATAAGGAAAATACAAAACCAAAACCACTAAAGATATGAATTCACAATACCTATTATTAAAAAGCCAGACCTGCCTGGGCAACTTTGCGACCCCTCATCTCTACAATAAATCAAAATGAGCCGGGCATGGTAGCGTGGGCCTGTAGTTCCAGCTACTCAGAAGGCTGAGGCGGAAGGATCGCCGGAGCCCAGCAGGCCGAGGCTGCAGTGGCCAGAAGCGGCCACTGCACTCCAGTCTGGGTGACAGAGTGAGACTCCAACTCAAAAATAAATAAATAAATAAATAAAAAATAAATAAAAATAAGCCAAAGACAAGTGTTGGCAACAACGTGAAAAGGGAATCTTGCACATTGTCATGAATGGATTGTAATTTTCAATCACATAAACTGCAGGACACTCTATTAATTGAATTAAGCAAGGCACAGAAAGACATGATCTCCCTCCTTTGTGGAATCTAAATAAGTTGATCTCATTGAGGTAGAGAGTAGAATGGTACTTACCAGAAGCTGGTTTGTTTCAGGGGAAGCTGGCATGGGGAGATGTTGTCAATGGATACATGATGACTGCTCAAAAGGAGGACTGAGGTAGAGAGCTCTATTGCACAGCATGATGACCATATTGAGAATACATTGTATCTTTGAAAAATGCTGAAGACAGTGATATAAAGTGTTCTCTCCAGAAAAATGACAACCCTGTAAGGTAAAGCATTTGTTAGCTACAATTAAGCATTGTCAATGTATACTTAAAAACATTATTCCTGAATTCTATCCCACATGTTTAAAATTAAAAAGTAAATAAATTAAGAAAAATTCTTCTCTATATGATAAATTCACGATGAAAGGGTAAACTGAGGCGAGGTGGGTTGGTGCTATGGGAATAATGCAAGATCACAACAGACTAAGAAGTAAAGAGATGCAAAGTTTATGATTCACCTTTCCCAGATGGAAATAGGGGCAGCGCTCAGGAGAGTGTGGCTCCCAAGGGCCAAGAACTGGGTATATTTAAGGGCTTTTGGGATAAGGGAGGTTTGGGCCCAGAGGGGTCTGTGTCAAAAGGAATACCCAGAGGCATGGTCTTTGATGTTGATTGTAGTCACAGGAGTCTTAGATCTTAAGGATGTCAGACTTTAGCATCTCATGACCCTGGGTGTAGGCTAGATAGAAGGAGACAAAGAGAGGGGTTTTTCCTGTAAGAGACCTGTCAGATGTTCCCAGTCCAAAAGTTTTTGACTAAAAGTTGGTCTTATCATTTCTATGGCTTCTGCCAGCACAGAGTGATCTTTGGCCTTCTGCCTTCAACAAGGAACCAAAAATGAGAGATTATTATGCTAAATCATGAATTGAAAGGTTGGGCTGTCCTTTTCTTGCATCTGATGGAGTTTTCCTTTGATTTGCTGAGGAGGTGGGGTAGGCTGCCAGTTAGGCCTACAGTAAATTGTAAAAAACGCTAAAACCGGCCTATTGGAATTTTATCTATGTCTAACCTGTGCTAGATTCGAAGTGTTTCAGTCTAAGAAAAAATGGCTATGCTGACACAAAATGTGAACAAGTTTATTCCAAGTTTCATGAGGTTCCTCCTTTCACATATAATTTTCTGTCAATTAAAATAATAATTTTAAAAAACCTAATGGAATAACAATGTTGCAAGTACTGAGCCAGTGTCTTTATCATAAGCAAGTGTAGCCCTAACACAGGCAAAAGAGGAGAGGGATGTGTGTGACTCTTGTGATGAACCCAAGAGTCAGAAAAATGTAAAGGTAATTAGGAAATGAAATAAGCAGAATTATTCTAATTTAGAAAGTCACCTGTGCAGACTGGGTATAAATGTCCTTTCCCTACATGTAAATCAATGCCATTTCTTCACTCTTGATATTTTCAATCTCTTACCTATAGCCACAGACTCATTCCAAAAGAGATATATCCTGCAAATTATAGAGCATCTATTACATACCTAGCACTGTCTTTGTTCATTTCATTTATGTCAAAGCACCCCCATAATTTATGAACCCTTATTAAACATTTCTCAAAATAGGTATATACCCACACTGACACAAACACAATTGTTCCATAATGTTTACCTGAACAAATTGGCCCAATAAAGCCAATACTCAGTTATAGTAAGTGAAAAAAAATTGGCTTAAATAGTGTTCTTCTATTGAACACAAAAAAACGGAATACAAATTAAGTAATGTAGCTTAGTACACTCATTGTGGAACTACTCACATCTTCAAATTAGTATTGAGAACCATTAATTTTCATTGAAAATATTCTAAGCCGGGATCGGTGGCTCAGCCTGTAATACCACGCTTTGGGAGGCTGAGATGAGTGGATTGTCTGAGCCCGTGGGTTCGAGACCCGCTTGGCCAACTTGGCGAAACCTGTTCTCTACAATAAATCAAAAAATCAGCCAGGCTTGGTAGCGCGTGCCTGTAATTCCGGCTACTCGGAAGGCTGAGGCGGAAGGATTGCCGGAGCCCAGCAGGTCGAGGCAGCGGTGGCCAGGAGCAGCCACTGCACTCCAGTCTGGGCGACAGAGTGAGACTCCAACTCAAAAAAAAGAAAAAGAAAATATTCTTATAATTCCTGAGGTTATATAAGGAATTTTTCATGATCTTCGGAACAAGGGAATTATGTATTAGGTCTAGCATGAATAACAGTAAAACTATCCGGGCTCGGTGGCTCAGCCTGTAATCCCATGCCTTTGGGAGGCTGAGGTGAGTGGATTGCCTGAGCCCGTAGGTTGGAGACCCACCTGGGCAGCGAGACCTCATCTCTACAATAAATCAGAAAATCAGCCGGGCGTGGTAGGGTGCACCTGTAGTTCCAGCTACGTGGAAGGCTGAGGCGCAAGAATCTCCGGAGTCCAGCAGGTCGAGGCTGCAGTGGCCGGGAGCGGCCACTGCACTCCAGTCTGGGCAACAGAGTGAGACTCCAACTTGAAAAAAAAACGAAAACAGTAAAACCATACAATTTGAATGGGGGAGGTTCTAAAAAATGAGTTATAAGATATGAGAGAAAAAAATCCACAATAAAACAGAGAAAGTAGGTTAGCTTTCAGAATTGTTAAAGTTTCTAGTTTGCTAGTAAATTGTCAACTTTTGAAATTATCTGTTTTGTTCAATTATTTTTCTCAACATTTCTCAAAATAGGTACATACCCACACTCACACCAACATAATTACTCCAAAAGTGCTATATTTGTATATTTAACTCGATGAAAGTGGAAACTAGAAATCTAGTTGCAGGTCAGAGAGTGCATATTTAGAAAAAATCTAGGACAAAATTTTGTAACTATCCATCCAAAACTCAGAAATGTATAGCTCTGTATTACTCTCCTATATAATCTTCATTATAACCATCATAATCACCCTGTAGTTACACAAAGAAGAATAATAAAGACATAACATACAAAAACTATCTTCTCCAAATTATTTGACATTTAAAGGCGTTGGAAAATGGGATGACTGGATGATGTCATTCCACCATGCTAACCAATATTAACATGTTATTTACAACCTTGAGGAGGTGGGAGAGGTTAATGCTGATGTCAAGATAACACTATTCAATGCACAACAGTTCAAATACACTAAAATTTTGTTTTATTAAAACAAATTAAATTCATACATAGCCTAAGAAGCATTTCAAAATACTGTATTTTATTACCCTTAATGTGAAGCTGGTAAAACAATTGACCTTTAAAATTTAAACATTTCTGTCTTGCTATAATGCAGAATATGACTCTGATCACCTATCTTTTTTTTTTTTTTTTTTTTGAGTTGGAGTCTCACTCTGTCGCCTAGACAGGAGTGCAGTGGCCGCTCCCGGCCACCGCAGCCTCGACCTGCTGGGCTCCAGCGATCCTTCCGCCTCAGCTTTCCAAGTAGCCGGAATTACAGGCATGCGCCACCACGCCCAGCTGATTTTTTTTATTTATTATAGAGATGAGGTCTTGCTGCCCAGGCGGGTCTCGAACTCGCGGGCACAGGCAATTCACTCACCTCAGCCTCCCAAAGGCGCGGGATTACAGTCTGAGCCACCAAGCCCGGCTTGATCACCTATCTTATGCATCACTTATAATCCTGCTATTGTCAATCACAGAGAGCCTCTCCACTTAGAATTTCTTGATGCATCCTACGTTTCAAAGTCCTAAACCTTCCAAGGAAAAGATAAACATAATGCCCACCTAATTTAGAAGAAACTTAAAGCTCTGATGCAGCAACAAGTGACCACATCCTTTCATGTAAACAAAAGAAATAATTTGAGAGTCAAACCGCATTAATATTTGCTTTTTTAAACATCTAAAATCTATTCAATGCAAAAAAGTGCAGAGGTCCAGCCTTCATGGAGCAGGGCCTAAGGTGGGGGGAGGGAATGAGAAACAAAGACAGGAGACAGTGGGATTGGGAGGTCTCTCCCTCAATAGGTTTATTATTTAACATACCTCTTATATAGGGCAATATAGGGTGAAACTGTACAAGGGACTATTGTATTTTTTCTTGTTGTTGTTTTTTTGCTTTTGTTTGTTTGTTTGTTTTGAGTTGGAGTCTCACTCTGTCGCCCAGACTGGAGTGCAGTGGCCGCTCCCGGCTAACGCAGCCTCGACCTGCTGGGCTCCAGTGATCCTTCCGCCTCAGCCTTCCCAGTAGCTGGAACTACAGGTGCACGCTACCACACCCGGCTAATTTTTTGATTTATTGTAGAGATGAGGTCTCGCCAAGTTGCCCAGGTGGGTCTCAAACCCGTGGGCTCAGGCACTCCACTAACCTCAGCCTCCCAAGGCGCGGGATTACAGGCTGAGCCACTGAACCCGGCTGGGACTATTGTAAAAACAAGCAGCATCAGCTTCTGGGCCAGGCATCCGGGCCAGGTGTGATTGACGTCATGGCGCTTTGCTTTATTATAAAGTAACAAATCAAGGTTAGGGGAGATGAAGGAGCCACAGTGAAATTACGTTGCTACTAGAAGGCGAGCTGTTCTGCATATTATCGTTTTGTACCTAGGGCTTTATTGTAGCTAAGACTTTATCTGTACTATGTGTACCCGGATGTGTGGGCATCCAAGACACTGTTTCACGTAGCAGGCTGCATTCCTCACAGACTGTCTCTGGCTAGCATGCAGAGTCTCCAAGTGAGACCTTGCCTACAAGCTTGGGGTACTCAAGGCCCACTACATTTTATGCAACAGGCTGCATGCCTCACCTGCCTTTGGCTAGAATGTAGAGTTTCCAGGCAAGACCATTGCCTACAAGCCTGGGGTACTCAGTGCTTGTCTGCTCCCCACATCACATCTGCTCTAAGATGAGGGAGTATAGGCTTGGTTCCTGGAACACAAGCCAAGAACATAAGGACCTTGCCAGCTATGCTCTGGTTTCCTTCAAAAAAGTATACTTTGTTAACTTTCCAAAAAATTAAACTCCTGTTCCTGGGAAACTTACATACATATAAGTTATTTAGCCATTTTAACTTTGGATTACTCTTTATACTCAACAGCCTGATTTAGAGTAAAGTCTGAAAGTGTTAGTGTCTTAATGCTTTTATGCCCACAAATTCTACTTATTTTGACTTGTTATTTGATAAAAATATATTTTAAAATTATTGCACCTACACAGTAACAGTATCTTTTTGTATAAACTGCTGTTTTCTGAAGGTATATCTGAACACATTTTTCATCATGCTTTGCAATTTGTAGTGTTTGTCACCAATATAAATTCTCTGAAGTTGAGCAAGTTTGAGCAAGTGTTGGAGGATATCCCTGAAGTATAAAGTTTGCTGTGTAATAAGATCTGTGATATAAGTTATTGTATCCTCTTTTTATTTCTAATTTCTTTTGCTCTTGTGTAGTCTAAGAGTTATATTTTGTGATAGGCCCTTCAATAGGAATTGTATTTGCTACATATTTATTCAATATGTACTCACTGATGCTGAGTAATATGCAAACACGTATTAAATGCTTTGTCACACTTTTTAAAAACATGTATACAATTCTTAGGTATAATTTTTTTTCATGTACACTAAGGAGTGACCATTGGTTAAATGCTTTTCCATGTTCTTTATGATGGAAGTGTTTCTGTGCTATGATTTTTTTTTTTTTTTTTTTGGCCTATAAAGGTGTGAGTACTGGTTAAAGAATTTGCCACATTTTTCACATTTATAGAGTTTCTCTCCAGTATGATTAGGTTTGTGCAAAAGTAATTTTGGTGTTTGCATTGTTGATATTTTCTGTTTGAAATTGGAATAATTCTCAAATAAATACGATCATGTTATACATCATTTTAATGCACATTTCTCCCTTTATGTTTTTTGGCTAATGACTTGTTACTTGCTGTTCAACAACCAATTGAGAACAATCATCGAAGAGAATCCTCTTACAACTATATGAGAAGTTGCCGAAGAACTCAACATCAAGCATTCTACAGTCATTCCACATTTGAAGCAAATTGGAAAGGTGAAAAAATTTGATAAGTGAATACTTCATGAGTTGACTGGAAATTTAAAAAAATAGTTTTGAAGTGTCATCTTCTCTTATTCTACAAAATAACAACTAACCATATCTCAATTGAATTGTGATGTGTGACAAAGTGAATCATATACAATAACTGGCAATAACCAGCTCAATGGATGGACCAAAAAGATGCTCCAAAACACTTCCCAAAGTCAAACTTGCACCAAAAAACGTCATGGTCATTGTTTGGTAGTCTGCTGCTGGCCTGATCCACTACAGCTTTCTGAATCCATTACATCTGAGAAGTATGCTCAGCAAATTGATGAGATGCACCAAAAACTGCAATGCCTGCAGATGGCATTGGTCAACAGAAAGGGTCCAATTCTTCTCCATGACCACACCTGACCACATGTCGCATAACTAATCCTTCAAAAGCTGAATGAATTGGGCTATGTAATTTTGCCTCATCCACCATATTCACCTGACCTCTTGCCAACCAATTACCATGTCTTCAAGCATCTCGACAACTTTTTGTAGGGAAAACACTTCCACAACCAGGAAGATGCAGAAAATGCTTTCCAATCTGAAGCACAGATTGTTATGTTACAGGAATAAACTTATTTCTCATTAGCAAAAATGTGTTGATGGTAATGGTTTCTATTTTGATTAATAAAGATATGTTTAAGTCTAGTTATGATTTAAAAATCATGGTACAAAACCACAATTACTTTTGCAACAACCTAAGGATTTGCTTAAGATTAGTTAATGGAAAGGTCTGGAAGATGGTGGCCGAGCCAGTTGGACTATGCGATGTTGGGAGCCGGCCGTGGAGGCCCGCCTGAGCACTAGGGATCCAGGTGGGCTGCGGACCCTGAGACCACCAGGTTTGGTTCAGGAGCTGAAGGCCCATTCCCTCCTCCTTTCTTTGTTGCTTAGCATTACCTACTGGCAGGGATTTTGATGATCTAAGCATGAAGTTTTAAGAATATGACAGGCATGGCTGACTCTAGGGATCCATTGTTCCCGTTTCTCACAGACTGCGGTTTCAGCTTTAAACTTAACACAGTTCAAACTCAGATCACATTTGGGAGCCTTATACATGATACAAGCTTCTTTATAAGATTAAAAAATATATTTGTAGAATTAGTATATACATTTAGAGAGCTGTTTCCAGCTTTAGATGGTATAGATGATTATCGAGGGTTATCAGAAATGGCCCAGCACAAACTTTGGGCTGGGCCACATTCCTAAGGGCCCAGCATCCACTTTGGGCTGGGCAGAAATTAAGATAGATACATAGGATTTTAGAATAGCCATTTTGTTAAGAGATCATAATCAATTGTTCCTGGAAGTGGCCCAGCTTGATCTTTGGGCTGGGCTACATTCTTTAGGAATTGGTTTAAGCTATAAGAGTTGTTTATAGTACAGGTAAAATTAGCACAGATAAGAAAGGTATTAGGATTTTAGTCAGTTACATTGCTTTTGAGGAATATAAACCAAGCATAAGGAACAGTGAGATAATTTTGGGATTGTCCTTCCTTATGCTTGGGAAAATGCCTGGTGGGTGGGGACACCCCCCACCTACCGGGCTTTGTGTTCACGTGAAAGTCTTGTGATCTGATTGGGATTGTCCTTCCTCATGCCTAAGGAAATGCCTGGTGGGTGGGGGACGCCCCCCACCTACCTGGCCTTGTGTTCACGTGAAAGTCTTGTGATTTAACATGTGAAAGTTTGGGATAAAAGACTCATGGTTGGTCCCAATAAATGACTTCTGCTCATTTCACTGAACAGTTGTCCACTTACTTTCTTTCTCTTTATATCTATCCCTCCATCTTTCTTTCAATATCTATTCCTACTACAGAATCGGCTTCTGCACTAGACAGAGTCCAGTCTCTTTCTTTCTCCTTATTTCTCCAGAATATTCGCCGATGCTGCCCCACCTTCCAGGGACCCTCTAAAGCTCTTTTGGGGGACTGACCCCCCATAATGCGAGTCCCAGTGTGAATGAGCAAATGGAAAACTTTGAGTACGTGCAGGTGAGTGAGTGGGTGGGTGTGTGAGTGGCTGATTGAGTGAGGTCTAGGGAACTAGCAGCCAGGTCCTGGTGCAGCAGCTGGTGCTGCAGCTGCGTAGACCCTAGCAATTCCTGGGATGCAAAAGCCAAGTGCCATTTTTTCCCCCAATATAACACTTCCTGAGAAGGAAATGTTGGGAGAGACTAGGTAAGGGCTTGTGAGCAAGTGGCCAGGGCTCTGTTGTAACAGCTGGTGCTGCAGCTTCTCTGTTTGGCCCCTGACTCTTTTCAGGTTGCATGAGTTGAACAACTTTTTTTTTAATGGATAAAAGTTTTTCTGTGAAGAAGTGGTGAGGAGAGACTACTGCCCCAGGCTATGCCTAATCACTGCAGCAGGAGAGACTCCTGGCTCCAGGTTTTGCCTCACCACTTCAGCACCTGGTCAGGCCCTGCAGAGGGAGCCCAGAGGCAGAGTCCCAAGAGGATGAGAGAGGCACTTCACCACCGTCTTGAAGGCAGGGCAGGAAAGTGCTCCAACTTGCTCACTACAGAGCAACAGACCTGATTTCTGTGACTGTTGAATCTAGTTGCTCGTGACCCAGAGGTCACAGGGGTTGTCTGTGACCCAGAGGAAATATTCTGAAAGCACAAACTTCAGAGGGACCTGATGAGTGCTAAGTCCCAGGCACCCCACCCCCTACCCTGATCTAGTCACCAGACAAAGGGTGTGGCCAGAAAAGGATGAAGAAAAACTCCAAGAGATCAGTGGTGAGTCCAGGGATGACCCAAATACCCTCCTCCCCAGCAATCCTCTGAACATCAGACCCACACAGCTTGGCCATGACTGAGAGGAACAAACCCAGGTGGAGCCTGGACTTTAGTCACAATAGGAGAACTCCATTCCAGGAGAGGCCTGACTGGGGCACTCCCTGTGAGTACATACCTGGGGAAGAGACAATCCTGCCTCTCCCCACTGGAGGAGATCTCCCTGACCATATGAGAGTGGGAGGGGAGGACAGCAGCCCCACCCACCTCCACTGCCCCTCCTCCTACCCTATTCCAGACACTGGGAAGAGAGTGAAAGAGGTGGAAGCTCTGCAGGAGAGACCAGACTAAGAGGAAGAGTTACAGAGCCTGCCACAGAGGGCAGGTTTAAAAAAAATTTTTTTTTAAATTTTTTGTATATTAGTTCACCTATTTAAAAAAATATTTTTCCTTTGTGCATGAATGTGTATGTGAAGGTTTGATGTGCATCCCTCTTTTTTCTTTTCTTTTTCTGTTTCTTTTGTTTGTTGTTTTGTGTTTGTGTGTGTGTGAATGATTGAGTGCTTATCTTTCAATTTGGTTGTTGTTGGTTTGTTTTTGCTCTTTTATTCTTCTGTTTATTTTTATTTTTAGTTTAAGGTGTGCATCAATATGTGTGAGGGTTCAATCAGAATTCCTTTTTTTCCTGGTATTTATGTTTCTCTTCTCCATTCACTTTGTGCTAGGTGTGTGTGTGTGTGTGTGTGTGTGTGTGTGTGTGTGTGTGTATAGTTTTCTTGATTTTTTGATGTTTGTTTTGTTTCACTTTGTTGTTATACCAGTTTGCTTTGGGGGTGTGTGTCTATGTGTGTGTGTGTTCAATTTTTTTGTGTTAGTTTCTACTTTTATTGTTCTGTTTTTTTCTTTTAAAAAAAATTTTTAAAAAACTCTTTTCCATCTTATTTCATTCTATTTTTCTCTGTGCTCCTCGTTGCTGTCACTGTATCTCAAATTCAGGAGGTACACACACGTACCCATTGCATCATCACATAGAGTGGTGGTAGGGAGTGGGTCTTATTGAACACATACCACAATCAGTAAACACTGTAATTTGCAAGTTGTTTCTGAATCTTAGTGGCCCATCCCCTACCTATTTAACTTTCAAAACTACAAGAGACAGCAATGCTTCCCACCCACAGTCCTATTTCAGCATAGAACAAATCCTGAGCCCTGATCAGGGAAGATTAGAGGGCTGAGCAAACATCAGAGGGAAAAACCTCTCCCAGTGACACTGAATAACAGAATTAAAGAGAAAAGAGATCTGTCATAAATGAGGAAAAATCAAAGAAAGATCACAGGTAATTTCAAGTGTAACAAAGAGAAAACTCCTGAAAAATCAGACATTGGAGCCCAAACAATGGAAGTCACCAATGACTGGCCCCAGAATATGACAGGAATTAGGGAATGGAGGGAGTGGATAAGACTCAAGAAAGACATGATGCCACACTGAAAGAATTTGTAACAGAGATTTTTGGCAACACAAAATTTTATCCAGGAAATGAATAACAAGATGAAAGCATGGAAAGCAGATTCAATTTAGCCAAAGAAAGAATCTCAGAACTCAAAGACCAGAATATGGAATTAACCCAATCTGTAAAAAACATAGAAAGAAGACTCAGGAAGAAAGAACAAAGCCTACAGAGATGTGCAATTATATCAAGTGGTCAAACTTACACTGGATTGGTATCCCAGAAGCAAAAAGAGACATGGAAAACAACTCAGAGCAAGTATTCTAGGAGGTAATCTGAAAAAACTATCCCCATCTCACCAGAGATGTGACCATCCAGGCACAAGAGATACAGAGAACTCCTACAAGACATGAAATGAGAAGACCAACCCCTAGAAACAGGGTAATTCACCTACACAAAGTAGGCACAAAAGAAAAAAATCCTAAAGGCAACAAGAGAGAAAGGTCAGACTACCTACCAGGGAAAATCAATCAGAATAGCAGCAGACCTATCAGCAGAAACACTACAAGCAAGAAGGGACTGGAGTCCAATATTCAAAGTTTAAAGATAAACAATTTCAACCAAGAATTTCCTACCCAGCAAAGCTCAACTTCATCAGTGATGGAGAATTAAACTCCTTCCCAGACATCTAATCCCTAAGAGATTATGCAGCTTCCAGACCAGCTCTACAAGAGACACTTAAAAAGTTTTAAGCACAGAGGAAAAAAAGAATGGCCACACACTTCCCAAGAGAACAGAAGACCACAGAATCAACAGAGAATACAGAGCAAAGAGAAACTTGAAAACACACACATTCATCAACCCCAAAGGCAAAAGAAAACACGCAATGAAAAAACTTTTTAAGAACCTCATGACAGGGATAAACAATCACATTTCAATAATCAGCCCAAATGTGAATGGACTAAATGCACCACTGAAAAGACACAGATTGGCAAACTGTATAAGAAACCATGACCCAATTATTTGCTGCATCCAGGAAACTCATCTCACCACAAGGGATGCACACAGACTCAAAGTTAAAGGATGGAAAAATGAGTTGCTAGGCAAATGAATCACAAAAGAAGGCAGGAGTCATGATCTTAATATCAGACAAAACAATCTTTAAGCTATCAAAAATTTAAAAAGCTACAAAAGGACATTACATAATGATAAGAGGTTCAATCCATCAACAAGAAATATTCATCCTTAACATATATGCACCCAACATAGGAGCACTGGCATTTATAAAGCAACTACTAAGTGAACTAAAAAAAGATATTGACTCTAACACTATTAGCAGAGGACTTGAATACTCTACTAACAGCCCTAGATAGATAATCAAGGCAAGAAATCAACAAGGAGATCCAGAACCTAAATTTGACACTCAACCAAATGGACTTAATAGATACCTGCAGATTATACCACCCAACAATCAAGAATATACATTCTTCTCATCACCACATGAAACGTTCTCCAAGATCGATCATATTCTTGGCCATAAATCAAGCATAAATTCCATAAGGTTGAAATATTGCCAGGCACCTTCTCAGACCACAGTGGAATAAAAATAAATATCAACACCAACAAATTTTCTCCAAAGCCCAAAAGGCATGGACACTAAAGAATATGATGCAGAACAACTACTGGGTCAACACTGAAATCAAAGCAGAAATTAAAAGATTCCTGGAAACAAATGAAAATGAAAAAACATGTTACCAAAACCTCTGGGTTGCCATGAAAACAGTTCTAAGAGGGGAATTTATATCTCTATGAGCACACATCAAGAAAATGGAAAGATCACAAGCTGAGAGCTTAACAAATCACCTAAGGGAGTTGGAAAGGGAAGACCACCAAAACCCCAACTTTAGCAGAAGAATCCAAATCATCAAAATAAGAGCCCAAATACGGAACATAGAAGACAAAAATATCATAGAAAGCATCAACAAAACAAAAACCTGGTTTTGAAAGAATCAACAAGATTGATGAATCCCTAGCTAGAATGACTGGCGGAGGCCATGACAATCCGGGGCTCAGCATGGGAACCAAATGAAGACACCCCCCTGGAAGACAAAGCCCCAGAGGGGATCCATGTGTGTGGCAAGGCCCCACAGAAAGTCTTGAGGAAAGTTCTGCATAGCTGCCCTGTGACTCATGGTCGCCTGGTTATTCCCATTATATTGTTATACTCCTGCCTTACAGGAATAATAGGTTTCAATCTCCCTTGGAAAAGAGTAATGCAACCAGAATTGGAGGGTACAGTGTCTACAATGCCAGTAATAAAGCAGTCAATGTTTCAACATCGGCTAAGCCTCAGGAAATACAAATAAGAACAGGAGAGGTCATGATGACCCAATCATCAATAGAACCAATCACTGTAACATCCACTGCAACAAAATGTACCTTTAACTGTATGGCAAATAAAACACTTAGAGATTCTCTATTAAAATTGTGGCACAAGGAATTAACAGAAACTGAGATAAAAACTGTTACAGATAACATAGGTGTAGTTAAACATCAGATTAGTCATAAAACCGGAACCCCAAAAAATAAAGCTCTTAAGCCTTTACCTACTATTAGAGCAGGACAACATGTGGGATATAATATTAATAATATAGTTTGGTGGGCCCCTAGGGGTAGAAGTAGCATGCAAAATTTATCGTGGCTAGATCCTCCTTTACCTTACACCAGAGCTTACGATGAAGATATGATTAGGTGGGCTTGGGTAGATGGCAGATGTGTTAAATGGAACTCTCTGTCTCTCTGGGTAAGAATTAAACATAGTAGCCCACCATGGTGTTTAATTCTAAAAGCATAGAAAATAAAAATCTGCTACAAAGTAAATCAATGGTGTAAGAAAATTAAATGTAACTATTATACAATAGGAGATTGTGAGAATAGATATAATTAGCTAAACTTGATATAATTAGTAATAATTTTTTGCTATTGTTCAATTATAAAAATAAGTTAGAAATATTTAGAATAGATGAAGTATGCTTTGTGTGAATCCACATATTATTGCTTTAATAGCTGATTGTCCTTTTTTACTTTTTATTTTCCTTATAGAAAATTATATGCTTTCATGAAATAGGATGTTAAATTTATAAGGTTAATAGTCCAGCAGGTGGTGGTAGTAATAACCACAAAAACCAGTTTTAGGTTTATGGGCAAGTTGTATTAATCATTAACTTTATAATAAATCTTGTAAGACATGAGAACATACAGTATCTGTGATAAAATAATGAAATCATCTTGTGATTGTATAACCACAAAAAATGATTAATTTATAATTTACTATAAATAAACGCAACCTGGCATGTTTGATTGGCAGAGCGCCTAAAGAAACTCTGGTCATGACTCCTCATTCTGTCACCTCATCACACCTCCTTCTCAGGTCCCTGTGAACCCCCCGGAGCTGGCCTCCAGCAAATGACCAAGAAAAGAGAGGAAAAAAAAGACAAATAAGCACAATCAGAATTACAAAAGATTGAATCACAACTGACCCTGAAGAAATACAAAAGTTTATCAGAGGTTACTATGTACACTTATATGGGAACAAACTCAATAACCTAAATGAAATGGAGAACTTTCTGACATCACACAACCTCCACAGGTTGACACAAGAAGACATTGTGACACTGAACAGACCAATAAGAACCCAGGAAATTGACTCTGTCATATGAAAACTACCTACCAAAAAAAGCCCTGGACAAGATGGCTTTCCAGCAGAATTCTACAAAACTTACAGGGGGGAGCTGATACCAATTCTATTGAAAGTATTCCAGGCAAGTGAGAAAGATAGAATTTTCCCCAAATCATTTTATGAAGCTAAAATCACATTGATACCCAAACTGGGTAAAGATCCAACACAGAAAGAGATCTACAGGCCAATATCCCTTATGAACATAGATGTAAAAATCCTCAACAAGATTCTAGCAAATTGTATCCAAAATCACATCTCAAAAATCATCCACCATGAGCAAGTAGGCTTCATCCCCAGGACGCAGGGCTGGTTAAACATTTGCAAGACCATAAATGTAATTAAATACATCAACAGATGTAAAAACAAGAAACACATGATTACATCATTAGATGCAGAAAAAACTTTTGATAAAATCCAGCATCCATTCTAGATAAAAACCCTTCAACACCTAGGTATAGAAGGAATACACCTCAAAATAGTAAGCGCCATCTATGTTAAACCCACAGCTAACATATTGCACAATGGACAGAAACTGGAAACATTTCCCCTGAAAACTGGAACAAGACAAGGCTGCCCACTCTCACCCCTTTTATTCAACATTGTGTTGGAAGTCCTAGCTAGGAAAATTAGACAAGAGAAGGAAATCAGGGGTATCCAGATTGGAAAAGAGGAAGCCAATTTAACCCTCTTTGCTGATGATATGATCCTATACCTTGAAAATCCAAGAGAATCTGTCAAAAACCTGCTTGCACTGATAAAAGACTTTGGCAAAGTCTCACGGTACAAAGCAGGCTGAGACCCAAATAAAAAGCTCAATCCCATTCACAATAGACACAAAAAAAGAAAGAAAGAAATACCTCACCCTCTTCCTAACCAGAGAAATGAGACCTTTACAATGAGAACTACAAAACGCGGCTTAAAGAAATCCAAGAAGACACAAACAGAAAAATATTCCATGCTCATGGATACGAAGAAACATTGTTAAAATGTCCATCCTACCAAAGGCAATCTACAGATTCAACACATTGCCCATTAAATTACCAACATCATTCTTCTCAGACTTGGAAATGACAATACAGAAATTCATATGGAAACATAAACAACCACAAATAGCCAAAACAATCCTTAGCAAAAGAAACAAAGCAGGAGGTATCACACTTCCAGACTTTGCATAAGGCTACAGTAATCAAAACAGTCTGGTATTGGTAACAAAAACAGGCATATAGACCAATGGAACAGGATAGAGTTTCCAGAAGCAAAGTCTCAATTTGCCAACCAACTCATCTTTGACAAAGACTCCAACAACAACCACTGGGGAGAGGAGAACCTATTCAGTGAATGGTGCTGGAAAAACTGACCACTTGCAGAAGTTAATTATAACAATACCCCTACCTATCCCCATACACAAAAATCAACTCTAAATGGATCAAAGACCTAAATGTAAAACTTCAAACTATAAGACTCTTAGAAAACACAGGAGACACACTTGTGGAAATTGGAACTGGCAACCAATTCCTGATCAGAACCTTAAGCGCCTATACTGGAACATGAGTTCTACTGTCTGGCTCTCTTCCGCTGCCACCATGAGCTTCACCACTCTCTCCACCATCTACTCCACTATTGGGAGCCAACATCTACAGTTATACAGTTGAGGCCTATGAAGGCCCATGTTGGAGATCTGCTTTAGACACAAAAGCATCAGTGACACCTATATTGTTGGTATATGAATAGTGACCAGTTTGTATATGTGACATAAAAGCTTATATTATTTGAAAGTAAACCTTTTAAACAGTTAGGCTAAAATTTCAGGTAAAGCCTTACAGCAAAAACATTCTCTGCTTTAAGTTTTCATTTTTCTCTGACTCTCTGAGCCATTCTTAAGTCTCTGTTTTTCAGAAGTAACTATACAGCATTTGTTTCTGTAAGCAGAAATTGCTCTAATAGTTTTGTTTTCCTGCCTCTAGCCAGGCAGAACGTTCCTAATTTCACTACGCGTCAAGACTCTTAACCTGCCTCCACCCTTAGCCATCGTCATGGCAACTGTGTCTTTTCTTGTCCAAAGGTGTGACAACCACTATTTGATTTAGTCACTTAGACCAGAATTTTTATAAGGAAGTCTAGAAATATATATACATAGTTTAGTTATCCATATATAACACTATATGAACCTGTGCTTGCTACTTCACTTCCTTCTGCTTGAAATTTGCCCTCTAATATGCCTGTGTATGGTAGTGATAAAATCCAGTCATGGGCCTGTTGGAGAGTGAATCCTTAGTACTTTCACTTAATATACTTTTGCACTTTGGATTTCTGCTTTGAGGCGTCGACTTCAGTGTCCAGCACACTTCAATGGTAAAGTACACATTGGGTTTGTCGAACACTGTGGTTAACGTTTTCCACTTCTCACTATTTAGCATTTTATAGAAGGCTCTGACAATCGTGTCTCTGACAGGCTTTTAAGATCAAAGTTTAGAGCATGCGAGACACCGAGACTAGCGTCTCTCTGTCTTCTTCTCTTAGGCATAATCTGTGCTTTATCTGCTTTATCAGTTTATCATTTGAAATTATATATTTGAAGTTTTATAAGAAATCATATATTAAATCATATAGTTGGATGCTAAAAATCATAGGTGTTAGTTATGATTTTGTTTTAAACGTGTGTACTCTGATACTAATCATTCGGTTTGGAGCATGTGGATCTTGTGATGCAGATTTAATAGATATGGTGTGTGTCACTAGATTCATATGCCCCCAGCAAAAATATTTTCACTACTAGAAGTTAAGATAATTAATATAAATCTTGATTGTTTTGTTAAATCATAGTAGGTTAGTAAATAGGGAAATTTTTACCTTAAGTAAAATTCAATATAGCTTATAATATACATATTAGTTATTAAATATTATAGAAAACAGTTTGCTAAGCTATTGTTAAAATCATACACCTGTTATTTTGATGTAAGCTTTGTGAAACATGATATACATCATGGAATTTTGATAGTTAATTGTTACCTTAAACAAAAATCTTTTGTGAAGAACGTTATGCATCATGAGACCTGTAAGCCCCCAGCAGGTATTTGTCATACTGCTGGAGGCTATAGAAAATGGTATATAAGCTGGAAAAAGTTTGAATAAATTTGGACTCAGTCCTGATCAGACTGATCCCAGAAGAACTGCCTCCGAGTGGTTTCTTCTCGCCGCCTCCTGGCTCTCCGGTGCAGGTCTACTCTCCTTAGGTCGGAGCTAGACTCCAGCACTCCACCAATTACCAGTCCCTGGGCTCCATCCAGCCACCCAGCCTCTGGCCCACCAGCAGCATGGCCAGCGTCTATGCAGGCGCTGGTGGCTTGGGCTCCTGGATCTCTGTGTCCTGCTCCACCAGTTTCCAGGGTGGCTGGGGATCTGAGGGCCTGGCCATGGGGATGGCTGGGAGTCTGGGGGCATCCAGAGCAAGAAGGAGACCATGCAAGAGCTGAATGACTGCCTGGCCTCCTACCTGGAGAGGGTGAGGAGTCTGGAGACCGAGAACCAGAGGCTGGAGAGCAAAACCCAAGAACAACTGGAGAAGAAGGGACCCCAGGTCAGAGACTGGGGACATTACTTCAAGACCATCACAACTTCTGTGGACAATGCCCACATTGTTCTGCAGATTGACAATGCCTGTCTTGCTGCAAATGACTTTAGGGTCAAGTATGAGACAGAGCTGGCCATGCGCCAGTCCATGGAGAGTGACATCCATGGGCTCCGCAAGGTCATTGAGGACACCAATGTCACCCGGCTGCAGCTGGTGACAGAGATTAAGGCTCTCAAGAGGAGCTGCTCTTCATGAAGAAGAACCATGAAGAGGAAGTAAAAGCCCTACAAACCCAGATTGCCAGCTCTGGATTGACCTTGGAGGTAGATGCACCCAAGTCTCAGGACCTCAGCAAGATCATGGTGAACATCTGGGCCCACTATGATGAGCTGGCTCAGAAGAATCGAGAGGAGCTGGACAAGTACTGGTTCCAGCAGATCGAGAAGAGCACCACAGTGGTCACCATGCAGTCTGCTGAGATTGGAGCTGCTGAGATGACACTCACGGAGCTGAAACATACAGTGCAGTCCTTGGAGACTGACCTGGACTCCATGAGAAACCTGAAGGCCAGCTTGGAGAACAGTCTGAGAGAGGTGGAGGCCCGCTACGCCATGCAGATGGAGCAGTTCAATGGCACCCTTTTGCACCTGGAGTCTGAACTGGCACAGACCCAGACAGAGGGCCAGTGCCAGGCCCAGGAGAATGAGTCTCTACTGAATATCAAGGTCAAGCTGGAGGCTGAGATCACCACCTACCACTGCCTACTAGAAGATGGAGAGGACTTCAGTCTCAGGGATGGCTGGGACAGTAGCAGCTCCATTCAGACCATCCAAAAGACCACCACCTGCAGGATAGTGGACATCAAATAGGTGTCTGAGACCAATAACACCAAAGTTATGAGGCGTTGAGGTGGCAGGAGCAGGGTGCCCTTCGGGGAAGCAGGAAGCCAATAAAAAGTTGAGAGGTCAAAAAAAAAATGTGCCTATACCATAAGAAATAAGATAGACAAGTGGGACCTCATGACAGAAAGGGATTGGCAGTAGTGGGAAACTGTCAGGGAAGGGCAGGTAGAAGTGGCAGTTGAGGGAAACTGCTAGGAGAAGGAGGGGCACACCTCACAAAAAGGGTAGCTGCATAATCAATGTTTGTATAGCTAACCCTGAATTGCACCCCACATACTTAAAATTAAAAAATAAAAATTATTTTTTAAAAAAGGAGGATTGGCAGTAGAGGGAAATTGCCAGGGGCAGGTGATGCAGGTAGTAGCGGGAATACTTTCTTAAAGTATTGATAATTGTTCAAGGTCCTCTTATGAGTGAAAATATATGGTACTCTGTTTTTTGTTTCTGTGATAAATCACTGAGTATGATAGACTATAAATCCATCCAAGTTGCTGCAAAGTTCATATGTTTGTCCTTCTTTATGACTGCATAGTATTCCATTGTGGATATGTACCATATTTTTTAAAATCCAATCCAGCTTCAATGGGCAGCTTGGTTGGTTCCATGTTTTTGCTATTATGAATAGAACTGCATACCTCATCAACAAGGGTACCTGCATAATGAACATTTGTATACATAACCCTGAATTGTATCCCACATCTTTAAAATAAAAAATTAAAAAGAAAAAGAGATTAATTAGTAAAGTGTGATAACCGTTTAAAAGCTTTACTACATTTTTCATACTTGTAGGGTTTTTCTCCAGTATGAATTTGCTCATGCTCAGTAAGGTATGTAAAAAAATTTAAGGCATTGTCACATTCTTCACATTCACAGGGCTTCTTCCAATATGAATTCACTTATGTTAATAAGAGTTGAGCATGAGTTAAAAGCTTTGCCACATTCTTTACATTTGTAGGATTTCTCTCCAGAATGAATTCTTTTATGTTCAGAAAGGTTTGAGGAATAGTTAAAAGCTTTGCCACATTCTTCACATTTTTAGGGTTTTTCTCCAGTATGAATTAGCTTGTGTTTATAGTAAGGTATGAAAAAAATTTAAAGGCTTTGCCACACTCTGCACATTTGTAGGGTTTCTTTCCAGTATAAATTTGCTTATATTTAGTAAGATCTGAGCACTTAAACTCCTTACCACACTCTTCACAGTTGTGAAATCTCACTCTAATATGATTTCTCTTATGTTGAGAAAAGTTTGATCTGTATTTAAAAGCTTTGCCACGTTGGTCACACTGGAAGAGTTTCTCCTCAAGATGAATTTTCTTATGTTCAGTTAACTTTGAGCACTGGTTAAAGACTTTGCCACATTCTCTATATTTGTCGAGATTCTCCCTGGTATGAATTCTCTGAAGTTGAGTTAGAACTGAGGACATGTAAAAGGATTTGCCATATTCTTTACATATGGAAGGTTTCTCTCCAGTATAGCTTCTCTCATATTTATTTAGATTTGCCAATTTACTATGAACCTTTGTATCTTCATTAGATTGAAAACTTTGGATATGAATAGTTGAGAAACACTGGCTAAGTACATTATGACATTCTTTCTTTCCCTTACACTCACCTACACTTTCCCAGTCTGTCATTGTTTATATTCTTAAGTTCACAGTTTCCATATCTTCTCATTATCACTTTTTGGAATAAATCTTTGATGCCCTTCTCTGGCAAAAGGTCTTTGGTAAAATGAGATGGCCATGCTGAAAGAAAAGAATATAACAAATTACACCAATTAGGAATATCAGATGAATATAGTTTATAACTCAAATATATACAATTATAAGAAGCACATGAGCAAGATAGCATAATTTTAAACCCCAGGCCCTATTTCTTTCAAGGATGTAAAACCTTAACAAAAATATACTGACCAAAATGCCCTTGTGAGAACTCTACATACTAGTTAAGAATTTGCAGCCTCGTAGTTGAGCACAATGCCAAGAGGTACATAGAAAGAGAAGGAAAGTTTGTTACAGTAACCCACCAGGGCCTTTCCTTCACCCCATGGTGAAGCATGGTGCATCTAGGAGTAAACTCTCAATTCCTGGCTTCTCACTCTCAACTCCTGGCTTCTCACTCAAAAGAAAGCAAAAACTGGCAGACATGTCCATGCTTCTGGATTTTAATGGCCTTTCTAAAGTCTGGTTTCTGTTCCCATAACACAGAGTATTGAGAGGAATGGTGGTATACTGTGAATGTCAGGTTGGGTCTGTGGAGATCAAGACTTTAACAGCAGAGAGACAGCAGAACCATAGACAGAAAACAGGTGCAGCAAATGATTACAGGCTGTTAAAAAGAAACACAAGGCCAGGCTCGGTGGCTCAGCCTATAATCCCAGCACTTTGGGATGCCAAGGCAAATGGATTGCCCATCCCATGGGTCCAAGACTAGCCCCTGCAACTTGGTGAGACCTCATCTCTACAATACATAAAAAATTAGCTGGGCATGGTAACCCACACCTGTAGTACTGGCTACTTGGAAGCCTGAGGCAGAAGGATCACCAGAGCCCAGCAGTTCAACAATGGGGTGGCTGTGAGTGTCCCACTTCACTCCAGCCTGGGAAATGGAGTAAGATTCCAACCATCCCCCAAAAAGAAAAAGAAACTTGGGCAAAGATCTATAATAGCAACACTAATACAATTTCAGAGAAGACACCTCCTAAGAACAGGTTTGAAAGGCTCTTGGATTTTCTAGTCTGGTTAGCTGGTATCAGTTTTTCCCAGGACAAATCTACTTTATGAATATTGTTACAGGTGGCCTTTTTAATGCTGAAATCTCAATGATAGATTACAACATATACAAAATGTCAAGGTAACATGATCAATAATGAAGCATAATTAATATCTGATACCAACCCTAAAAAAATAAAAATGTATAAATTACATTTAATAGGTGAAATGAAGGTCGAGTTTGGTGGCTTAGCCTGTAACCCCAGCACTTTGAGAATTCGAGGCTAGAGGATCACTTGAGCTCATGAGTTCAAGACCAGCCTGGGCAACATTGCGAGACCGCCATCTCTAAAAAATACAAAAACTTAGTTGGATGTGGTGGCACATGCTTGTATTTCCAGCTACTTGGGAGGCTGAGGTTAGAGAATCACCTGAGCCCAGGAGTTCAAGGCTGCAGTGAGCTATGATAGGCCACTGCACTGCACTCCAGCCTGGGGACAGAGTGAGACTCTATCTCAAAAGCGAAACAAAACAAAACACCAGAATGGTTAATAGAAAAGGGTTGTTACAAACCCAGCTTCAACCACATCACAAGTTACAGAAAGGATAAATGTCAAGAGTATTCTCTCCTTATATTGTCGTGTTATGTATATATGAGTGTGTGATCTTTGTTTTCTTTGCCTTTTCCTGTATCATATAAGATATAGTGACCTATATCAGGACATTATTATTGCTAATTTTATATAATAATATTTAAGTTACTGGATATCAGGAGAAGAGTAAACATTACTTAGGGACTTTGCCTCCTCATCCAGAAAAGAAATCAGTGAGTTTTTGGTTTAGGCAGGATAGATGTATGATAATAAACAGAATTATGATTGTGTCATTGACTTTATTTAAGGATTAATATGTTTGAAGGAGATACATGTTTTCAGATGACAAGGGGTGAATTTTTGATGGTGAATTTTATGTGTCAGCTAGGTTGGACTAAAAGCCCAGGTTGTTGGTAAAACATTACAAGTGGGCCTGGGCACTCTTTTTGTCCTTTGTCACAGGGACTTATATACAGAGGGTGCCAAAAAAATGAATATGCATTTTAAGAAAAAAAAGCTGTATTAAAATTGTAATACTCAGTATATATTGATAACATGAGATGAATACAGGTCACATTTAACTTCTGCAATTAAATATGTGCTCAAAGTGGTTACCATTAGTGTCCATTCACTTCTGATTATGGTGAGCTAAAAGATATGATGTTGGGAGCCAGCCACGGAGGACTGCCTGCTGAAAAAGTCCAGGGGGCTGAAGACCCCGGGTCACAAAGCAAACCTGAGCAGCTGAGACCCTTGCTACTTCTACTTTTGTTATTGTTACAGCCGAAAAGTTCTGTACAGCCTGAGGATGGAAAGCAAAATTCTACTCACACCTCCACTACCCCCTGCAAAAGGCAAGAGAGGAATTCATGAAAAATTACCTTCCCTTCATTTGAGTTCCTCCCTAGGTTTCCATGTCCCTGGCCTCCTGGTATTAAACCATACAATCATTTGCTTAAACATTGTAGTTGGGAAAATTGTAAAAAATCAGAAAGCGCTCGATTTAATGTTTGTCAGAGAACTCACTGGCCTTGCCAGGAAATTATAAATAGAGATTTAAAATATCATGTGCAGGTAGATAATTACTTGTAAGATTTCATTTCTTCTGATTGGCGACTAATTGGAGAAATTTGAGAAGCTACAGTTTGTATTTTTAGGAAGAGTGCCAATGCAAAAATTACATTTACTTAATTTCTTAATTTCTACATGTGGTATATTATGCTTAAGAAATTAACAATCACATAAATATTAGAGCACCCTTGCCTTTACTTCCCTTTGTTAAGGAGCCTTGTAATTCTGGTTAGGGATTGTGACTAAGGTGACTTGAGCCCGAGAGACCTTTTGTTTTACAAACATTGAAGCTCATTTTTCCTAACAGGGTATAATTGACGCAGATGGTAAACACCAGGTGTGAAATTAAGGAAAACTAGTCAGGCCAACTTGTGACTACGAAACCTTGAAAATGTTGTTTTACCCCAACTATTTGCAAATTGCTGTGTGAAGGTCACAGGTTTGACTTGTTAATCTATTACAAGTGGGCCTGGGCACTTGTAATAGATATGTCACAATTATAGTGCTTAGTACTTGGTAGTGATTTATAATGTAATAATTATAGGAATAAGTTTTACATGGACATTAAGAAATGGTAATTATTAAAAAATGATAGGAGTTTATAAGGTTTATAGTTAATGTTTAGGATGATAATCTTTTAAGATCAAAACAGGATGAACAAAGATACATTGCCTGTCCGGTCCATTAAATTGAAACTGATTGCCTTCAAAACGAAAAACATGTTTTCATCTCAAGCCAAAATCTAGGGTATAAAAGGAGTGGAAAAAGACAATAAATCAGCATTTGTCCCGCTTGCAGCAGAGTCAGTGTCCAAGTTTTCTCTCCTGTGCCGATGCCGTCTGTCCATCAGGAAACCCTGACCTGCTGGAGCTGGACTCTGGCAATATACATAGATAACATCTCTTAAAATGTGTATAGAGCCAGTCATGGTGGCTCATGCCTGTAATCCCAGTACTTTGGGAGGCGGAGGTAAGAGGAGTGCCTGAGTCCACAGGTTAGAGACCAACCTGGGTAACTTGGTGAGATCTCATCTCTATAATAAATCAAAAAATTAGCTGGGCAAGGTGGTGGATGCCTGTGGTTTCAGCTACTTGGAATGCTGAGGCAGAAGGATCAGCTGAGCCCAGCAGGTTGAGGCTACAGTTGCCATGAGTATGCCACTGTACTTCAGCCTGGGCAACAGAGTGAGACTCTGACCCAAAGAAAAAAATGTGTATACATTTTTTTGCACCCCCAAATATAGAGATTCACAAAACATTGGAGATTAATAAAATATGAGAGAATGAGATGGAGAGGTGGGGAGTGGGGGGAGAGGAGAATAAATTAAGAATACAGTGGTTTATAACTATAACAGGATGGAATGAGGATTGCTTGAGCCCAGCAGTTTGTGAAATCAGCCGGGGCAACATAGTGAGAACTCTTCTCTTTAAAAATAAAAATAAAAAATTTAGCTCAGTGTGGTGGCATGCAGCTGTAGTCACAGATACTAGGGAGGCTAAGGTCAAAGAATCACTTGAGCACAGGAGTTTATACTGTGGTGAGCAATGATCATGCCACTGCACTCCAAGTTGGGTGATATTCTGACAAAGAAAGGAAGGAAGGGTGGAAGGAAGGAAGGAAGGAAATCTTCCTAATTCAAAGTAGGGAGGAACATGCCACTATTCTTGCTGTGTTCTAGCCCTCATGAATAGATTAATGACCTTATGAATCAAAACTCAAGGAGCTCTTTCCCTCCCCCTCATCATCTGAGGATACAACCTGAAGATCCCAGTCAATGGGTGTTTGCTATATCAGCCTAAACTGACTAAAATAGAAGTGATCTCTGGTTTTTTTGTGCGTGTTCTTTTGTCAGGAGTGAGTCTCTGACCACCTAGCACTGTGAGCCTTGGAGGAGGCTGCCCACCTCATAGACCAAGATGAGGCACAAGGTCTGTTTCTACCTATAATGGGAAGGATGAGAAGGTGTAATGTCAGAGGATGACAATATATGAATGTCATTTAATCTAACTCTATTACTAGGGCAGAATGGAAAATGAGGTCCAGAAAGGAAGTGACATTCTCAAGATCACATTGCTGAACCCAGGCCTGTTTTGAGTTGTAGTCCATGCTGCCTCCCACCTCTTTTTGTATTTCTTCCAACTCTGCGTGTGTGCTGTATCTATATTGGTACCACAGAAAGGGTAATTGTGAAAAGTATTTTCTCCTTATGTTGTCATGTATGTGCGATGTTTGTTTTCTTTACTCTCTTCTTCCCTTATCATATAAGACATATTGACTTGTCAGTATTTAGTATCATTAATTTTATTCAATAACATTTAAGTTAATGGATGTTAGGAGAAAAGTAAACGCTATAATTAATGTTTTATAAGATTTGTCTCATACACACCTGATGGTTCTCTAGGAAGAAGATGCCGGCATGATTCCTATTGTGGATGTTGGGAGGCTGGTGAGATCCCAAAACACACGATACCTGCACCACCCTCCCATGCCCACAGGTCAGTCCTCACCCTTTGCATTGGTGGTAGGAGAAGAGGACTGGGTCACCGGGCTTGCAGGGGCAGAGTTAGCAGTGGCCCAACACCTGTGACTCTTCCCAGACTCCTCCAACTCCTCCAGGAAGTGAATAATGTTTTTTAGAATGAACTGATATCTGTGGCTAAATATTTGTCCTTTTGTTATCATTGGTAAGCCAGTTATTTCATTAAAATTCAATTTTGATAAGATATAAAACTAATAAAAATACCCTATAGTCATTGGAATGATAAAAGAAATTCTGATGCAGTGGTGGTATACCAATCAGTAGAATGCTTAAATTTTCTAATGTATCTAATGAAAGTTATGCTTGGACAATTCACATCGTAGCAGCAATGCTATTTGTAAATGCCATTTGTATCCTGGAAAAAAGCAATGCAATCATCATTGTGGAGAAATATGCAGCTCAACTAGTCCAGCAACAATTTGATAAATTATATTAAGAAATGAGACCTCAAGACAAAGCTCTACAAAGAAACTTACTGATAACAGCCAGGTGCTGTAAAAGCCAATTAGCCAGCTGCAAGATATTTACTGTTGGCTCCCAGTAAACAAAAAGCAGTTGACCATCGACTGTTAGTTACATGATACAAGAAGCAGTTAACTATTGTTAACTACTACTGTTAATTAACCCTATCTTAAAGAAAGGAAACACCTGTATGAATCAGCCACTACATAATCCTCTGGAGATTTCTTTTCCCAGACCTCCCCCAAAGACAGGGCTCTGGCCCACACTGGACCCCCAATATAGTCTTATCAATACTCTATTTAGCCCCTGTCTTTTGGCAGTCAGAAAACTCTTTCTGCTGCCTTTGTCCATTATGGCCTTCACCACATATCTTCTCTTTAATAAATCTACCTGTTATAATTCCTAATTTTATTTGTTAATACTCTCACCTCTGTGACTCTGGCTTACCAAGCCTGCCACACATGGCAATCATAACCCTAGCAGTCTGTAGAGCTGCATACATCTTTTGATGATTACATTTTATTTCTGAAAAGTCCTTTGGGTTTTTTTCTTCACCTTTACTGAAAAATATGTATGGCAATGTAGTGTTCAGAAATTAAAATTTGAGTTTGCTAGGACTTCATTCTGGGGAATTTTAACAACTAGCATATATTATGTAAAATGTGTGTAAGCCATGGCAATTGGCATTTTTTCATGCATCAATAAGTTGTCTGTAACTTGCAGAAAATCATTGTGTATTGTACTCAAATAATAGCAGTCATGCCTTGGTGTTCTTTATCAAAATCTTTATAGGAAAAACTTAAAAAAAAATTTGTAATTTTCTACACACATTTTACATAATGTGCAAAATCAAATTTTAATTTCTGAACACTTTTGGTGAGATTTTTCAGTAAAGTGAATGGACACTGATGGTAACCACTTTGAGCACATATTTAATTGCAGAAGTTAAATGTGACCTGTATTCATCTCATGTTATCAATATATACTGAATATTACAATTTTAATACAGCTTTTTTCTTTTCTTAAAATGCATATTCATTTTTTTGGCACCCTCTGTATATAAGTCCCTGTGACAAAGGACAAAAAGAGTGCCCAGGCCCACTTGTAATGTTTTACCAACAACCTGGGCTTTTAGTCCAACCTAGCTGACACATAAAATTCACCATCAAAAATTCACCCCTTGTCATCTGAAAACATGTATCTCCTTCAAACACATTAATCCTTAAATAAAGTCAATGACACAATCATAATTCTGTTTATTATCATACATCTATCCTGCCTAAACCAAAAACTCACTGATTTCTTTTCTGGATGAGGAGGCAAAGTCCCTAAGTAATGTTTACTCTTCTCCTGATATCCAGTAACTTAAATATTATTATATAAAATTAGCAATAATAATGTCCTGATATAGGTCACTATATCTTATATGATACAGGAAAAGGCAAAGAAAATAAAGGTTACACACACATACATACATTACATAACAATATAAGGAGCTAATACTCTTGACATTTGTCCTTTCTGTAACTTGTGATGTGGTTGAAGCTGGGTTTGTAACAACCTTTTTCTACTAACCATTCTGGTGTTTTGTTTTGTTTCGCTTTTGAGATAGAGTCTCACTCTGTCCCCAGGCTGGAGTGCAGTGCAGTGGCCTATCATAGCTCACTGCAGCCTTGAACTCCTGGGCTCAGGTGATCCTCCAACCTCAACCTCCCAAGTAGCTGGAAATACAAGCATGTGCCACCACATCCAACTAAGTTTTTGTATTTTTTAGAGATGGCGGTCTCGCAATGTTGCCCAGGCTGGTCTTGAACTCATGAGCTCAAGTGATCCTCTAACCTTGAACTTCCAAAGTTGTGGGATTCCAGGCATGAGCCACCACACCTACGTCTATTCTGTATTTCCTTTGCCTTCTGTTAGAATCTCAGCTGGTCTTAATTCTTTATATGGCAAGGTGACTCAAACCCTCATTCATAAAAGTTTTGGGCCATTTGTAGTTCTATCTGAATTGGTCTGTTATAGTTTTCTATTGATCTTAATTACAGGACACAGTAATATTAAAGATACTTAAAGAGTTTTCCGTACTGCAGGAATACTCTTTTCAACCTACATAGTGTGTATCTGTCCCATCATTATTATTTTCATTTCTCTTTGGTAGTCTGCAATCTAGTACCTCACCCAATGCCATAACTCCTTTCCTGGTTTACGTACTTAGAGGCATGATGAGACCAAAGTGACTAGTGGCAATCTTAATGTCCAATTCAATGGCACCCTTGTTGTGCGTCCTGGTGGAATCATTTCTCCCTCTGGAACAAAGACCTCTAGTCCAGCAGATCATAACATTATGAGAAGAGGAAGCACAAATTTTGCTGGTGATTCAAGTGGGGTAACAGTGAATGGTGCTACTCTCATTTCTATCCCATGATTTCTGGACTTGTGAATCCTGGCTATAAGAGAAACGGTACCATATTCTGAAAGCTGATTCAGAGCATAGTCAGCCTTGTGGTGAATGTTGCCCCAGTTCTATTACCTCCTACCCGACCCCATAACTCAGTCTTCCAAAGACCACTCTACCCTTGTATCAAGCCAACTGCTTCATGATGAGGGAACCATTGTGAGACCCTAAATTCCATGAGCATGGGTTCATTGAAAGGACTTTGGTGCCAGTGACAACTCCACACCCGTTGTAGACCAAGAGATTTATTAAAGCAGCAGCCACAGGGGAAAAAGGGAAAGGGTCTATGGCCGCGGGGTTGGGGAGGGAGAGAGAGAAGGAGAGAGGGAGAGAGAGAAGGAGAGAGAGAGAGAGAGAGAGAGAGAGAGAGAGTGGGAGAGAGTGAGAGAGTGCGAGAGAGAGAGAGAGAGAGAGTGCGAGAGAGAGAGTTATGCAGGGAGAGGGCTGTATTTATTAGCCTGACAGCGGCCAGAAGGGGCAGTGCTAGTTTTTATTGGAGGAGCAGCCTGGGAGCAGGGTGGGCAGATGCCGTGTTGTAGGCCCATTGGACGTATAACAAAGCTAGCTACATTATGGAAAATGATTGGACATGCGCTAGGGGAACCATGCATGAAGAAGCCGGAACCTAGGGCCTTTGTTGTCTAGGGTGGCAGCGCCATCTTGGGGACACCCTTCTGACTGTTCTCTGCGCCCTTCATTCCCACCTTTTCTGTTTATTTGGGAGAGGGGCGTCATCACTCTTTCTGGCTGCTTCCTGCTTGATGTGGACATTGTGGGGTGAGGTGGGGGAAGGGCACAGAACCAGCCAGAACAGGGCCCAGAGATAGGTGCTGAAGGCGAAGGTATCTGAAGGCGAGAGTTCCATGAAAGTTTCTTGTAAATGTAGAATGGCGACTTGTTCCAGCCAATCCTCCAGTGGGCACGAGGGCAGTAGTAACCAGCTGTCTTGGAGTAGACTGTGGAGGTAAATATAGAACCTGGAAGAGAACATATCTAAAAGAAAAGTTAAGTGATGTTTAGGGACGAGGTGTTGACTCCTCTACTGGGACAGGTTGATAACTATTGAGTAATAGGAGGTTGAGGTTTTGATTTGAGAGTTTAATTAAGTGTTATTGGAGAAATTTAAAGATACATGGGGCTATTAGACAAAAAACGCAAATTAGAATGACAGGGCCTAGGAGTAGGGCCAGCCAGGAGGTATGTAATAGCCAACAAAGCTTTGGCCGTGGATGGTCGATTTGTAGGTGTTGACCAAGTAAGTAATATAGTAAGGAGGATGGTAATTAAGCCAAGAAAGGAAAGGGGCCAAGGGTTACAAGTTTTCTGTGCTGAATCCAGGATGTTTGTTTGGATTTGGATTTGGATGGGTGGTGAGTCGGGACAAGAAGGAGGGGGAGTTTATGTCCCATATCTGAGGATTTATTATAGAAGGGGGTAAAAGAGGAAGTGAGTCAGTTGGGGAATCATTAGTATTTAGGAGGGCCAAAAATGGGGTTGTGGGAGATGGGTTGTTAAGGGCTTTACTTGGGTTAAAGGTGATGGACGCCTGGAATTTGGCTAGAATGTCCCTGCCCATAAGAGGTATGGGACATTGAGGCAGTATCAAAAAGGAATGAGTGCCTGATCTTGTATGTGAAGATTTGCCTAGGGGGGATGGGATAGGCTGCTGTTTGTCCTTCAGTAGAATGTCTGAATACTTGTTAATTGCTACACTGAGGCCAAAAGACTAAGAATAGGCTAAGTTTTTTCTAGGTTTTTATAGGTACCTTTCATTTTCCACTCCTGCTCTTGGAAATATTTTTATAATTTTGGGAAATGGGGCAAAGATTTTTTTTTGTATCTACTTTCTGTGGAGATGGGGCCATAGCGATGTTTTTATCTATTTATTTTTAAGGGCATGAACAGGAAATGGCAGAACCTTAAGCAAATGTTATTTGGATTTAATAAAACATTAAGTGAGCGTATAGGTAAAGATTATTAAGCAAACGATGATGAAAAGAGTTATTGTCCCAAAAAACAATGTTGGAAAAGTGAATGTTCCGTAAATTGTATATATTCATTAACATAAGTTGAAATTTTTTTAAAAAAATTATCTATAGTTGTATTTTAACAAGGAAATATAGCCACTTTGATAGAAAGTCTGAAGAAAGATTGAAAACATTAGAGACATGTAGTTAGGTTATAGCTTAAATTGAGAATTTAGAACAGGTAAACATTGGCAAGAGAAAACAGTTTCCTTTGTTTTTATAATAGGTCTGATATACTTCTACGACAATTGATATGCTAGAGAATGAAGTTCAGGTTATTTTGCCACTCATCCTATGTTGGATAGTAATCCTTGTGCCTGGAAGGAGATTTTAAAGTTTGTTAGCAATTAGGCGGTGCTGTTAGTGAAATTAATTTACCTGGCCTTTAAGCAATTTAGAAGGGGGTGGGGTAGGTGTGGTTTCTGGAGCTTGCTGTTTATCTCACCCTAGAGACTGAATTAAGAACTTAAGAAGCTCAGGTTCTGGTCTTTGAGTAGCATGTAGGCCTACTATTAGTGTAATTGATATTAATGGTAAATTTATGGAACCTTTTTGAAGTCTGAGTGTTTATAGAATTTCTTTTACTTCTTTTCACAAACTTTTACCTACCATGTTCGATAAACTCATACCATTTTTTGACATGCTTAAACCTTCTATTTTTGTTCTATACTTTTTAAAACCAGCCATTTTATTATAGAACAAAAATGTATCATACAAGTTTCTTTTTTATACAATTATTTATTTTTTTAGCCTTTCTTATTAAAAACATACCTTACACCAACAATTTTATATTTTTATATTTTTATATATATATATATATATATATATATATTTAACCATAGAGCTCTAACCAAAGCAAAAAGTTTATATGCAGTGGAAGGGTTTAGATAGAATCCAATGTAGAATTATTAGGGGAATGCAAAGTTATACAAAGGCACCCAAAAAGCACAGTAGTGATGGTTCAGGGTAAAGGATAATATGAGTTTTAATTTTGTCATAATGTCCCTTCCCAATAATGGAGCTGGACATGTTGGCATAACAAGGAAAGAGTGTTGAAATATTTTATTTCCCAGAACACATGGAAGTAATGGCGTAGTGAGGGGCCTGGATATAATGTCTTGTACCCCCACAACCAAAAGGGGTGAAGGAAGGCGTGGACCAGGAAATTTAAGCAGAGCTGAGCATGTAGCCCCCGTATTAATAACAAATGATATAACCCACCAGTTACTGATATTTCCACCCTAGGCTCGGTTGGTTTAATAATTTGTTCCGAAGACATTGGGGCTACCAAGTTAGGGTCAAGTCAATCTGACTGGAGCAAGCCCAAGAGATCCCCTTCTGAGATCGTGTAAGATGCCTGGTGTCCCTTAATTGCAGCAAGCCTCTGGGCCATGTGCTGTCTTCCTTCTGGGTGAATGAGGCAATCATGAGCCCAATGTTCACGCTGTTTGCATTTGGGACAGGGTTTTGCTGGTGGGCAGGGCTTGACAGTCTTTGGTCATATGCCCATTTTGACAGCATTGGAAACAAACCTGGGAAGGGGCCTGTGTACCCCTTCTGCTATTGACCATCTGGGGTGGAAGATTATCAGTGGTGGCTTTTTCTGCGAAAGTGGTAGATAAAAGCTGAAGTGCTTCCCGTTTATGTTGGTGGTCCTATATTCTTTCCTCCTCTCAGTTGTTAAAGATTTTACAGGCCGTGTCCAATAGCTCTAATTGAGGGGTTTGTGGGCCCTTTTTTAATTTTTGGAGTTTGCGCCTAATACCTGGTGCTGACTAGGAGATAAAATATATAGCCAAAAGAGTTTGTCCTTCCACAGAGTTTAAATCAATATTGGTAAACTGCTGCAATGTCTCAGAGAGGCGACTTAGAAACATTGCTGGATTTTTGTATGGATTTTGAAAAACCTCTTTTATTCTGTCCTAGTTAGCCTGTTCATTAACACCTTTTGTAGTTGGCTAACAGGATTTATTTACATGATCCCTTTATTTTCGTCTGGGAAGAAGGTTGATATAGTCCCGGCTTAGATATAACTTGAGAGAAATTTATTATAAGAAAACAACAAAGAATAATTTTTTTTAACATCCTTTTGTCCCAGTCACCCCCTTGAGAAGAGACCTATTAAGCCATGTGGAAAGTTGAATGGGTTTTTTAAGTACATGTGGGGGTGGTGACTTGTTGCAGCTTGTAGGGCTGCCACCAGGGGGTTATGAAGCAGTGAGGGGAGGGGGGTGAGAAGGCTGGAGGTTAGGGTGAAGCACCATGGCCTTTGGCACCGGCCCCTTCTCCAAAGACAAAAGAGAAAGGCTAGAGGCCAGAGTTAGGCGACCTGGCCGGAGACATCAGCCCCTCTTCCAAAGACAAAAGAGAAAGGCTGGAGGCTGGGGTTAGGTGCCGTGGCTTCTGGCACTGGTCCCTTCTCCGAAGGTAAAAGAGAAAGACTGAAGGTCAGGGTTACGTGCCATGGCCGTAGATGCCAGCCCTTCTTTTTCAGATAAAGGTGGAGGGTGAGAAGGAGGAGAAACTGATGGAGAGTGGAATAGCAAAAGCAGACTATAGGAGGTTTATCTGCTGGGTTGAAGTTAGAAATAGAGGAGGGAGGTGGCAGGATTAGTTGTGTATGATTTAAGACGTTTTTCTATTTGTGAGAGGTCTGAGATAGAGAAGGGGATGTGCACCTGAACAACATCCTTTGCGCCCACTACTTTGTGGAGGGGAGCAAGGATGACCAGTGTGACCTTGGATTGGGTTACCAGAGGGCTATACTGGGGAGTGATTGAAAGGGGAGGGCACAGAGGTTGAATTGCTAGAGAAGTTGGTGGAGCTGAAGAGGAAGGTGGGGGTGGGGGGAGCCTTGAGAGCTGTCTGTAAGGAGAGGGCTCCTCCGCAGGATTGAAATCCGAGATGGGAGAGGAGGGAGGGGACTTACAGTGTTTGCAGTGGGGGCAGGGGTGTTTGGAGGAGGAAGCACAGACGCATGTGGGACAGTGGGAGGGAGAGAAGCTGTAGAGGGGGTATTTACAGAGGAGAGAAAAGGACTGAATGTAGGGAATCTCTACCCACCATTTTGAACACTCACAGAAATTATATAAGTCCCGGATAATATCAGGATCGAGGGACCCCTGAGGGGGCCACTGATTTTGGTTGCCTAAGGGATATGTTGGCCAGTCCTGTGTGCAGAGGCGATTTAGGCATTTGGGTTTGATATCGGGGGAGAGAGAGAGTGTAGTGAGATTGTTTAAGAGGCATTTAAGGGGGGAATTGGCCAGCAGGGATGATGAGCCTCCCATGGTGGGACAGGTGGACTAAATGGGACATCCCCGGAAGAGTCGACTGCCCAAGAAGTGTGGCTGTGGCAAAGCCTGTCATCACAACAAGGCACCTAGAGCTAGGAATTTTCAGAACAGAGAGAGAGCACTTGACCAAGTGGCGGGTAGGGAGTGTATTCGCAATTCCTGTTGGTCAAACAGGGTTTCCTGTGGGGCAATAGACATGGGGACCTCCGAGGTCCGCTATCACCCGACAGATGTGGGAGCCCTCCAGAATCTGCTGTGGGCTAGCAGACGTGGGACCCCTGGGGTCTGCTGCAGTCCGACAGCCATGGGAGTCCTTAAGGAGAGGGGGGAGAGAGAAATTGCTGTGGGTTAGCAGATGTGGGACCCCTGGGGCCCGCTGCAGCCTGACGGCTGTGGGAACCCTTAAGGGGGGTGAGAGAGAAACCACTGTGGGTTAGCAGACGTGGGACCCCTGGGGCCCACTGCAGCCTGACGGCCATGGGAATTTTTAAGGTTTGAGAGAGATAAAGAAGAAGAGAAAGCCTTTAGCTGCAGCCTGGCAGCCATGGGAGTTTTCAGGGTTTGAGAGAGATAAAGGAGAAGAGAAAGCCCTTAGCTGCAGCCTGGCAGCCATGAGAGTTTTCAGGGTTTGAGAGAGATAAAGGAGAAGAGGAAGCCTTCAGGGTCTACTGTGACCGTGAAGGCTGAGGCGGGGTGCGTTCCCCCTCACCTGGGGGCCAGAGGGACTGCCGGACGATCAACGGTCAGTTTCCCCTGGTAGTCCTGGGCAAGTTTTAAGCTTCCATGTTTGGGGAACTCACCTATCCAACGGTCGCTGGTGGATGCAGCTCATGCATTCAAAACAGGGAGGAAGGTCCAGGAGACCTGGAGTGGCCACAGGCGCTGGGTTGGGGATCCCACCTACGGGGATAGACCTGCACAAGGGTGGGAGAGCACCCAATCCGAGTCACGGCACCAGTGAAAGGACTTCGGCACCAGTGACAACTCCACACCCATTATAGACCAAGAGATTTATTAAAGCGGCGGCCACAGGGGAAAAAGGGAAAGGGTCTATGGCTGTGGGGTTGGTGAGGGAGAGAGAGAAGGAGAGAGAGAGAGAGAGAGGGAGAGAGTGAGAGAGTGTGAGAGAGAGAGAGAGAAAAGGAGAGGGGGAGAGAGGGCGAGAGAAAGAGTGCGAGAGAGAGAGAGCGCGCAAGAGAGAGTTATGCAGGGAGAGGGCTATATTTATTAGCCTGACAGCGGCCGGAAGGGGCAGTGCTGTTTTATTGGAGGAGCGGCCCGGGAGCAGGGTGGGCAGACACCGTGATGTAGGCCCATTGGACGTATAACAAAGCTAGCTACATTATGGAAAATGATTGGATGTGCGCTAGGGGAACCATGCGTGAAGAAGCCAGAACCTAGGGCCTTTGTTGTCTAGGGTGGTAGCACCATCTTGGGGATGCCCTTCTGACTGTTCTCTGTGCCCTTCATCCATGGTCATATATCCTTGGTTCTCAAGTGACTTCCTAGATCAAAAGCAATGCTTTTGGGTAAAGATTATTGTAAATAAGGCATTCGATTGGTCCACAGATTGCAATTTTGGTAGAAACATTGCATCCAGGGAAGTCTAACTCATATCCAGAATGTCTATTCCTATAATAATATGATGCCCCTTCCATGGTGGAAGGGATCCTATGGAATTAACCTGCCACTAGGTGGCTAGCTTATAACCCCAGGGAATGGTGCCATGTATGTCACTCAGTGTTCATTTTTGCTGCTGGCAGACCAGGCACTCAACCATGGCCACGGCAAGGCTGTCTTTGTTGAGTGGAAGTCCATGTTGCTGAGTCCATAATAGCTCTTCCCTGTTACTATGGCTACTGTGATCATGAGCCCACTGGGTGGTAACAGAGGAGGCTGGGAAAGAGGGTGACTGGTATCCACAGAACAGGTCATCATATTTACTTGCTTATTAACCTCCTTCTCTTTTTGAGTTTCCTCTTTGTTAAGCATTCACAGGGGATCAGTGAATTAGTAACTAATTGCACATTTGGCCTTTTTTTCATGCACTGGTGCACTGTTGGAAGCTCTACTATTGAGAAGATTGGATTTCACACTGTCTTTCAGAGAGGGACAGTGTCTGTATATCATGCAAGTTCATAGCCAAATCAAGTCTGAGTATTCTCTTTGTCAAGTTATCTTATAGAATTCACCATTATGCCTGCAGGTAGAATGCTGGAGAGGAAAGAAAGAGTAGTAGAGAGTAGTGCAAACCATAGGTATCTGACTGTTGGGAGCCGGCCACGGAGGCCCACTGAGCGTTAGGGATCAGGAAGGGCCGTTGACCCTGAGACCACTAGGATGCGTTCAGGAGCTATTGACCCCATTTTCTCCCCCTTTCTACTCAGCACTAACCAGATTAAGCTCCTGTGAGCTCAAAACATAAAAACTCTGAGACCGGGACAAACACAAGCTAACTTTAGAAGCTCATTGCTCCCATTCTTCTGCAAACTGCAGTTTTGGCTTTCACACAACTTGTAATTCAAACTCGTGTCACATTTAAGAGCCTTAGTATTGGTCACAGGCTTCTGGGTCATGATCTTGGGATTTATTGAAGGTGTAAATTGTAGAATATAGTTTTAGAAGACAGCCATTTTGTTGAAAGAATGCGGCTGGGTTACTTGCAGGTAGCCCACTGTGAACTTTGGACTGGGCCACATTCCAAACATTCTGGGATGGGCCACTTTCGTTTGTAAAGTAAATACTTAAGCTTCTATAGAATTGTTTAACTTGGCATAAATCAATCAGCTTAGGATGAAAAAGGTTTATAGACTATGTCAGACACAGATTAGGTTATCCTTTGTTATGGGATTTTAAGATTGTCATATGAAAAGGGTTTAAAGGCAATAATTGATTAAGCTTTCATGGATTAAGGTTTCTGGTGGGTGGGGGACGCCCCTCCCACATCTGACTTTGTGTATAAAAGACCCGTTGTAATTCCCAATAACACACATGGCTTCTCTGTCTTCTTTGATTATTAGCAAAGCTACTAAATATAGATAAGATGCTAAAACTTTTTTAGAGGAAACTGGTAAATGTAACCATTCCATAGGTCCTTCCTGCCACAAGCACCCTGTTGGGGTATGAGGAGTAGCCAACACAATTAACTCCCATGGTATATCATAACTTACTCTTTTCACCCTTTGGGACTCAATGGCCTTTTCCACGAGAGTTAAGGCCTCTTTTACCTCAGGTGTCAAGACTCTTTTAGAAGTGGGGGAGGGATCCCCCTGCAGTATATCAAAAAGAGGCTTTAAATCTGCAGTAGTGACATGTAAATAAGGTCTCAACCAATTAATATCTCCTAATAATTTCTGAAAATCATTTAAGGTAACCAAATGATTCTTCCTTAATTGTAGAGGTTGATGACTCACAGTTCGAGTGTCTAACACTCAGCCAAGATAAGTAAAGTGTGGGTTGGTTTGAATTTTTTCAGGAGAAATTTTCAAACCACAATTAGCCAATGCTGTTACTGTTTCATTCAAAACATTATGCAAATGAGCATGATCTGCATGAGCCAATAAAATATCATCCATGTAATGAATTAAATAAAGATTAGGATATTGGTTTCTTATATCCTGCAAGCCTGCATCTACAAACCTCTGGCACAAGGTAGGGCTGTTTTTCATACCTTGTGGCAGGACCTTCCATTGATATCTCTGGTATGATTGCTTTAAATTATGAGAAGGTAAACTAAATGCAAATCTTTTAAATTCTTGAGAATTTAAAGGTATAGAAAAAAAGCAATCCTGTAGATCAATAACCATGATGTTATAATCAGCAGGAATAGCAACCGGAGATGGCAGCCCAGGCTGCAATGCACCCATAGTCTCCATGGTGGCATTAATGGCTCTTAGATCCTGTAAAAGTCTCCATTTTCCAGATTTCTTTTTTATAACAAATATAGGAGTATTCCAAGGACTGGTAGAAGGCTCTATATGGCAAGCCTCCAACTGCTGTTGAACTAATTCTCTTGCTGCCTTAAGTTTCTCTGAGGGCATGGGCCATTGTTCCACCCAAACTGGTTTATTATCTTTCCAGATTAATGGGATCAGCAGCCTCAGGAACAATGGCCCCTTGGGAAAATTTGAAAAGCCGTCTCCACCTTTGGGGTACCCTGAACCCAGCTGGAGCTGGTCCCTGGCATCTGGCCACTTCTATAGGTAAATTTTTTATGCCTCTTGGTAGTCTTCGGGCCCAATGAAGTATACTGCACTTTATTTTAATTATAGGGTGCTGTTGTTCATATGTAACTTTATGCCTTTGTGGGTTAGATAACACTTAGTTTATGATGGACAGCTGAGATCACATGATAATTTGGTAGTACCTAGTTAAGCATTCAGACTCTACAAAGACCCCTTAGTTGGCCAAGATCTGCTTTTCCAAAGAGGAGTAATTATTTACAGAGGATGGCAGGTCTTTGCTCCAAAATCCTAAGGGCCTGTTCTATGACTCACCTATAGGTGCATCCAAAGGTTCCAAATAGAATCTTCTATGCCACTGATACTTCAAGATAGTTTTATCTACTGAATTATTTGACCCAAGTGGTAGAGGAGCTCACATGGTAATCTGGACCTATTACAGAGCCATCTCTTGTTCTAGGTCCCACTCAAAACCACCAGCCTTTTTTGGTCACTTTGAAATTGAGCCACAGTTACACATCTAGATGAGAAATATGTTGGTTCCCAAATCCAAGTAACTCCATTAGGAGTTGTATATCTTTGCTAGTTGCAGAATAAGACAGATGCAACAATTTGTTTACCTTAGAAGGGATATATCAATACACTCCACACCCTTGGTTCCCTGAAAATCCTCGAGGTAGAAGGCCCATGAATTTTTGCTGGGAGTTATTTTCCTCTCTCTGACATGTGAATGTCTCATTAATAAGTCTAGAATAGTTGCTCATCTTTGCTCACTAGGTTCAAACAGCATAATGCCAATAATGCCATGATCCATTGTGATGTCTTGGGGAAGGGAAAGATAAAGCTCCTGTAAACTAAATCATGACCTAGTCCTAGAGAGTTAATATATCCTGAAGTAAGACAGAGAGGTGTGTGGCTGGCCTTGCCAGCTGAAAGCAAGTTGCCTGTGGCAGACTTTGTGGAGCAACAAGCATTTGCCAGATTAACAGCTGAATTCTAGGTCCCATTTACTCATGCAATGAAACAACATAGGTGAAGCACCTGCAATCGGAGTTCCCATCTGGTATAGCTTATTGTCATCCATTGTCATTTTTCAAGATCCGTCCATCACCTGCATAGTCCCAATAGGCAAGTTCAATGTAGATTTGGTGGGAATCACCACCCATGCATCCTTCAAGTTACCTATGACAGAATTAATTTCTCACATGCCTCCAGCAATGTAATTTTTTTTTTTTTTACTATGTTCCTCTATCAGGGCAGTTCTAATGGCTTCCAGTTGGCCTTTCTCATGATAACAGTTCTCAACCCGTAACTCAGAGAACCAAATACGGAAGAAAGAGAGGAAAAAAATCAAAGGAGGGAAGAAAGGAGGGAAGCTAGAGAATGAGAGAAAAAAGGAAAATTCTTTTTGAAAGAAGAATTTTAAATAGTAAATGAATATATGTAATGAAGGATAGAAAATTACCACTAGAATATAACAGTTATAATTACTATAGGCAAGATTCACTATGAATGCAAATATTATGGATGCAACTTAAAAGAGAAACACTATATTTGCTTAGCCTCAAAATATCTCCCTTTAAATATTCCAGGCAACTTTTTTCTTTTTCTATTTTTAGAAGACCTATGACTACTTAAAACGAAAATTATAATGCTTTTTAAAAAAGTTTTGTAATATGTAGATGCAAAACTTTTAACATTAGCATAAAAAATAGAAAAGGGGGCAGGGCATGATGACTCCTGCCTGCAATCCCAGCACTTTGGGAGGCCAAGGCAGGAAGACTGTTTGAACCCAGGAGTTTGAGAACAGCCTGGGCAACATAGCAAGACCTTGTCTCTGCAAAAATAAAACATTTAGCTGGATATGGTGGTGCATGCCTGTTGTCCCAGCAATTTCAGAGGCTGAGGTGAAAGGATTGCCTGAGTCCTGGATGTGGAGGCTGCAGTAAACCATGATTGTGCCACTGCACTTCACCCTAGGTAACAGAGTCTGACACCTACTACTACTACTACTACTACTACTACTACTACTAATAATAATAATAATAATAATAAAGATAAAAAAGAAATAGCAGATATTAAAATATTTTGCTATTAAAATAGCCCAGTATTAACTCTAAGTACATTGTTATGTGTAAAAGGTGCATAACCTTGGAATAACCAGTAAAAATACAAAAGATGATGTTTAAATCACAATAAAAAGTTAAATTGAATACAAAATGAATTTGTTGAAGAATGTTCATAGACTCTTTAGTCGTAACAGCACTAAACAGAAAATAACTCAAAAGATCATCAATAGAAAAATGGACCAACCAGTTGGAGAACACTTGTACAATAGAACACTTCTCAGCAATACAAAAAACCAAACTACTAAAGCACACACCCTGATTCTCATAACCTGGTGCTGAGTGATTCAGCTGTTCATTAAATAATACCTATTGTTAGATAGCAGGCAAAATGAACCTATGGTGGAAAAAAGTCACAACAGCAATTTGCTTCTGGGGGAGGCACATTGCCTGTTAATGAACACAAGGAAAATTTTGTGAATACTGGTAATATTCGATTCTTTTTTGGGGAGTGGGGTTAGAGTCTCACTCTGTCGCCCAGGCTGGAGTGCAGTGGCTCACTCACAGTCACCATAGCCTTGACCTGCAAGGCTCTGGTGATCCTTCTGTCTCAGCTTTCCAAGTAGTAGGAACTACAGGCATGCACAACCATGCCCAGCTAATTTTTTGATTTAGAGATGAGTTCTTACCAAGTTGCTCAGTCTGATCTCTAACTCGTGGACTCAGGCAATCTCTCACTTTGGCCTCCTATAGTGCTGGGATTATAGGAGTGAGACACCACGACCAGGCAGACTATTCTATTCTTAAGAGAAGATTGTACAGATGTATTCATTTGTGAAAACGGTGCAATTGCAAGTTGTGCTTTTCAATGTTTGTGTATCTGATCTCATGAAAAAAACAGAACTAAAAAAAGAGTAAGGTGAGGGTGAGGAGAATGGGTTAAAGTATAGAGAAAACAAAAATGTCACATTATGAGCAGTTGTTGGGGCTGTGTGACTGGTTTATTATATAAATCTGTTTATTTGTATATGTTTACAAAATCCTTGTATGAAAAGACAAAGTTAATCCACAATGTTAGCTCCAAGATAGTAGTTACTTTTGGAAAGAGAGAGGGAGAGAGTGATTCTCAGGAAAGAAGTAAAGTTGTTTCTGTTTCTTGGTTACAGGTGTATTTGCTTTGTAATAATTCATAGAATTTTACAAGAATGCTTTGTGTATGTATTTGTGTATGCATGTTATACATAAAAATAAATATTACATATTTTGACAATAATTCTCACTCAGTATGGCAAAACAACAGTAGTGTTTTTTCTTTATTTGGGTCTTTTTTTGTTGTTTTTTTTTTAGTGGGGGGGCATTAGTTATTTTTATGGATAGTCATGCAGACTTAAGACTGGAATACAAAAGTGTATAAACCAGTGGTAACAAACTGAGGGTGACTGTTTCAAGTCCTGTTTGTTCTGCTTCTTCTTGGTGTCTCCCCTCTGGGTAGAGGGCAGGACAACTGTCATAGGATGGTCTTCAGGGGAGAGGACCTTCCCGCATCAGCTGTTTTCTCATTTTACCAAAGTGCCATATTTGGGGGTAGTGTGTTCTGATCCCTGTCACCAGACACCATGAAGTTACTGATGAAGGCAGTGGGCCACCAAGCCTGAGAACTTCCTTGTCATCAAGAAAATTTGACTTGGTAATATCTTGTGGAACAGAATTTGCCACAAAGTAAACAGAGCAGTAAACAAAGATCTACCTGACCACTACTTTTCCTCTGCTTTCAGACAAGAGAATTAAAACAGAATCACACCAAGCAAAGTGTGATGAGGTTTATAATTAAGATAAGTAGGAAGTGTTCTCAAAAGAGACACAAATGAAGCAAGGCTTAATGAGTGAACAGGAGTTCTCCAGGCAAAAAAGGACGTGGTTGAGCATCCCAAATCTGAAAATTCAAAATACTCCACTGAGCATTTCCTTGAAGCATCATGTTGGTACTCACAAAGCTTCCAACTTAAAGCATTTCAGATTTCAAATAAAATTAATTTAGTCTGGGCGACGTTACAAGACCTCATCTCAAAATAATGCCTGCCATCCTTCCAAATGTCATCCTCGGAGTGGGCTTGTCTTTTTAGTACACTTAATAATTACTGTGGTCCTCAGATGGCAGCCATAGTTCCAGTGTCCATAATTTTCCCAGTTGATTTCACAACCCATTAAGAAGTCACAACTCAAGCTTGGAGAATCCTTGAGTAAGTTGCTGTGATACTCCAGAAAGATCAAAATATCAGAATCTGGCGCTTGCTGTGGCTGCCATTTAGCTTTTGTAAGACTGGGAATAGGTTAAGTGTGGCCTCAGTCTTTCATTTAGTAATATGCAGGCAGGAGTTGGCATCTTTACACATACAGTTGGCATCAGATTTGGAATCACTAGCTTAGGAATGTCGCAGGCATTTCTGAGATACTTCTTATAAAATGGAAATGCCATTAACTTTCTTCTTCATGCACACTCTCTGACAGCATCTGGTCCCATTTATTTAGTTTTAAATTGGGACATGCCCATTCATGACATTATCAAATGAGTTTTAATATATATATTTAAAAAAATTTTTAAACAAAGGTTACAGGGAAAGAAGAGAGGAAAGGGAGACATGCTAAAGCTGGCATGGGTGAAAGAAACTGCTGGGTTTTAAGAGTTTAAGATATAATTTCTGTCTTAATTTTTAGATGACCTCCCTAGGTTTTTTTCCATTTGTTCCTCAATTTGGAAAGCAGCTTGGCTTTAAATGTTTGGAATGCAACTGTTTTCCAGCAAATTCTCCCCCCCTAGGTAATGCTCACCAAGGCCAGGGTACCAAGCACAGTTCTGTGCACATAGCAAGGCAGTTGACAACTGGATTGAGTCAGGAACAACATGAGTAGCAGAGGCTGGTTTTGCAAAGGATCTTAAGCAGGTAATGCAGGTAAGACAGGAAGTCCATAACTCAGCAGCAAACATTTTTCTATTTGAGAAATAATTTTCAATTAGATCACCAAAAGATGATGGTTTAAAGCTGTGTTCTTAGGTTTGGCTGCACACTATAATCACCTGGAGAGCTTTAAACCACACTGTTGCCTACATACTATTCCAGGAATTCTGAGTAAATTGCTCTGTTACAATTTGGGTTTGGAGATCTTAAAAGCCTCAGAGGTGATTCTAGTGTGCAGCCAAGGTGAGAAGCCTTGATTCAGGGTGAGGTGTGCATTTGCTGTGTGTGAATTGCATGTGTGCTGCTGAGATTGGCCCCATGGGTTCTCCAGAGTTTGGGGTCTTGGAAAACAACTTGGTCCTGTTAAAAATCAAAGAATGACTTCGAGACTCAGCTGTTTAGCTAAATTACAGCAGGAGGAAAGGTCTTCTCAGCAGATCTATCTTTATATTATTTGTTTTCAGAGCAAGAGACTATTTTAGGCACAGAAGTTTGCTTAAGTCTATGTTTAACATTCTTGGTAGCTGACAAATAACAACCACAACCTACCCATTACAGCCAGGGTCAAATTGCAAAATAAAAATTTTGTCTTTAATCTATGTCCTCCACATCTACATTGTCATGGTCGAGGCTGTGGACAGATCTAAAGACATAACGTTCCCTCTTCCTGGGCCCCATCATCCTTTGTTCACTGTCTGATCTCTGGAAGGTGGATGGGCCCCTCCCAAGTACTGGGTGGACATCAGTGGTCTACCTGGGTTGTTTCTGCTTGCAGCTGCTGCTCTCTCTCAGCGCACCATTTGTCTCACACTTGGCCTGAGGAGAGATGTTGGTATGAAGGCAGTGTTCCCTCAACTCTGGTAGAAAAGGATTGTTAGCCTCTTTTCTTCCCAGAGGTCAGGGAGCCAGACCTCAGAGATGTATTTCAGTGTGACAGTCAATGGTCATGTGGGGCTACTGAACAACTGAAATGTGTCTGCTCTTTTTACTCTCTTTTTAAAAAAAGTTTAGAGTTGTGGGGTACAAGCAAGGGTTTACCACATAAGAAAGTTGATTGCAGGTAAGGTTTTGGCTTCTTGCAGGCCTTCTCTCCCTGAGTGAATCAGGTACCCAGTGTGTTGCCATATGCCCTTTCTCTCCTTTTTCCCTCCCTCCCTAGCAGTGTCCAGGATCTGTCAATTCCAGGTTTGTACTTGTGCCACCAGCCATCAAGTTCCACTTATTGAGATAGGAGATAGCTAGTGAAAGGCGAGGCAGACAGGTGAGTCTTCTGGTAACAACCAGCGAATTTTAGCAGTCCTCTCAGGCTCAGCAATGGTAAACAAACTCCCTGAGAGCTTCACGCTAGAGCTTAAGTACTCACTGCTGGGATCAAAAAGCAACCAATCAGCTCATCACTAGGCCCCTACCTCCTGCCGATTGGTCCTTAGTACTAACCAATCAGAACAGCAACAGTTCACAGTTAGTGCTAGCCAATCAGCTTGGACTTAGGGCTATATGAGCACTAGGTTTCAACTCCAGATGAGCAATGTCTCCCAGTCCTCTCCTGGTGTGGGAGCTTCTCAGTCCTCTCAATAAATTCTGCTTTCTCACTTTTTGGCTGTTGGTGTCCCTCATTCTTCCTGGGCATGAAACAAGAACCTCGACCATGAAGAGCTGTGACCTGAAGAGCTGCAGAAGATTGTCAGAGCTGAAGAGCTGTGCACCCCAGAGGCTGGCTTGCCAACCAACGCAGCCAACTGAGCCAGGAGAGCTGCTGAAAGAAGGTGACACTCCAAAACTGAGACTCTGAGGGAGGCTAGGCTTGCCAGCCCACTGGACTGTAACACTTTCAGGGCTCAGCTTGCCAACCCATTAGAGCTGACACTTCCAGGGCTAGGCTTACCAGCCCTTCAACGAACCTCTCTGGGGCTTGGTTGGCCGACCCATTGAGCTGGCACTGTAGAAGTCTAGGCTGAACCAGGCTTGGTGGCTCAGCCTATAATCCTGCGCCTTTGGGAGGCTGAGGTGAGTGGATTGCTTGAGCCCATGGGTTCGAGACCCGCCTGGGCAGGCGAGACCTCATCTCTACAATAGATCAAAAAATTAGCCGGGTGTGGTAGTGTGTGCCTGTAATTCCGGCTACTCGGAAGGCTGAGGCAGAAGGATCGCCAGAGCCCAGCAGGTCGAGGCTGCGGTGGCCGGGAGCGGCCACTGCACTCCAGTCTGGGCGACAGAGTGAGACTCCAACTCAAAAAAAAAAGTCTAGGCTGACCTGAAAATCCGCATCATTATGAGCAATAACATGTGGTATTCACTTTTGGTTCTGTGATACTTCACTCTTAGTATGATGGTTTCTAGCTGCATCCATGTTGCTGCATAGGCCATGTTTTTGTTCTTTTTTTTGGCTGCGTACTATTTCATTATATATACCGTACCACGTTATCTTTGTCCAGCCTGAAACGTGGCTGTTCTGAACTGAGAGGTGCTGGAAGCTTAAAATACAGAGTTTTGAAATATATTTCATGAACAATTTTATATTAATTACATGTTAAATAACATTTTGGATAAGTGGACCACATTGATTATTACAATGTCGCCAGTTTCTTTCTTTTATGTTGCTACCTAAAATTTTTCTTCTTTTTAACTTTTTAAATTTTTTACTTAAAGATGTGGGGTACAGCTACCTAAAAATTTTAAATGACACGTGAGTCACATTTTATATTCATTGGACACTGATGATTGCCTTCTTTATTCAAAGTTCGGGCTGCCTCCTCAAAAGACTAGAAGTCAGAAAGATTATGAAATCTGAAACATTAAAATAATTATTATATTTTTTCATTTGTAAATAACATTTAACGATGTGTGTATATATAGGCATCTATCTATCTATATATCTTGCATACATTAGGTATATAAATGGACAAAATCTTATATACAAGCTTAAATACAAATATTCCCTAGGAGGGGCCAGATTCCAGCGCAGCGGGTAAGCCCTGCCTGAAAATGGGTGCACCCAAAAACCTGTCACTTATGATCCTATCCGCCATCATCCAGTGCCAGAGCGGATTGGGCCTGGTACTCTACCCAGTCAGATGCGCTGGGCTGGGGACTGTCCAATCAGGTGCTCAGCTGGAAAGGAAGAGGCGGCTTCCGAGATTTGCCGGGGTCTTCCCTCTGGAGCCCCCTCACCCGACCTGGGCTGGCATCTCCACTGCTCCTTCTTTCCAGGAGGCCCAGTTGAGCCAGCCGCAGCCTCTGTCGCCCTGTGACTTACAAGTCCGTAGGAAGGACGGCGGGACACCCGGAAGCCAGGAAATGGTGAGTGCGGGGTGGGCGTCCAGAGGCGGGCGTCCAGAGGCGGGAGCGGTGGCGGAATCGGCGAAAGCTAACTGGCGGGACCGGGCCTTCACGGCTGCCCCGGAGTGTTGGACCTGCATCCCCACTGGCAGCTCGGCCCTTAGTCGCCTCCAGCGCAGTGGGGCCAGGTGGGCAGTGGGGCCTGGAATCCTGTCTCGTCCTTGCGCGATTTCTCTTGCCTGGAGCACTCTCTGTTCCTCTCTGCGTCTCCAGCCCGGCGTCGCCCAGGTTGTGTGAGACGATGGGAGAATCCTGGGAGGATCATACTCGTGTGAGGGTGGAGGAGAGGGTGCCCCGTGGGGGGAACTATTGTCCGTGGCTCCTCAGCTTCATTCTACTTCTGAACATTAAACTCTGAGGCTCCTTGAAGGAAAGGCTTTTATAAGGCCGCAGGAGGAAGCAAACCACATTCAATAACTTTTTGGTTACAGTTTTGTAGTCGCCTTCTTTAGACTATCCAGGTGGATAATGCCTGGATATGGAATCAGCTTTATTGGCAATTCGCAATTTGTTAAGCTTAAGTTGTTTCTCATCCTTAGTAATTTCCAAGAAACTCATTTGAGTTAGTAAAGTTTCCTTTGGTAGAATCTCAGGACACCTGTCTTTCAATCTAATTTCTCGCAGTTTAATTATTTTAACATTCTACAGGGGTATTTTCTTTCTTTCTTTGCTTCCTCCCTCCCTCCCTCTCTCCCTCCCTTCCTTCTTTCCTTCCTTCCTTTCTTCCTTTTCCAGGCCAAATCTCACAGCTCATGTGACCTCCTGGGCTATGGTGATCCTTCTGCCTCAGCCTACAGACCCCTGCTACCACACCAAGCTATTTTTTCTTTTGCAGAGTCAGGATCTTGCTATGTTGCCCAGGCTGGTCTTCAACTCCAGGGCTCAAGAAGTTCTCTATCTCGGCCTCCCAGAGTGCTGGGATTACAGGTGTGAGCTGGTACTACGGGTGTGAGCCACCATGTTTGGCCTTTCTCTAATTTTCAGATGTATGGCAACCTAGTGTCTCAAATATATAATTGTGTTTCTACAACCTGTCCGAGGGCCTCTAGTAAATCCTAAATTTCCGTCAGCTCTCCCCACTCCCAAATGCCAAAGACCCCTGTCAAAAATGCAACATTTTATCTTTTGTTTATATATTTATTTATTTATTTATTTTTGAGTTGGAGTCTCACTTCATTGCCCAGACTGGAATGCAGTGGCCGCTCCCGGCCACCGCATCCTTGACTTGCTGGGCTCCGGCGATCCTTCCGCCTCAGCCTTCCAAGTAACTGGAACTACAGGCGCATGCTACCACGCCTGGCTAATTTTTGATTTATTGTGGAGATGAGGTCTCGCCAAGTTGCCCAGGCAGGTCTTGAACCCGCGGGCTCAGGCAATTCACTCACCTCAGCCTCCCAAAGCGCAGGATTACAGGCTGAGTCACCGAGCCCGGCCTGTTTGGTTCTTTAAAAGACACACTATTTTTTTTTTTTAACCACAAAACTTTGAGTGGTTCTATTTTAAATCATTTTTGTTTCTGAAAGTTTCACCTAGGAGGACAGCAGAGGATAATGACTTGGCACTTTGTTGTACAAAAAATTATTTTGTCTCTCTTCCCTGTCTTCCCTAGGCACACATCTTACCAGAATGTCTTTGTGTTGAGGTTCACCTTTGGGACCTTTATGAGGAGATGTGTTCTTGGCTGTCCTTTCTTTTCTTGGTTATACTTTACTACTGTATGGGGATGACCCAAGATGCCTGCAGTGGCCATAACTCTTGGAGTGTCTAATGAATTTCCTGCCTTCCTGTAAACATAAACACTGAGTTTGAGTGATTTTGCTGATTTTTTTTTTCAGTTGGAGTCACTCCACTGTCCAGGCTGCAGTGCAGTGGCACGCTGACGGCCACCCCAGTGTTGACCTGCTGGGTATAGGTGATCCTTCCGCCTCAGCCTTCCAAGTAACTGGAACTATAAGCACATGCTACCATGCCCTACTTATTTTGTGATTTATTGTAGAGATGAGGTCTCACCAAGTTGCCTGGGCTAGTCTCGAATCTGCAGGCTCAGGCAATCCTCTCCCCTTGGCCTCCCAAAATGTTGGATTAGAGACTTGAGCCATCACACCCAGCAATTTTGCTGAATTATTAAAGCACTGGGGTTTTTTCTCATTTAAAACTAAGTAAATAACCATGGCCAATAACCATAGATGGGAAACAGAGACATGGGCCAACGGTTTCCAAGAAAGGTCAATCCTGATCCTGCAAAACGAGGTCATGGAAGGCCCAGTCAATTCTTACTCAGGAGGTTCTTCTGCAAGTGTCCCAGTCTTTTTACACTAGGCATGGGAGGAGCCTTTACACTGAGATGCTATAGAGCCCTGGAAATCTAGGGATCCACAGACAGGTATGGTTGGGGTTGTGATAGAATTAAAGGTGCTATGCATTCTCTGAGAATATAATTGTTACTGTCCTGGACTGTTTCTGGAGATTCTCAAATGAAATAAGGTAAAGTTTAGGTTAAACATAACTATTTCAAGGGAACATTGCCATAGAGGAATAGCACCAAGCAGAAGATCTTCAAGCATCTCAAAGGTTAGACAGACAAGGGCTTCTTGTCATAGGGATAAATAAACAAGATTAGAACGAAGATGGGAAGACGGAGGGCAAGACAGAGGATTGCAAAATCAGGTCCCAGATTAGAAATATTTCACGCTGAAGTCAGCCTGTTCTTAGGAGGGTCATAGGAGGGTTGTATGTTGTCTCATCCTGTGGTTCGGTCAGAGTTTAAGGGCCTGGAGAAAGAGAAACTTAAGCAGTGTTTGGCTAGCAAATATTTTGTTCTGATCACTGAAGACCAAACTGTTCATGTAATCACATATATGGCAAAAAATGAGTCTGCTGGAGTCTGTGTCAGGCTTTGTGATCTGTGAGTGAGAGAGCATCATCAAAGTCATAATAGAGTGTTTCTCTGCAGGAAGCTGCTCTTGGGAACACAAAAGAAATGGGGGACTTCCTTTAATCACCACTTTTCACTAGGATTATCTATATTTCCAATCTTCTCCTGCCACTTTCTCTTGCATTTTACATCTCTCTCACTGGGCTATTCTTGAGTTGTATTCCTTATAATAAATTGGTAAATTGAAGTGTTTTGCTGAGTCCTCTGGGGAAGTCTATCAAAATATTAGACAACTACTTCATGTTAAAGAGTTGGTGGTCAGCAAGCTTTTCAAATTTGCTGTCAGAAGTGTTGTCAGGAGACAAAAGACATCACAAGTCCAAACATTAAACTGACTCCAGGTGAGTTTGCTCACTGGTCAGAATTGAGACCCTGTAGAATAGAGTGTTTCTATCCTGTGAGAATGGAACAGCAGACTCATTGAAGCACTCAGAGTTGAATTTCCTAGCTGTTAATGTTTCTTTTGCCCACTATCTAGGAGTGAGTCACCTTAGGCTATATATCCACTTTGAAAGTGGTCCTGCAAGTTTGGGAAAATGTTTAACTTACTGAGTACCTTGTGAACTGTGGGTGAAACAGGCTATTTGCCTGAGCTGCTGATTTTTATAAAATCTTCCTGCCATCTAATATAGGGTTGCCCAAATATGTAAGAATTGGATTTTATGATTTGAGTTTAAGATTGTTATTTTCTTGCTTGAAAATCTGAGTCGATTGTGTGACATGAACTAAAGAAGCAAAGAGAATTCTTGAAATAAATTCTTTATGTTGATTTAAAAATAATATTACTCTCTGTGGCTCACCATCCAGGTGAATACACAGGCCTCAAGCAGTTCTGGTATCTCTGTGATCTCATCTACCTTCTGCATCCAGAGGTGGCCACAGTCGTGAGTGTTTCTGTAATGTCTTTCTTGCTTAATCATCTATCATGAAGCAGGTTTTTACTTGGTTTTGCCTCTTGTGAGTTTTCAGTCATTTGATGTTATCATTAACATGCCCTTAATATTATGCTGAAAATGATTTTTATGGTTTCTGTTAGGCTCAGGGAAAAGCAGCACTCACCTTCCCCCATCTGCCCCTTCACCCACCAATCCCCTATGTGCCCCTCCACCCCAAACCCACAAACCACATACCAGCTTACTGGAACCTGCCAGCAGCTGCTGAAAAGGGCTAGACAGAAACTTTCCAGCCCACGCTGAATGCAACACTTTGTCTCCCCACTTCACTGCCACCCCCCAACACCCTTCCCAAATACAGCACCCTTAAAAACCCAAGCCTGCCCCTCCTTGGGTGCAACTCCCCCGGCCCATATTTCCAGACCACGGGACCTCACCTGGAGTTTCTCCCCCAATAATTGCTTGGTTTATACTGGCCCTTTGTCCTGTGCCTCTTTCGGTATCTCCAAATGTTACATTTTGGTGCCGAAACCCAGGAGGTGACTGGGCCACGTAGGTCTCACCTCTCCGCTCAGGGGCCTCCCGCCCAGATGCCTCTGGCCCAAACTGTGAATCACTGACCCACTCCTCCACTCAAACTTTCATGAGGTGAGTTCCCCCTGTGTTGGTCTCTCTTTCCCCTCCGGGCCTCCCTATCAGAAGTCACAGCTGTGCTAGGGAAAGCCCTCTGTTCCGGTCAGTGATAAATCCTGGGGACGCCCTGATAATCCTGACCTTCACTCTGCCTGGCTGGTCTTTGCCTGAATTGGGACGCCTTTTCAGACTCAGACAGGCCCCAGAAGTTTACATCAACATGGGTAAGCAACCCTCCAAATCTAATTCTAAGACACCTCTGGGCTTTCTTCTCAATAATCTCAACAAATTGGGATTAACCCTGGACATTCAATGCAAATGCCTAGTCCATTTCTGTACTGTGACCAGGCCTCAGTGTGGACTGGAAAATGGGTCCAAGTGGCCCCCCCAAGGGAACCTTTAATTTTAACATCCTCACTAACTTAAATAATTTCTGCAAATGCAATGAAAAATGATCGGAAATTCCCTATGTTCAGGCCTTCTGGCTCCTGTACTCCCGTCCCTCTCTGTGTCAGTATTGTTCCACAACCCAAATCTTGCTGGTAAAGGGAAACTCCCGCCCCTTCCCTGTCCTCTCCCTCCCTCGTTCCATCTGCCCCAATCCCTCCACCCAAATATGACAAGTCTCTCCCACCTGATCCGGAGTCTTTCCCCCTCATAAATCTTCTGAAAAACTTAACTGCGCCAATCCCTTGTCCTCCAAATCCTCCTCCTTCCAACCCGCCCCTGTACAATCCACCCTCTCTCTACCCCCATCTTCCTCCTTCACCTTCCGACTCTCCCCTTCCGCCACTCTCCCTCTCCTCTCCGGTCAGTACACATACTTGTTCACACTGCATGCACCACCCTCCCCACCCCTTGTTCCTGCGCCTATTTGTCCTCTCCGAGAGGCCTGGATGGCTTTGTTCGGGTACACATCCCACCGTTCTTGCTACCCATTTCATTACCCAAACTGCCCCTAATATCCGCAGAAAGCTAAGAAGGCAGAGGATAGCCCTCAAACCCCTGTCCGTGACCTGGTAAACATGGCCTTTAAAGTTTTTAATGCCGGTGAAGAAGATGCAGAAACCGCTAGGCAGCAGCGCCTCCAGCAGGCCGCTAAAGTGCAAACCCGCACCCTGGTTGCAGCCCTGTGGCCAATGCAACAGGGTACAGAGGTCTCCCGACATCCGGAGACAGGTAACAAAGCTCCCCTGGAAGCCTGTTTCAAGTGTGGCCAGGAGGGTCACTGGGCCAAGCAGTGCCCTAACCTGCATCCGCTGAATAAGCCATGTCCTATCTGCAAATAAAAGGGCCATTGGAAGTCGGATTGCACTTGGCCTGGCCAAGCCCTGATCCCTCCACATGGGGGTGTGGCTGAGCCACCTGCTCCGCTCCATAAGTTGCTTGAACTGGCGGAAAGCTGAGAATGCGTGGACTCGAAGACCCCAATTACCCTCGCCGAGCCCAGGGTCTTACTCCAGGTAGCGGGTAAGTCAGTCTCGTTCCTCATGGACACGGGGGCTACCTATTCGGTTCTGCCTTCCTTTTCAGGGCCTCTATCTCCTTCCCAGGTCTCAGTCACTGGTATTGACGGCCAGCCTTCTGCCCCGCTTCAAGCCTCGCCTTTACCTTGTTCTCTCAGTGACTGGATGTTTAGTCACTCCTTTCTTATTGTCCCGTCCTGCCCCGTTCCATTGCTCGGCAGGGATATCCTCTCAAAACTGGGGGCTACTTTAACGCTGCCAGTTCAATCAGCAGCCCCACTCCTTGCCAATATTGCTCCAGTCTCTGTTTTTCCCAGCTGAAACCTGCTGCCTCCCCTCCCACCCCACCTAGTCAACCGTGATATATAAAACAGTTCCACCCCAGTCATAGCCCAGCACCACACCCCGGTTCACATAATTTTAAAAAACCCCTCTAACATCCCTTCTAGACCCCAGTTCCCCATTTCAGCCACACATCGTAAGGGCCTTAAACCCATCATCACTCGCTTGCTTTCTCAGGGCCTCCTCATACCTGTTAACTCTCCATGTAACACCCCCATCCTTCCGGTCCGTAAGCCCTCTGAAGACTACCGCTTGATCCAGGACCTCCGTGTCATTAATGAGGCGGTGGTCCCTCTCCACCCAGTGGTTCCTAATCCCTACACTCTTTTATCTCGGATACCACCTCAGACCACACATTTCACGGTCATTAACCTCAAGGATGCTTTCTTTACTATCCCCCCACAACCAGACTCTTACCCCCTTTTTGCTTTCACCTGGGAGGACCCGGACATGGAACAGGCACAACAACTTACATGGACGGTCTTGCCACAGGGCTTCCAGGACAGCCTCCACCTCTTTGGTCAGGCTCTCGCAGCTGACCTAGCTGATTGCCCTCTCCAACCTAGCCACCTCATCCAGTACGTGGATAATGTCTTACTTTGCAGCCCATCTGAGGAGCTGTCCCACACACACACAGCCGCCCTTCTCAATTTCCTGGCCTCTAGGGGATACTGGGTGTCCCCCCAGAAAGCCCAGCTCACACAACCTGAAGTCGTCTACCTTGGCATCCGCCTTACTCCCACCACTAAGGTCCTGACAATGGACCGCTTCCACACTATACGGCAGCTAACACCCCCAGAAAATGGTAACCAAATCTTGTCTTTTTTGGGCTTTGTGGGGTACTTCAGGCAATGGATCCCTAACTTCGCCCTGTTAGCCAAGCCTCTGTATGCGGCCGCCAAACAAATGCCTACGGGGCCCCTCACCTCCCCCGCTAAGGTTCGCAAGGCGTTTGTTGCTCTCCGCGACACCCTCCTGTCTTCACCACTGCTGTGTCTCCCTAACTCCTCTCAGCCCTTCTGTTTGTTCATAGATGAGCACCATGGAATAGCTGTGGGGGTCCTAACACACCCAAGTCCACAAACTGTTGGAACATCAGGTGCTCTCTCTCTTAGGCCCCTCCAGGATACAGGAGTTCCATTTGTTGTTCCTGGACAACCCAGGGGTAACTCTAAAGCCTTCACCGCCCCTTAACCTGGCATCCCTACTCCCTCTCCCCTCCTCTGATGCAGGGCCTACCCACTCTTGCCCAGAGGTGGTGGAGACCCTAACTCCGCCCAGGGACAGACTCTCAGATCAGCCATTTCAGTTCCCAGACCTCACTCTGTTCATGGATGGTAGTTCTGTCTGCACCCCGCAAAGCCACCGGTGGGCAGCCTATGCTATAGTCTCTGCTAACTCTGTTCTCGAGGCCCAGCCCCTTCCTCTGCGCACTACTTCCCAAAAAGTGGAGCTTGTTGCTCTTACATGGGCTCTCAAACTATCTAAAGGGCAGCGGATAACCATCTACACTGACTCCCAATATGCCTTCCTCATTGCTCATTCAGCTCCTGCACATGCAACATCTCCAGACCTGTGCCACTACTCTATCTGCTCCAAGGGGTAAGTTCTTTTGGTGTAATGGCACCCTCTTCAAATCCATCAATAATTCTTACCCTTGTTGCTATCTGGTAATACTTGTGCCACAGCTTACGTTCTATTCTGAAAAAAAACCTCTTACTCAAAGTCTTCCCCACTCCCCACCACATCCACCTTGTGGCATTTTTCCCCCTCATACTCGGTCTCACGTTTGCCACATCCTTGGTGGCTGGAGGGCTGGACGGGGAAGCACTGGGACACAGACTCCTTTCTTTCCAAAATCTGGAAGAAAGGTTCCAAGCCGCTCTGGAAGCATCCACAAGCTCCCTGGCATCCCTGCAATGGCAAGTAACCTCTCTAGCCTGGGTTACTTTACAAAACCGCAGGGCCCTTAATCTCCTTACAGCTGGCCAGGGTAAAACCTGTCTGTTTCTCTAGGAAGAATGCTGTTTCTACATGAATAAAACAGGGCTAATAGAAAAAAAAGTCAACGTCTTCCGAAAGCTGGAAGACAACTTCACCAAAAAACACCTCAAAATCGCCCTTCTCTGCTTGGTAAAACTCGGGCATTGCCCAATGAGTTATGCCATTCTTGGGGCCTGTTTTACTTATCTGTCTTTTACTTATGGTTGCACCCTGTCTGTTTAATTTTTTGCAGTCTCACATGAAAAAATTTCTTGCGTCGCAGTCAATCAGCTACTCCTGCACCCCGATCTGTATGCTCCACTTCCCTCTGAGCCACCTCATCCCGGCCTCCTCTAAAACTATGCCCCCTTTCAGCTTGAAGCAGCCAGATTGAGTCAACACCCCTTATACTGAAAAAGTCGGGATGTTAGGCTCAGGGAAAAGCAGCACTCACCTTCCCTCATCTGCCCCTCCACCCACTGATCCCCTATGCGCCCCTCCACCCCAAACCCACAAACCACATACCAGCTTACTGGAACCTGACAGAAACTTTCCAGCCCATGACGAATGCAACACTTTGTCTCCCCGCTTCACTGCCGCCCCCCCCAACACCCTCCCCAAATACAGCACCCTTAAAAACCCAAGACTGCCCCTCCTTGGGCGCAACTCCCCTGGCCCATCTTTCCGGACCACAGGACCTCACCCAGAAGTTTCTCTCCCAATAAACACTTGGTTTATACTGGTCCTTTGTCCTGTGCCTCTTTCGGTATCTCCAAATGTTACAGTTTCCTTACCTCAGTCTGTTGCATGCAGGCTATTGTATGAGGCTGCAGTCACCTAATATGCATTTCACTCTTTTGGGACTTGATTTGTATCAAGCTTATATTTTGATGTTGGCAATGTCATTCTTGATTTTGTCTCCACATGCTAACGCTTTATACATTTGTTGATCTAAAGACAGAAACTGGGGCACAAAATACAATTTTAAAGAGTTTATTGGAGTCAAGGGAGGACAGCTGCCTGGAGTACTCAAACCCAATGGATATGAGCTCCATTTGGTCTTTGTTACAAGCTAGTTTTCAAAGGCAAAAGTAGAGATAGGTGTGGGCCATCACATAGTTATTTGTCAAGAGCTCTTATTGATTTACAGAAACAACATGGAGTAATGATTGGCTGGACCTCATTGAAATATAGGGCATTGGTTATGGTGTCTAGTGTGTGGCATTGGTAGGTTGACTTCTAGCTACTTGTGATGTCAGTCTAGAGTCCACATAGCAAGTACCTTCAGGAGATGATTATTTGGCTCAACAGTCTGTTGTGGCATTGGATCATGACTCTGTGACCATTTCTGTGCTTCTCTGGCCATGATAATTTTTTAGGAGGCTTGAAGTTTTCGAATAAAGTTTCTTTTCTGTCTAATTTCTCCTCTTTTGATCAAAATCTTTGTTTTTGGAAGCCTTGATGGTCAAAATCTGAATGTCAAGATGACCCTCATTGCCCAGAAGGCTCATTCCACCATTGTTCTGTCACATCAGATGGGGAGGCAGAGGGGACATCTCAGTGGGAACTTTAAGAGCACCAAAATTCAACTTGGGATGGCACCACAGGGTGGTAAAATGAGGTCTCAGTGAAGTTTACATGCTGCTTATCCTTTTTTCTTTAATTATCTCTAGTATTTGGAATACCATGATGTTAATTTTCTTGGAAGAATAAATTGATTAGAGATTCATACCGTTAATGACCCAAGTACTAGAAATACAGTGCATATTAGGATTATAAAAGGAGCATTTGTATGACAGGACAACAAATCTATTCCATTAGTAAGCCTACTAAGAACAGCGCAAAGAAAGTAGATGTGGGAAAAGATGGAGTAGAGGAAAGAGTCAGTTATACTTTTGTCTCATGGTATCTGGAGGATGGATTTCTTGTCCTTGTTTGGTACCTGGGGAGATAAACTTGCAGTGGAAGATTGTCAGTGTGACATTTAACAGAACTCAGTTGAGGGAGTTAAAGTTAGATTATAGACATAAGGTTACAATTTGCATGTGCTTGTTTTCTTTGGGGATGAAAGATTTAGGGACAAGCAAGGGATTACCTTGTGAGGGATAGCTGCCATCCAGAGAGGCATGAGGCACTTTGTCATTGTGAAAACATTGTGAATATTGTTGTGACAGGGCTATGATATTACAGCAGCCTGTTTTTTTAAAGAATCATCATGTTGCCTACTTGGTTCCCAGGCTGAGCTCTTCTCTTGGTATGAAGAGTATGGGGTCTTGAGATTTTATTTTCTTCTATTGGAATAAAATAGTTCTCTTTTTGTTCCACCATTGTTTGTCTGAAGTTGGAGATGATTTTGTTTTCAATTATATTTTCCAAAAACCATCCAGAAGACCAGACATAATTAAGACATATAAGGTTCCTAGCCAGGATCGGTGGCTTAGCCTGTAATCCCGCACTTTGGGAGGCTGAGGTGAGTGAATAGCCTGAGCCTGCGGGTTCAAGACCCACCTGGGCAGTTTGGCAAGACCTCATCTCTACAATAAATAAAAAAATTAGCTGGGGGTGGTAGTGCGCGCCTGTAGTTCCAGCTACTTGGAAGGCTGAGGTGAAGGATCGCCGGAGCCCAGCAGGTCGAGGCTGCAGTGGCCGGGAGCGGCCACTGCACTTCAGTCTGGGTGACAGATTGAGACTCCAACTCAAAAAAAAAAAAAAGAAAAAAGAGAGACATATAAGGTTCCTATCAGGCTTCCCTCTAGAAGGTCCTTTTCCTCTGGGGCTTCCAATCACATCCCACAATCATGCAGGAGAGTGTACACTGTCCCTACCTGCAGATGATTTCTGTCTATTTGGGATCTATAGTCTCTTCTAAAGCAGTTAGCCCAGATTTCTACAAAAATAACTGCACAGGGCAGCCACCAGGCACTACAGCTCTGTCTTTCAAAGCTCCCAGCATCTTCAGACCTGAAACTGATTCAGACCATAGCACCTGGAAACCCAGCCAGGCTCTCCCATGTGCATTAGGAGGCCTAAGACTCTACTTCCTCTTCTGCCTCTTGCCCAAATGCCCTCAAATGTGCAGAGGACACCTGCTGCCTCTCCAAGACCCATGTTTTTCGCTCCAAACTCTGTATCAAGTTCTGGGTGATTCAGAATCCGTTAGAGCAGCCACTATGAGGGAATCTCTTCTTCAGTCTTCCTCTCCTTCCTATAACTCCCAAGAAGGCAGAGCCAACTTGATCCCACCTAGATTCTGTACATAATGGCTGGTGTCCACCTTTGATTCACAGGACAGGGCCAGAATTTGGACTGAGGATATGCAGAAAACCCAGGGCATACATGTTCTGCATTGTGATAGGGCAGTGTAGATGTTGTAAAGCCTCTTTTGGAGTGAGGTCTCCAATTTTTCCAGATCTTTTCCATTGACCTGCTGTAGCTGTATGAGGGGCCCTGGGCATAACCATCTACTGCAGAATTTGTAAATGAAAGAAGCATCTCAGCAGTGGGAGGTCACAGCCACAAAATAGCTAGAGTTCTGACCACAACTACAACTGTTTGAAAACGGCTTCTGGAGTAGGGTGTTCTTGTTCCTGCTCCACCATGACAGTTCCATTTTCAATCCTGTTCTCACTATCAACCTTAGTCTCTCCTGCATGGATCACCATAAGGACATCAGCATAGCATAGCATGACCCTCTCACTAGCCCCTGGAAATCTTTGAGACATTTATGGTGTCCTGTGTAGGCTGGGGTCAGGCTGACAACAGGATCTGATCTTCTTGGTTGGTACCCAGTTTGAGGTTGCTCCATATTCCTGATACTTGTATGAAGAATAAGAGGGTCTGTAGACTCAAAGTGTTAGATAAACCACTTGGTTTTATTTCGTGCATCCATTAGAAAATCAGATAATGCAGTCATGATTGCTACAATCCAGAAACTTTCAAACAGGCATGTTTTAATTCAGCAACATGTGGTCAGTACAAAGAAGGGGGGTGTCCAGGGGACTGGCGCTCCATTTGGGCCACTCCCTCTCAGTTTGGTGAGTTCTGATGTTACCACCTGAAGGGCTATTAATGGACAGCAGAGTTGTTGTTGTTGTTGTTGTTATTTCTATTGCTTTTGCCCTGGTAAGAATAAATATAATTGTCTTAGAAATCCCTGAGGTTTTGGTTAACTTTCTAGTTATTGCATGTAACAAGATCGACAGGGAATTGGCTAAAGTAAGTTGACATTATACAACGTCTGAGTCTTTTTTCTCTTGGGCAGGCAGGTAAGACAGAACTGAACATACCTTGGCAGATAGGGATGAGAAGCCCAGGGCCTGCGTGCTCCCTGCCCCAACCCTGCCCAGATCCAACCTTTGTCTTAGTCTCATTTATGTCTGGCTTCACCTAGGACTCTACTCTGACAAAACTATTACAGGAGGTCAGAGTTTTCAGTGACTGCTCCTGCTGTCTCCAGATCTGGTCCCCCAAATTTCCTGAGACCCAAAGGCAAATAAACAAAGGCAGACAACTATATTTGGGGGCTTTATTTTTTCCTTTTTCTTTGAAACCAGCCTTCTTGAGACATTGCACCTAACAACCTGTTCTCCATTCCTGAAGATCCAGTATTTGCTCCACAGGCGACAAGAAAATAAATATAAGCACAACAATGAAAAGTTGCTCTAAAATACAGTCTACCCTTTCATTCTGTATTTCTCTCATCTGTCTATAGTTAGCTTATATTCTATACATTTTCTTTTTAAATCAATGATAAGGAAACAAAAGAAAACAATATACACGTAGACCTGTTTCTAAATCTGGGAATTATGGGACACTTGGTATCTGCCCCAGGCTGTATGAGTATTAACTCACATAATGTGAGATTCCCAGCATAGTACCCTGTAACCAGATTTCAGCGCACATAGTACATATTCATTAAACCTTGCATTAATGCATGTGCATGTGTTGTTTTTCAAATGCAGACTTAGACATTACTGCCTTCTCTGGGCTTTATAAACTTTAAAGGGCCAGCAGAGAATGCAATTTTCCAGGACAGTGACTGGTGGTCTTCACTGCCAACTGTAAGTATTTGTGTTGTAGTTTGAGAGGTGGTTGTAAAGGCCTTTGTGTGCTGTGCCTGCTTTTTCTAGCTGAGTGCTACTGACAGTGGGTTTATGAGGAGTAACATCAACACTGATAGGAAACCTGTCAGAGAAGCCCTTTTGTGGTCCTCTTCCCTACTGATAGTGTTTGCAGGGGGATGGGAGAGGAGAGTATGTTGTAGTTAAAACAACTCATCATGTGAACCTCACAAATGGAGCACAGAGTTGCAACAGCCCAGAAAGCTAACACTATGCTCTAACAGTATTCTGTTACTGATTGCTTTACTGCCAATATTTGCTTTTCCAAGACCACATCCCAAAGCTATGTGACTAATAACATCCTGGAACTGACTCGTCCTGGTTCTGACTGTTAATGTTTGCTTTCTTAAGACTGCATTTCAGAGATAAGTGAGTAACAACATCCCTGATGGTGACTGGTTTAGGGCAGACATCTGTACTTCAAGGCCGTGGGACCAGCAAGCAGCCTGTAACAGTGCCGGTATTTGGATCTCAAGGCCAAGTGATGGACAACTTAAACTCCCTAAACTGCTTCTTGAGTCAGATAAGCCTCCACTAGGGTTTTATAAGTGGCCTGCAAGAGAACAAAGGCCGCTGGTTTCTCTTTATAAAGCCAGCCACCTCCTCTCTCCTCTTCTTTTCTTTTATAAACCTTTTTAACCACCAGTAGCTCATCTCTTTCTTCTTGGCATGCTTTACTTTTTTGGTGCTGAAACCCGGGTAGAGGTTTTGGCTAAGACTTGCTGGGTCTCCCCTCTTTCGCTCTCCTTCTCCCTCTCCCTCTCCCTCTCCCTCTCAGCCTTGATCCACTTTCTGGCTGCCTCTTCAGAACCTGCCATAAGGACACACCTTAAAATCTCTCCAGCTAACATAAGGTGTGTGCTTCTTTCAACCTGGGAGAAAATCCACCACAACTGGGTGGGCTCCTCTCTCACATGCCCACCTCTGGTGGTCCCCTCCCTTAAACCTTGCTGAGAAGTCAAGACAAGCCCTGGAACAGGACTCTCCACTTGCCTTGCTAAATTACCATCCAAGTACCAGCTCACATTTCATCCATCAGTTACAAGGGTGAGTGAAACCTCATGTCGGATCCTTTCCTCCTCTCGTTTCTCTCTCATCACAAAGTCCTAGTGCTAGGCGGGAGGATCCCTACAACCCTCGAGTTGGTCTGGCCCTGCAATTGAGGATGCTCATTCCATGGTAGACCGTCACTGCTCTCTGAGAAGGCCATGGGAACAGGGACGCCTTTTCTCTCGGACCTTTCTCCTCATCCTTCCTCACTCTTGTCCACTTTCCCTATTTGGCTACAATGGGAAATTCTCAACCTTGACTTTCAAAATCTATTCCTCTAGGATGCTGTCTCCAAAACTTAAAGGCCTTAGGTTTCCCAGAGGAGATTAGACCAAAAAGACTTATCTTCTATTATAATATGGTCTGGCCACAACACAAACTTAATAATGGGTCCCAGTGGCCAGAAAATGGAACTCTTCATTTTGAAACTTTTCGGAATCTCGATAACTTCTGTTATCGCAATGGCAAGTGGTCAGAAATCCTTATGTTCAGGCTTTCTTCGCTCTCTGTTCTTGACCCTCTCTTTGTAAATCTTGCTTTGTGGCAGAGGGGCTGAAAACAGTTAAAATTATTCTTTATTAAAATCAACCTGCAAGCTACAAACCTGCTAGACATGGAATGTGAGAAAGACCAAACAGCTACAAGCCGCTTTCCTGTAAGTGCAAGATACTGATCGCTTTACAACCTTACTCCCCCCTCCCATCCTTTCTTTGTGAGGTTATAGGTTCAGGACTCCTGCTTGTTATGTATATCCTGTAAACAACGTATTCTTTGAAGGTCTGTTTCAACTGATTACACCATTGCAAATTCCAAAAATTTGTATAACCATAAAACTCAACCCCCTCCCTTACCAAAACTAACATATAAAACCCTTCTCTTCTTTCTCCGGGTTGCTTAGTCTTGGAGCATTATCTCACTGAGTCACACTGGCACCAAGAAACGCTTCTTCCTGAAATAGCCTCGGTGTCACAGTCTCTGTTTTCCTGCAACAGCTCTACTTCCCAAATACTCCTAGCCCACTATGCTCCTAGCACTACATCTCCCAACCCCTGTTCAGACTCTTATCTGTCCTCCTTTGACCCTTTGGATGACAGTTCACTGCCCTTTGCTCCCATCTTGTTGCAGCTGCCCCAGACCCCCGCTCCACAACCTCTACCCTACAATTCCTCTCAACCTGACCCCCTCCCTATCCCTGCTCCACAAAGAAACTTGGAAACCTCAGCCCCACCCTCAACCCCAAAACTCCCCTGAGCTTCCTAAATCATCTCCCTATACCTAGTCCTGAACTACCTTAAAACAAGAAATTTCAAAACAAAACTTACTCCTTCCCATGCCCTACTACTCCCTTTATGGGAAGTGGCTGGAGCAGAAGGCACTGTCTGGGTGCACATCCCATTCTCTCTCTCCGATCTATCTCAGAATGAACAGTGCCTTGGCTCCTTTTACTTAGACCTCAACGACTACCTAAAACAATTTAAATATCTTACCCAATCTTATAACTTAACCTGGCATGATATTTACATTATACTTTACACTTCACCCAGAGGAAAAGGAATGAGTATGGCAAGCTTCCCAGGCACATGCTGATGAGATACATAAGTCCGATGACACTAAGCCCGTGGGGGCAACAGCTGTTCTCTGCAAGGATCCACACTGGGATTATCAAACAGTCAGACCTGGACGGCCAGCCTATAATCATATGTTTGCTTGTCTCATTGTGGGCCTTCAAAACACAGGACATAAAGCAGTCAATTTTGACAAACTCCGGGAAATAATCCAAACACCAGATGAAAACCTGATGCAATTTTTAGCTAGATTAACAGAGGCTCTACCAAAATACACAAAACTAGACCCCACTTCAGCAGAGGCACTATTGTCCTTAATACCCATTTTATTTCCCAATCAGCCCCTGACATCAAAAAAAGAATTAAAAAACCAGAAGAGTGCCCTCAAACCGCTCAATGAGATTTTTAAATTCAGCTTTTAAAATTTTCAGTAACTGGGAGGAACAGGCAAAACAAGAGAGGGTCCAATGAGATCAGGCCAAATACCACCTCCCAGCAATTGCCCTACATGACTCCAAACCTCCATCAACCAACAAAGGCAAAAGGCCTCCTGGGCCCTATTTCAAATACGGCAAAGAAGAACACTGGACCTGCAAATGCCCCCACCCAAGGCCCCCTCCAGGTCCATGTCCCCACTGTGGTAAAGGGGGACATTGGAAGGTTAACTGTCCTGACACCTTCCTCTGGTCCCAAGTAGGAGTCCTCTGACCCAGCTCTGCCCAGCCTTCATGGACTCACTGCTAAAGACTGAAGGTGCCCAGGACTCCAGGCCCCCACTCTCCATACCTCTATAGAACCTAGGGTAACTCTTACAGTGGCAGGTAAGCTGATCTCTTTCATTATTGACTCGGGGACCACATACTCTGCTATGCCTACCTATTCTGGAAAAACAAAGGTTTCTCAGGTCTCTGTTATGGGGGTTGACAGTTTAATATCTACACCACAAATTGCTAAACCTCTACCTTGTACACTCCAAACCATCCTGTTCTCCTATTCCTTTCTCATACTCCCAAAATGCCCTACTCCCATCTTTGGAAGGGACCTTTCCAAATTCAAAGCATTTGTCACTATCCCAGGTCCACCTTCCAATCTAGCCTGGTTATTGCTCCTCAGTGTCACTCCCTGTCCCTCTCACATGGACTGATCCAGACAATCACCACTCCCAACAGCTAACATGGACAGTCCTCCCACAGGATTTTTGCGACAGTCCTCATTTCTTTGGTCAGGCCCTAGCATCAGACCTGGTCTCTTAATCTTGCCCCAAGTACTCTCCTTCAATATGTGGATATTCTCCTTTGTAGTCCCTTGTTAACCCACTCTTAACAACACACTATACAGCTCCTTAATTTTCTAGCTGATTGAGGTTATTAGGTATCTCCCACCACAGCTCAGCTTTCTCTTCTTGAGGTTGCATGTCTCAGAGTTCTTTTAGCACCAACTGAAAGACATATTACAACTGATAGAAAGTCCCTTATATCTACCCTTCCACTCCCTACATCAAAAACAGAAATCCTATCTCTTAGGAATGGCTGGATATCTCATCTCTGGATTTCTAATTTTGCTCTCTTAGCACAAACTTTATATCAAGCCACCCGAGAAGATCTTTCAGAGCCCCTGGAACCAAAGTCAGACATTCGTTCGACCTTTAATGCCCTTAAATAAGCTATTATCTTAGCCCTGGCTTTAGCACTTCCTAACCTCTCTCGCCCCTTTGTACTTTACACTAATGAAAGGTGTAAAATTGCCCTGGGAGTCTTAGGATAAAACCAGTGCCTTTCTTTCACCCCTGTTGCTTATCTGTCAAAGCAACTAAACACCATAATCCAAGGGTGGCTGGCCTGCCTACGTGCTCTGGCAATGGCTACACTCCTTGCTCAAGAAAGTAAAAGCTTACTTTTGAAGCACCCACTATCATTCATTCACCACATGACTTTAAGGATTTACTTTCTCACAAAGCTGTAACTCTCTTATCTCTTTCACGCATCCAATTAATTCATGTCACTCCTCTCAAATCCCCTAAGCTCTCCTTTGAACACTGTCCTACTCTCAACCCTGCCACCCTTAGATCCTTAATTCTGCTGAGCCTCCCATTCATACTTGTAGAGAGGCATTAGAGGACTTAATACCTCACTTCTCCCACATTCCCTCTACCCCCTAAATAACCCGGATTTTACTTGGTATATTTATGGCAGTTCCTCCACAACACCAAAAGAAAAGAGAATAACAGGGTATGGCCTCGTTTCTAACACCAATATTATTGAATCGCAACCTCTGCCTTCGGGAACATCATCCCAAAAGGTAAAGCTTATTGTACTAACCATAGTACTTACCCTTACAGCTAGCAAGAAAGGAAACATATATACTAATTCTAAATACATGTTTCACATCATACCCTCACACGCTGCTATCTGTAGGAAATGGGGACTCCTGTCTACTAAGGGCTCTCCCATAACTAACACCCCACTTATACCCCAGCTTTTAAAAGTAGCTAACGTGCCAACTAAAGTGGGCATCATACATTGCTGAGGACACCAGGTAACCTCAGACCTCATTTCATGGGACAACAATGCTGCAGACAGGGAAGCAAAACAGCCTTCACTCCAATCACCTGCCCAGCAACTCATAATAATCTCCAATATAAAACCCCTTTACCTTATCTCTAACCTTGATGAACTGTTCCCTTTAAGATAATTCTAACAACACCAACAGCTACTAAATCGACCTGTCATTCTTCTTGGTTTCATATCTCTAGATTAAAATGGGCCCCGAAAAAGCTCTCCACCTCTACCAAGGAGCTATTCCTCGCTCGAATGCTCCCCACTACTCCAGCACAGTCCTGGGGCCCATCAGACTTCGATTAGAATGAATTCTGGAAAAAAAAAACGCTGAACCAAACATATATATTGATAAGTAAAAGGGGCTAACAAATACATTGGTTACTAATCGTACTGGGACTCCCTCTAGCTATCCTATTTGGAAAAGGCCTCTATTCTGTGTCCCCCCCCGGCGAGTGAACTACCGTCCAAAAACGTTCTTTCTGCTTTGCTTACCTATTTGTAGCTCTCCCCCTCTGGGGTCTCCTCTAATTAAAATCAGCCTAGGTTCATTTCCCATTTCACTTATCATTACCCTCTCAGAACCAAAGGTAATTATCCAGGTAGCAGGTAGACAAATTTCTTTCTTACTTTGTACAGGAAGCTCCTACTCTGTTCTTCCTGAATCTCTAGGAACCCCTCATCTCTCTAACATTTCAATTGTTGATGTTACTGGCCATACTATTTCTCCTGTAGTTACTGAAACTTTACCTTGTGTTATCCAAAACTTTTCATTCACCTACTGTTTCTTAATAATACCTAACTGTTCTACTCCCACTTTAGGAGAAATCTTCTATCACAATTTGCTTGTGCAGGCCTTCATATCCAAGTTCAGGGGACTCCTCATTCCTTACTGAGGCTGCTTTAACAAAAATGCTTAAAATTAATCTAAATGAACTCACTATCCACTTTTCTACACACAGTAGCACAAGCTCTTGCCCCTCCAAAAAATTCTGTTATCATCGACCTCCCCACACTCCTCATTATGTTAACTGATCTCTGGCTCCAGAGAGAATTAATAGATTTCACACCAACCCACATCTTTTCTACACCTGGGTTCTGATCTCCATCGTTTCATCCTCCTAAACATGAAATGTATACTAGCTTGTACCACACCATAAGTTTACTTTCACTCCTTTTCCTTTTACATTCCAAACACCACATTATCACCTTGCCTATAATCCCTTCTGCTGCAAACCTTGCCTACCTATTCAAAACTCTAAATTAGGCTGAGGCGGAAGGATCGCCGGAGCCCAGCAGGTCGAGGCTGCGGTGGCCGGAAGCAGCCACTGCACTCCAGTCTGGGTGACAGAGTGAGACTCCAACTAAAAAAAACAAACAAAAAACAAACAAACAACAACCCCCCCAAAAAAACCTCTAAATTTAACCCATTGTCTACTCAATGCCTCAAATCCAGTCCTAGCCAGCAGTTGCTGTATCTGCTTATCCATCACCTCATCTAGAGGGTCGGCACTCCCAATTTCCATGAAACAATGGACTCACATACACACCTCTCTTTATCATACATATAGAGGGGAACCTCTCTTCTTATATATACACTATTTATATATAACTAATCAAATAAAAAATCTTAACATAATGCTAACTTCTTTTATGGCAAATCTCACTTCTACTCGTAAAAAAACCTGCAATATTCCACCCAGGTGGAACGATACAGCAGCACCACGGAGCCTCAGTTGGCCTCGGGTCACTGGTTCCCCGCCATCCCCACTGACGGGACACCCCTTCCCCGTGGCAGGGTTCCCCCTGCCACATGTCAGGAGAGCCCCTCGTCCCAGGACACAGGGTGCGGCCGGAAAGATGGCCACCCCCTCGCCTGTCAGGCACCGCCCATTCATGGGGGACCTCGTGCTAAACCATTCGTAGACAACCTGCTTCTGGGTTGGGGTTTCGTAGGTAGCAGAGCAGTTCCCTCACCACGATCTTTTGAAAGTCAGCCCGCGACACAAGGGTTTGAACAAGGAAAAAAGAAAAAAAAACTGCAATAGGGGGACCCATCGCCTCTAACATACATCTACAGCAACCAGCTCCTTTCTGCTTTTCCAGACAAAACTCTATAAACAGCTCCTACCCCAACTAGGAACCATACACCATAACTCTGTAACTACACTACACATTTCTCCTTTCTTCAGGCCGATCTGTCAGTGATGTCTCAGGAACTGTGAGGCATTCTCTGACTCTCTCAGAAAGACCTCTTTTGCATATAACACAAATACTATCACAGGGCCCTACAGACAGGCTCTCTGTCAGTCTGGGAAAGTGCTGAAAAATTCCCTGACAGACTCTTATTTGCTGTTAACTTCAGCTCTTTTCTCCTCACCCCTGGAATATTCTTTCTATGTGGAGCCACCACATACTTATGTCTCCCCACTAATTGGACAGGAACATGCACCCTGATACACCTAGCACCAGATATCTCCATTATGCCTAACAATCAAACCCTTCCTGTGTCATTAATCCACAACCGATCCAAATGGACAATTCAATTCATTCCTCTTATTAATAGACTTAGGACTTGTGTCTGGGATTGGGACAGGGACTGCAGGGCTCATAACCTCTTTAACTTACTATAAAAGCTTGTTACAGGACCTAACCAGGAGAATAGAAGACATGGCAACTGGCCTCATCACCCTCCAAAGCCAGTTAAATTCCCTGGCAGCCGTGGTTCTCCAAAGCAGGAGAGGATTAAACCTCCTCATGGTGAAAAAAGGAGGCCTATGCTTTTAAGGAAAAACCTTCTTTTACACCAACAAATTAGACGTTGTAATGGATGCAGTAAAAAATCTGACAAACGGCCTCAAGGATATGCCAAAATCTCAGTAATTCATGGGAAAGTTGGCTAAACAACTGAAATTGAATGCCATGGGTTTTACCCTTCCTAGGCCCTCTCCTTTTGCTTGCTCTCCTTCTTACTTTTGGTCCATGTTTAATATGTCTTCTTTCAAAATTCCTTCAGGACCATATACAAGCCTTTACTAGCCAAAGTATCCATGGACTACTTTTAACCCATTTCAATTATCAAAAACTTCAAACCCCCTGCACCCACATTCCAGCCTTTTTCTATCATATCCCTCTTCAGCAGGAAGAAGCTGTGGAAGATTGACCTTCAGCCCTATCCTAAAACAAAACGACTGGAGTGATATGAGTTTGTAGGGGGATGAGAGAGGAGGTTGTAGTTAAAACAATTCATCATGTGAACCTCACAAATGGAACACAGAGTTGCAATGGCCCAAAAAGCTAACACTCTAACAGTGTTCTGTTACTAATTGCTTTAGCCAATATCTGTTTTCCCAAGACTGCATACCAAAGCTGTATGACTACTAACATCCTGGAACTGACTTGTCCTGGTTCTGACTGTCCATGTTTACTTTCCTAAGGCTGCATTTCAGAGATAAGTGAGTAACAACATCCCTGATAGTGACTGGTTTAGGGCAGACATCTGTACTTCAAGGCTGTGGGAGCAGCAGCCTGTAACAGTGCCGGTATTCGGATCTCATGGCCAGGTGATGGAGAACTTAAACTCCCTAAACTGCTTCTCTGAGCCAGATAAGCCTCCACTAGGGTTTTATAAGTGGCCTGCAAGAGAACAAAGGCTGCTGGTTTCTCTATAAAGCCAGCCACACCCCTCTCTTCTTTTCTTGAATAAATCTTTTAACCACCAGCAGCTACTCTCTTCCTTCTCAGCATACTTTACACATACCTTCAGAATCACATGACCTAGAGTGACCCTGATTACCACATGATTTATGTGCTCATTGAACTCAAGTGGCAATGTTTTGTGCTCCTGTTCTGTCTATTGGTCTGGGTAGCAGCACTGTTTTAAGTGCCCCCACATAAGGCTAAGATAGGCCAGGGTCCACAGCATGAGGCCTCCAAGGTACATTCATGAAAGTTAAGTTCAACCTTTTCCTCTAAAGGGATGTCACAGGGCCTGGTCTTCTGGGATTTGGTGGGGGTAGTGAAATGCAGCTTGTTTTCCTATTGCTATAGGAGAAATTGCTGGAGTCTGTGGCATGGAGGGCACCAGAAAGCAGGAAAAGCTTACATTTTGATCTCTGTGTAGGATCTCATTTTCCTGATTCTCTCCTGTAACAAAGCTGGTTCTCAGGTGAATGTGTCTCAGGACAGGGTCTGTTTATCTCTTTTGCTCTAGAAAGGTCATGTTTAGAATTCTCAAAACATTTCTGCTTCTGATGCTTCTGCTAATGTGTTGTTTCAACTACTTTTTTTTCTTCTTGTGGTAGCCAAGTATCTCTGTAGAACCCTACTCTCCTTTATGTCAGAGCCTTCTTCATTCTCCTTATCCAGGTTGCTTACATGCCATGATCATATCACCAGGAGTTTATCAACTATAATATTAAGAATGTTATTTTGTGTCAGGTCAACTCAGGAAGATGTGGACACCCAAGAGTTCTGTTGGGCATGAGGTTAGGGACTAAGATGTTAGTGAAGAAGGGGGACATGTACTGTTTAGTTCCATCTGGTTGGTCCAGCAGCTCAACGCAGGATTAAGAAAACACAAGTTTAAACATGCCATTATTGCCCATAATGATTCAAAGTTTTTGTTTTGGGTTTTTGTTTGTTTGTTTGTTTGTTTTGGTGTTTTAATAGAATATCAGAAGAGTCTTATTCTCTGGGATGCTAAAGAAAGATTGAGTACATTATTAGAGACTACAGAACCTGGGGATATCTGTAGCTTGAACTTTGCATAAAATTGATGTTTCTTCATATTTAGATTCAAGTTGTAATACACTTCTTTGTGGTCAGTATCACAATAGTGATATTGTATCAGCACTTGATACTGGGTTTTTAAAAAAATTAATGTTGATGTTAATTTCATTCACTGGGTTAAGATGCTGACAGATTTTTCTGCTATAGAGTTACTTTTCCCTTTATTATTAAGAAGTCCCTTAGGAACATTTACTGCTGTGCCTAAGTCAGCACATTCAATCTGGAATCTCCCCTTTCTGCTTTGATTATCATGCACATAGCATAGGAAAGGAAGGCTCTCATTTTCTTGACTTATCAGATGAACTGAAATAAAACTCAGGCTCTGCCATTTACTGAATGTTTGAGAAAATATTCTGCTTAGGCTGAAGCATTGGTGTAACTGGATAACTCATTAGAAATCAGAAACTCAGGTTTCACCCCAGAGCTCCTGAATCAGAATCTGCTTTTTTACAAGATCTCTACTACTTTTTTATACACATTAAAATTGAAGAGGTGCCCTCTAGTTCACTATGACTTTTCCATATGGAAAATATTTACTTTTTAACCTGTATGTTGTAAATAATAGTAGTCAAAAATGCATATACTTGTGTTAATGCTGCCAATTTTATACTGTGGCATCCACTGAAGTATAGACTCTACACTGATTTTGTAGATTTTATGTAATCCTCTTTCCTCCAAGTTAGAGATACCTTAGAGAATATTTCTGTGTTAAAAAGTGTCTTATTGAATAACTTTTATATAAGTCAGAACCAGTTCTCTTCACTTTTTTCCACCTGGGTTCAAAGTAAGAATTCTTCTCATGGCTACTTGGTAAATATGATTGTTTGTTTTTCTTTCAGGGACTGTTGACATTCAGGGATGTAGCTATAGAATTCTCTCAGGAGGAGTGGGACTGCCTGGACCCTGCTCGGAAGAAGTTGTATAGGGATGTGATGTTAGAGACCTACAGAAACCTGGTTTTTCTGGGTGAGGCTAACTTCAGTACACAGTTTGTATTTCACAGTAAGGATTTTATTTCCTCCCTTTGCAAAATGTTTTCTTGGGAGTTTTTGCTTTGCATGAATGAGCTTCACATGACTGCTTTCATGGAAAACTTAGGGATTTGTTGGCATAGGAAAGAAAATCTTCAAGATGTTTTGTCTTGACCTGAAGCTTCTCCTTTTTTGAGCTGATCTGCATCCTTCAGTCTAGTGGTAATTCTGGAAATTCAGTAGCAATTATTGTTGCCCACCCCATTTTTTCAGTCAGAGTCCCACTCTCATCCACACTGGAGTACAGTGGCATGATCATGACTCACCTCAGCCTCTACTTCCTGGGCCCAGGTGATCCTCCTACCTCAGCCTTTTGAGTAACTGAGACTACATGCATGCAGAATCACACCAGGCTAATTTTTAAATTTCTATTTATTTTTTTAAAATAGGGATGAGCCCTCTATGTTGCCTAGGCTGGTGTTGAGATTTTGGGCTAAGAAATTCTCCCTTCTCAGCCTTCTAAAGTGCTAAAATTACAGTCATGAGCTACCACTCCCAGCCTGCTCACACCTTAAATTTTTACTACCAATTTTTGATTCAGTAGTGCTGGGTAGTGAAGCTAAGAACCCACACACATAAAGCTTCTGTCAGAAAACAGTATTTTGAGATTAATTTTCTATGATCGTCTACAGTGTTCTCTCTTTACTAAGGACAGTACTAGGTTGGCAATAGGAGAATCCCAGAGAGAGTAGTGTTATCTTTTTCTAATAAAACAGATCTTGCCATATCTACACTGGGCATGGTCACCTGTCTGGAGCAAAGCAAAGAGCCCTGGATTTGACAGGAGACAGCAGTCAAAGACCCAGGTAGATGGGAGTGAATAAAGCAGGTGCACAGGTGAGAGTTCTCAAAGGAAGACAGGAAGAAAGAGAAGACTTAACAAAGCATTGAGAAAACAAAAACAAATGAACAGTTGTAAATCTTTACCTATCAATAACAACAATTAATGTAAATGGACTCAATTTTCCAATTAAAAGACAAAGAGTGACTGAATGGATAACAAGACCCAACTATCCTGAGTATAAAAGAGTCACTATCCTTATAAAGATATGCATAGACTAAAAATGAAGGAATGGAGAAGATATGAAAGCAAAGAAGAACAGGAATAAAAAAATAGAATTTAAGAAAAGTATAAAAAGAAAATTTATTGTTTAGTAGTAAAGGAGTCAGTTCAGAAGAATATATAACAATTGTAAATATATAGGCACTCGTAACATCAGATATGTCAAGCAAATATTAAAACTAAAAAGAGCAATAGATGCCAACCCAATAATAGTTGGGGATTGTAAAGTCTTACTTTCAGTGTTGGATAGATTATGTACACAGAAAAATAAAATCAGACACAATATGCACTATAGACCAAATAAAGCTAACAGACAATTACAGAACATTTCATCCAATACACATTGTTCACCTAAGCACATGGAATGCTCTCAGAAATAGACCATATGTAAGGCACCCCAAAAGTCTCAGAAACATTTTTTTAAAATTGTCTACTATATTTTCTGGCTGCAGTGGACTAATATTAGAAACCAATAACAAGATGAACTTTGGAAACTATGCAAAAACATGGAAATGAAATAGCATGCTCCTAGCAATCATTAGGTCAACAAGGAAATTAAGAAAGGCATTATAAGAATTTCTAGAAGAAAAATAATGAAAACACAACATATCAAAGTATTTGGAACACAGGAAAAACAGTGCTAAGAAGTAAGCTTATAGAAATAAACGTCTACATTTAAAAATAGAAACATTTCAAATAAATAGCTGTATGACACTTTTTTTGAGACAGGGTGACACTTTGTCATCCAATCTGGAGTGATTATAGCTCACTGCAACCTTGAACTCCTGGGCTCATGTGATTCTTCTACCTTGGGACCTAGTAAGCTAGAACTCTGGCTGCATATCACCATGCCTGGCTAAGTTTTGTGTCTGTCCGTCTGCCTGTCTATCTGTCCATCCATCCATCCATCTATCCAGATATGAGGTCTTCCTATATCACCCAAGGTCTCAATCTCCTTGCCCCAGGTGATCCTTCCACTTCAGCCTCTCAAAGTGCTAGGATTTACAGATGTAAACTATTGTGCGTGACCCTCATGCATCTTAAAGAACAAGAAAAGCAAGGAAAAAATAAGCATCAAATTAACGGAAGAGAAGAAATAAAGAACAGATCATAGAAAAATTAAATTGAGACAAATATTACAAATAAAAGCAACAAAATGAAAACTTGATATTTTAATAAGGTAAACAAAATTGAGAAAATTTTAGCCAGACTAAGGTGAAAAAAATGAGAAGACCCACATAAAGTCAGACATAAAAGAGGAGACATTAAAACTGATACCACAGAAATTCAAAGGATAATTAGACAAAATTATGAGCATCTACATATCAAAAAACTGGAAAACCAAAAATATATGGATAAACTTCTAGACACATACAACCTACCAAGACTGAACCATGAAGAAACTCAAAATCTAAACAGATTAATAAGGTAAAGCAGTGATAAAAAGTCTCCCATCAAAAAAGCCTAAGACCCGATGGCTTCATTGCTGAATTCTAACAAAAATGTTTATTTCTTTTTTTAGTTTGAATTTCACTCTGTAGCCCAAGGTGAAGTGCAGTAGCTCCATCATGCCTCACCACAGCCTTAACCTCCTAAGCTTGGGAAATCCTTCCTCTACCTCAGCCTCTGGGAAAGTTGGGACTATAGGTACCCATCACCACACCGTCATTTTTTTTTTTTGCAGAGTTCGGGCCTGCCTTTGTTGTCTAGGCTGCTTTTTGAAATCCTGGGCTCAAGTGATTCTCCCACCTCAGCCTCCTGAAGTGTTAGGATTACAAGCATGAGCCACCGCGCGTAGCCCTAACAAATACATAAGAATCCATACCAAAACTTCTCAAACTATTTTAAAAAATCAGGGAGGAGGAAAAACTTTCAAACTCATTCTATGAAGCCAGTATTAGCCTGATACCAAAATCATACAAAGACACAACAAACAAAACTACAAGTCATTATCTCTGATAACCAGATGCAAAACTTCTCCACAAAATACTAGAGAACTGAATTCAGTAGCTCGTTAAAGGATCATTATAATCAAGTCATGGAAAGATGGTTCAACATATGCAAATCAGTATATATTATGTCACATTTCAGGGGGCCAGCCCCCGAAGAGAGATTTAAGAGGTCCCTTGGAAAGTGTGATGGTGTCAGCGATTCATAGGGATAGATATTAAAAGAAAGAGACTGGGGGAGAAAGAAAGAAGCTGGACTCTGTCTAGTGCAGAAGCCGATTCTATAGTAGAGATAGATATTAAAAGAAAGAAAGATGGAGGGATAGATATAAAGAGGAAGAAAGAGAAAGAAAGAAAGTGAATAATTGTTCAGTGAATTGAGCAGAAGCCATTTATTGAAACTTACAGTGGGTATTTATCCCCAAGTTTTACACAGGCAGTCTTGCAAGTCTTTCACGTGAACACAAAGCCAGGTGCAGGAGGGGTGCCCCCCGCCACCAGGTGTTTCCTCAGGCATGAGGAAGAACAATCCCAATTAATCAAAAAACTTTTACATGAACACAAAGCCAGGTGAATGAGGGGGCATCCCTCACCTACCAGGTGTTTCCTGGAGTAAGAGGAAGGGCAATCCCAATTAAATCACAAGACATTTACATGAACATAGAGCCAGGTGGATGAGGGGCATTCCCTACCCACCAGGTGTTTCCCCAAGCATGAGGAATGAGGATCCCAAAACAGTCTCACTGTTCCTCATGCTTGGTTAATATTTCTCAAAAGCAATACAACAATCCTAATATCATAATATTCTAATAATCAGTAATTTTTAAACCTATGCATACACAACACCTAATAACCAACCTAAATCCCAATTCCTCTCTATTTTACGCTAATTCTACCTACACTATAGAAACTCTTAATTATAGCCCAAACCGATTCCTAAGGAATGTGGCTCAGTCAAAAGATCACACTGGGCCATTTCTGGGAACAATTGATTACAGTCTCTTAACAAAATGGCTGTTCCGAAATCCTATAAATCCATTTTAACTTTTATAAAAGTTTCTAATTCCTAATCCTAATCATTAGCAATAAAGCTTCTAAAAAATAAAACCCAAGTATAAACTGTAAATTGTATTAAAGCCAAAACTGCAAATGTAGAAGGTAGAAACAATGTAACTTCTAAAGTTAGCTATTCTTATTAAACATCAAAATAATCATGTTTGGTCATGCTTCAACTGACATAATTCACTGACGTAGCATAACCTCTTCTACAATACTTTCTATGAATAAAATAAATTCAATTTCTAATAAGTAGAAAAACCCTATACCAACTGTAGCTAAAAACCAGTTTAAAAGAAAGCAGCCTAGTCCAAAGTACACACTGGGCCCTTAGGAATGTGGCCCAGCCCAAAAGTTCGTGCTGGGCCTTTAGGAATGTGGCCCAGCCCAAAGTTTGTGCTGGGCCGTTTCTAGTAGCTCTAGATATTTATCTGTATTATTAAGGTTGAAACAGCACTTTGTATGTATATACTCATTCTGCAAATATACTATTAAATCTTAAAAGAAGCTTGTACCATATTAAAGGCTCCCAAATGTGACCTGAGTTTGAATTATGTTAGGTTTAAAGCAGAAACCGCAGTCTGTGAGAAACGGGAACAATGGACTCCTAAAGTAAGCCATGCCTTTCGTATTCTTAGAACTTCATGCTTAGATCACCAGAGTCCGTGCTAGTGGATCATGCCAAACAGCAAACAAGGGAAGAGGAAATGGGCCTTCAGCTCCTGAACTCAACCTAGTGGTCTCAGGGTCCACAGCCTGCCTGAATCCCTAACGCTCAGGCGGGCCTCCACGGCTGGCTCCCAACATCACATCAACCAAATTAAAAACATAAACTATATATGATCATTTTGCTAGAGACCAGAAAAGCATTAGATAAAATACAACATTTTATTTATCTAGCTGTTGATGGGTATTTATGTTACTGCTACACCTTGGCTACTGTGAATAGCTGCAGTAAACAAGGGAATGGTAATATCTTTTGGAGATTTTAATTCTAATTATTGTGGACAAATACTCAGAAGTGGAATTGATAAATTATATAATAGCGTATTTATAATCTTGTAGAGAATTCCCATGCTGATTTTCATGGTGGCTACATCATCTTGCATCCTATCCAGTAAGGTTTGCCTATTAAAGTCCTTTGCTCATATTTGTAATCAGAGGAATGCTTTTTTGCGATTATGTTGCAAATGTTTTTTATATATTTGGAAATTAACTCTTTATCAGATACATGACTTGCAAATATTTACTCCCATTAAATGGATTTTATTTTCATTTTGTAGACTGTTTCTTTTGCAATGCAGATACTTTCTATCCTGATGAAGTCTCCCTGGTTTTTTATTTTTTTATTTTGGGTGTTGTTTTGAAATCACATTTATGAAATCATTGTCAAGACCAATGCCATGAAAGCTTTCTCCTGTGTTTTATTTGAGGAGTTTAACAGTTTCAAGTCATATGTTCAAGGCTTTACTGTATTTGAGGACTGAGCATGGTGGCTCAGGCTAGCAATCCCAGAATTTGGGGAAGCCAAGTTGTAGAATTGCTTGAGGCCAGGAGTCCAAGGCCAGCCTGGGCAACAGAGCGAGTCCCCATTTCTACTTTATTCTATAATAAAAATAAAAATAGCCACGCATTGTAGTGCCTATATGTAGTCCCAGATTGGCATGGGAGAATCACTTGAGCTTGGGAGTTTGAGGCTACAATGAGTTATGATTACACTGTTGAACTCTAGTATGTATACATGTATGTGGTTTATGTATATATGTATTTATAATACATATATATGCAAATTTTGAGATAATTTTTCTGTACAGTGTAAGGGTTCTATGTCATTATTTTGTTTCTGAATACTCAGTTGCATCAACATCATGTATTGAAAATACTAGCTGGGCATGGTGTCTCCCACCTGTAATCCCAGAACTCTGGAGGTAGAGGCAAGAGGACTCTCTGAGCCTGGGAGTTCAAACCAGCCAGGGCAACTTGGTGAGAACTTGTCTCTACAATACATAAAAAAATAAGCTGGGTGTGGTGGCGTGTGCCTGTAGTTCCAGCTACTTGGAAGGCTGAAGCAGAAAGTTCATCTGAGACCAGCAGGTTGAGGCTGCAGTGACCGTGAGTGTATCACTGCACTCCAGCCTGGGTGACAGAGTGAGACTCCAACTCAAAAACTAAATAATAAAATACTGTCTGGGCCTGGCACAGTGACTCAAGCCTATAATCCCAGCACTTTGGAAGGCTGAGGTGAGGGATTGCCCGAGCCCCACGTCCAAGAACAGCCTGGGCAACTTGACAAGACCTCATCTCCACAATAAAGAAAAAAAAAAAATTGCCGGGGATGGTAGCGAGAGCCTGTAGTACTTGAAGGCCAGATACTTGAAGGCTGAGGCAGAAGGATCGCATGAGCCCAGCAGGTCAATGCTGGGGTGGCCATGAGCATGCCATTGCACCCCAGCCTGGGCAGTGGAGTGAAACTCCAACTCAAAAAAAAAAAATACTATCTGTTGTTTATCATGTACTTTGACACCCTTGTCAAAGATCACTTGAAGTTATATGTGTCAGTTTATTCTGGCTACTGTATTCTCTTCTTTGGGACTATATATCTGTTTTATGTTAGTGTTATACTGTTTTTGTTTCAGTAGCTTTGCGGTATGTTTTGAAATGAGGAAGTGTGATGCCTAAAGCTTTGTTCTTGCTCAAGATTAATTTGGTATTTTTTGTGGCCTTTGGTTTTACATAAATTGTAGAATAGTTATTTCTAGTAAAATGTCATTGGTATTTTGATAGGATTGCATTGAATCTGTAGATCATTTTGAGTATGAAAAATGTAACAATATAAAGTTTTTAAACCCTTGAACATAGGCTATTTTTCCATTTGTGTCTTTTTGAAGAGTTATATCAATATTTTGTAGTTTTCAGTATGTAAGACTTTCTCTTTCTTAACTTATTCCTAAGTATATTATTTTATGGTGCTATTATGAATGACATTATTTTTCTTATTTGTTTTTTATATATTTTATCACTAGTAAATAGAAATGCAAATTATTTTGTATCCTGCTGCTTGATTGATTTTTTTTTTTTTTAATTTTAGACACAGTCAGGCATGGTGGCTCAGTCTGTAATCCCAGCATTTGCGGAGGCTGAGGAAAGAGGACTGCCTGAGACCAGGGGTTTGAGACCAGCCAGGGCAACATGGTAAGACCTTGTCTCTACAATAAATCACACAAAAAAACTGGCCGTGCATGGTGGCATGTGTCTATAGCTCCAGCTACTTTGAAGGCTGATATGGAATGATCGCCTAAGTCCAGCAGGTTGAGGCTACAGTGGCCATGAGTGTGCCACTGTATTCCAGCCTGGGTGACAAGAATGAGACTCCAACTCAAAAAAAAAAAAAAAAATTTTAGATTCAAGATGTTTATTTTTTTCACACCCAAGTAAGTTCAGTGCTCCCCATCTGTCCCCTGTTTCCCTGTCATCACACAAGAAGAAACTTTTCACTCTACAGCATAGATCACACCTAGCTTTGGCAACTGACTTGTAGTAGGTCAGCATATGGGTAGAAGGATTGGTGACACTTATTTACTTGGGCATCCAGTAGTGTCTCAGCCAGTCAGCCCAGCCTGGGTTGTAGCACTCAAAGATCTGACAGTATTAATAGCCTTCTTTGGTCTTAGGTAAATGAAGGGAAATTTCTTTGCCATCATTGCATCATCCACCTGATGCTATGTTGGTTCATAGTTCAACATAGTCCTGTAAAATACTAAACCAGGAATTCTTCACTGAGTTTATATCATCACTGAAGAGTTCTTTTGGTCACCAGAGAATCTCCTTAGGAGTCAGACTGGAGTCTTCAAGTGTCTTTCAAAACAGATGATTTTCTCTCCCATTCTTTGGCATTCTCATGTCTGGTGGCAGAGACGAGTAATATGAAGAAAAATGATGATTCAGAAATGTTCCTCTCAGTTCAAAGACGTGGGCATCCAAGGTCAAATTCGCACGGAGAATGTCAAACAGCTAGAATTCCTTCAAAACCTTTTGCTTTCCTCTTCAGCTTCTTCAGAAAGAGCCTTATGAAAATATATGTAACCCTGCAAGTCTCCTCTGACTCTTCTCCAAGTTCTTCCAAATGTATTTGGAAATGAAATACCCACCTCCTGAAGCATGAACTGTTGCAATGGCATAAGGTCCAAGGAAATGATGACTTCATCTAGGACCTGAATGCCTTCCTCAGAGTTAAAAAGGACTTTATGTTCACTTCTGATGTGATTTCCCACCTTTAGCAGCCAGCAAATCAGGGCCCTCTCCCATGCCAATCACAAATGTCTGAAGAAAATACTATCCTTGAGTCTCTGTTAGCTTCATCAACAGGGTGACAGTAACCAAGCTGAAGTTCGAGTCCCCTGATAATAGGCAGCCAATTTTGTCTGTCATCAAATGCTTCTTCACAGCTCTGCTAAAAAGGATCTGGAGGTTGCTCTTCACAGCTTGTATTTCAAAACCTGGGAAAAGTTTCTCCATAATGTCCTAGAGTATGTCCAGGGGTTCTTCCTAACAGTGATGGTATTTAACCATTTGCACGATGCAACCTGGCCATTTGGCTCCAAGTCCAAAACTTCATAGTGTTAAGGAAGAAACAGCTCCACTTTGAAAAAGGGAGTCATGGAGTGCGTCAGTGTACCAAAACCTTTAGCCTCTGAACATACAGCCAAAAATTCATCTTCTGTCATGGCTCTAAATAAGGGCCTGAATTATGCTATGTGTCTCTGCACAGGAACACTTTTTTTTTTTTTTTTTGAGTCGGAGTCTCACTCTTTCATGCAGACCGGAGTGCAGTGGCCGCTCCCGGTCACCGCAGCCTTGACCTGCTGGGCTCCGGCGATCCATACCGCCTCAGCCTTCCAAGTAGCCGAAATTATAGGCATGCACTACCACACCCGGCTGATTTTTTGATTTACTGTCAAGATGAGGTCTCGCTGCCCAGGCGGGTCTCGAACCCGCGGGCTCAGGCAATCCACTCACCTCAGCCTCCCAAAGGCACGGGATTACAGGCTGAGCCACCGAGCCCGGCTAGGAACACTTTTTTACTGGCAGTGTCCAGCAAAATAAACACAAACACCGTCCAACATACTAATCGTTTGCTCGATTCCTCCTTCGTCATAAAGACGAAAGGTCATCCCACCATCCACTTTGGTCTGGTATTCAGACTTAAAATGCTGTTTCAGATTTGTGTGGTTATAGATTTCACTACTGTAACCGAGCCACAAGTGTGGGTATTTCTTCACTTGAATTGCTGCATTCCAAACATCTGGTCAACTACCGTCAACTGGTGAAATTTGAAGCAGCAGTGATACAGCCATTGATGTTCTCAAAGGAAAAGGCATCTGGACCCTTGTGTGCAATATTCACGGCGCTCAGACCCTGCACTGAGAAGCAGTTGTTGCTGCCAAAGAGGGCCCAGATGTCACACATGGTGCAGGGGAGCTACGACTCTGGGTTCTGGCAGGCCTCCCCAGGTGGAAGCCATGGTGACCAGGGCAGCAGAGGGCACCTGAATTTGTTTATTTGTGGTGGCAATGTGTAGTATGATGTACACTCAACTGTGCTTCTGTCATGTTCTCTGAATGTCTTGCCTGACGCATGGTGATACTAGCATTCTTTGATTAATGCCATCTTTTGAGTGAATGCCATACTTAATGTCATGGAGTTCAGTATATCTATCTTTTTGGGACTCCAAATATATATCATATTATATATTTACAATGTATATATGATATATTTTTATATATAAAATCATATTTTCTTCAAACAGAGACAATTTTATTATTTACTTGGATATAAAACACATAAATTCTCACAAAATACTAGCAAACAAAATAAAACAAAACATTAAAAAGATTATTCACCAGCATCAAGAGAATTTATTATTGGGATGCAAGCATGTTTTAACATATAAAAATCAAGTAATATGAGACATCAAAAGAGTTTTAAAGGGATAAAAATCATGAATTTTAAAATTATATTTTAAATAAACAATGAACTATATTTGAAACATGATTACACTGTTGATTTTTAGAATAAATATATCAAAATTGCATCATTATTTCATAAATTCTCCTTTTATGTAACATGTTACATGTCCAATTATCTCCACATGTGTGTGTTTTTTTTTTTTTGGTGTTTGAGATTATGACAAAACATGTTTCCTTTGCTTAGCATATAGGTTTATCGCTTTAAATCACTTGAACTTTAAAAATGAAAGAAAAAAACCTCTTATAACAATATCACATCGTAGAATTAATAATTCTCCAGAGTGAAGTGTTGCTAGTCGATTAGGAAACAAGCCAGGTATGCTGACGTGTGGCTCCTCCCACTGGCTGCAACTGCCTTCTGTTGCTTCCTTCATTCTACAAGGTCCTTTTCTGAGGACGAGGACCTCACTGAAGACAGACCAGTTCAACCACCCTTGTCCCACGAGGAGTTACCTTCTACTAAATCCACCTCCCCAGGGATCCAGCAGGGATCCAGCAGATCTGGAATATCCACTCATCAGGGATCCAGCAGATCTGGAATATCCAGTATGACATTAATAAAAAGAGTATCTTTTAAATATATGTCCCATTTTCTAGAACAGTTTGGGCCACAAAGACTGGGCAGTCACAGGCAATGTTATCTCTCTGGTGGGCTTCTTGAAGCTGCTGTGTTGGGGTCAGGCTTAAATGTGTCTCCCATGTCTAGAGGACTCCTGATCCATCGACATGAATGTCACCTTCTGCCTAAATGGCCAAGGAAGCAAAGCATCATATTTTCTATATATAGTGACAAAAAGCAGTGACAAGACTGTCTCCTGCCCCCTTCCATCCCTGTTCGGGTAGATCTTCGCAGACATCTTATAACCAAAGTAGCTGGTGTAGATGGACTGGCTGTAGAGAGACAGGGTCTTCCCCATGACAGGCCTCCTGCTTTCTGCTTATAATCAGGATCTTTCATATCAGCACGCATTGTAGCTGGCAGCCTGGAGGACTTGGAAGTGCAGGTCCATGTAACCAGGTGGGAGTTGTGCACACTCACTGTCTTGTCCTGATGGGTCAGCCAGGACTCCAGCAGGCCTGTGTCCCAGTCACCTGCCCAACCCTTTTATCAATCTGTCCAGCTTGGTCACATAGCTCTGGAGAGCCCCAAACTGCTATTCATGCTATCTACCTCCTGCCCGTTCTGCAGGAAGGGATGGATCTCTTTTCAAGCTCTTTCCATTTCTTCACTTGGCACTGCTATGAAGTGTTTTGAACTCATATTTTTAAAACATTTCCTTTTGCCTCTGAATAGCAATTTTTGAGCTACATATCTGATTGTGTAGACTTTGCATGTTCTTGTTTTTCTCTGCACTTCCTTTCTGCAGCAATTAATCCTCCAGGGAGTGGCTGCACTCCTTCAGCAGGTTGATATGCTGCCCTTGGAGCTGGCCTCATCGGTTCCATCTGCTGGTTTGTCCCCTGAAAAACATAGCCACAATGCTCAAAACTGCAGGTGCTGGAAGCATCAATGCACTCAAATCAGTGTGCAGTAGACTTACTCCTAAGAAGTGTCTGGACACCGCACTTATAAGGGCAGGACACCCCCTGTGCAGAAACACTCAGTGTCTTCCTGATTCTGAAATGTGATCACAGAAACTTGATGTTTGCAGTGACAGCTTCATGCCTCAATTATTTCTAGGCCATTTCCACGTGATTGTGCAGGTCTTTTCTCAAAACATTTTCTTTGCAGTTAGCATGCACACAGCTTCTTCAAACAGGTGATCAGTTTTTAAATGCATCAGCAGATGTCCCAGTGTTACCTGCTCTGCACAATCTCTGCTTTCATTCGGACAATAGCTTTGAAGAGCCAGACTCTTTCTCCCAACAATTTTCCTTAAATGTCTTATCTTTAAGATGCTTTCTTAGCATCCCTATAGGCATTTTGGACTTAAGCTCAGCAAGGCAGCCATGCTGTTCTCACAGAACCGGGCCCAACTCATCTGCTCCGGGTTACACAGCACCAGGAGCAATTCTCACATTTGCACTTGTCCTCCACAGCCTTCACAAACTGTTTTTTTCTAGCCTTCTTTTCAGGGAGAAAAACTGACATGCCTGCTCAGTGCTGCATTTGTGGTGGGATGGTCTGCAGTGCCACAAGGGCGTCCAGCTTCTTCCGGAGCCATTTTAGGAAGACACAACTCTGTGTTCTGTGCTGTAAAAGAATGTAAGAGTTTGAGCAAGCAGGACAAATAGTATCCTTCCTCCGTTGATGGGAGTGGAGTCTCTTGCACTTCCGCCAGGAAAGGGACCATAGAACAATGGAGCCAGGTTTTTGATCCCTGGGTCTCACCCTCTTTGGGCCCTTTCCCAAGTAGAAGGACTTCTTGGGACCTCATTTTCTTCATCACTGAGGCCCTCAGCGCCCTGCTACCTAGCAGAAAGGCCAGCGGCACCAACAGCATCGGCCAGATGAAAAAAGTCTCAACTGGGCTGAAAGCTTGACTTGCCAGCAGTGTCTGCCTCTCCGCCATTTCCTGGCACTTCCTCCTACACAGTAGACAATCTGGGGCCCACTGACCCTGTCACCCCTTGGCCCCACTGCTACCACCGCTTTCTGGAGATTAGTAGCCAAGGTAGATACTTTTCCCTCCACACAACCAGTGCAGGGAGCACTTCCCATGACCCTACCTAATCAGAGAAATTTGCTGAGCCCAGCTCACAGCCATAGATTGCAGGAGACCATAGAGCCAACTCTAAAACTTCAACATGATCTCAGCACATAGGCAATGGGCAAATCCAACAGCAAACTCCACCTCTCCCTGGTTACTATTCACTAACCCATTCAGAATAACAGGTTAGACTAAATAGTAAAGGTTATTTTTTTTTAAATCAGAAAACACTTGGAAAGGTAAAAATAGATGATGGCTTCATCCCACATTCAGAAACCAATGCAAAGACACAAGGATAACAGAAAAGTAGAGAAATATGGCTGCCAGATTAATCTAACACAGGATCCTAAAGAAATCGAGATCTATACATTAACTGACAAATAAACTAGAATTATTAATATTTATAAAATTGTTCAGTGAACTAAAATTAAATACAGGTAGAAAATTAAACCAAACTAGAAAAACAATATATGAACAAAATTAGGAAGTTTAACAAAGAAACAAACAATAAACAAAAACAAATATACATTTTAAATATAATGACTAAACTGAAAAAAAAAACTAGAAATCTTCAATGGCAGTCTCAATCAAGAAAAATAAAAAATTAGTGCTCTCAAAGACAAGCAATTTATTCAGTATGAAAACCATAAAGAAATAAATGAAAAATAATAAAGTTTATAGAATCTATGGATACTATTGGGAGAGGTAATAGTCACATAATAGAAATTGAAGAAGAGGAGAAAAACCAGAATGTCTGTTTAAAGAAAAAGTGCCAAAAACCACAAAAAGTTCCAAATCTAGGACAAGGTATAGACACAAATACAGAAAGGTGAGAGACCTCTAACCAATTTCAACCAGACTGGAGTTCACTAAGACATTACAATCAAACAAAAAACAGGCCAGGAGCAGTTGCTCATGCCTGTGATCACAGCACTTTGGGAAGTGGGAATGAGAGCATTGCTTGAGTCCAAAGGTTAGAGACCAGCCTGGGCAAGTTGGCAAGACCTTATCACTACAATAAAAAAACAAACTTAGCCAGGTGTGATGGTGTGCACCTGTGGTTCCAGCTACTTAGAAGGCTGAGGCAGAATGATCACTTGAGTCCAGCAGGTCGAGGCTGCGGTGGCCATGACTGTGCCACTGCACTCCAGTCTGGGTGACAGAGTGAGACTCCTACTCAAAAAACAAAGACAAGAAATTCTAAAGGAGCAAGACACAAGAAACATTATTGCGTGCAGGTGATGCGGCGGATTTTTCAGGTCAGCCTGGGCTTCGATAGAGTCAGCTCAGTGAGTTGGCCAGCCAAGCCCCAGAGGGGGTCGTCAAGAGGCTGGTAAGCCTAGCCCTAGAAGTGTCAACTTTAATGGGCTGACAAGCCAAGCCCTGAGAGTGTTGCGATTCGGTGGGCTGGCAAGCCTACCCCCTGGAGTGTTGGCTCTAATTGCCTGGCAAACCAAGCCCTGAGTGTTGCTGGTTTGATCAACTGGCAAGCCAAGCCCCTGAGGTGTCTCAGCTTTGGAGTTTCGCCTTCTTCTGGCAGCTGTGCCGGTTCTGCCAGCTCCAATGATCTCCTGCAGCTCTTTAGGTCGCAGTTCTTCAGGGTCGAGGTTCTTGTCTTATGCCCAGGAAGAACAAGGGACCCAGACAGTTGGAAACTGAGAAAGCAGGATTTATGGAGAGGACAGAGAAGCTCCCACGGTACCCAAAGGGGATGCCCGTCTGAGGCCGACAACCTGGTGCTTATATAGCCCTAAGTCCAAGTCGATTAGCACTAGCAGTGAGCTGTAGCTGTTCTGATTGGTCAGTATTAAGGTAGGGACCTAATGGTGAGCTGATTGGTTACTTTTTGATCTCAGCAGTGAGTACTTAAGCTTTAGGTTGATAGGCTCACAGGGAGCTTGTTTACCAAAGCTGAGCCTGAGAGGCCTGCCGGGAATTCACTACATTGTTATCAGAGGACCTGCCTGTCTTTCTGCCTAGCCTTTCTCTAGCTAACTTCTGTCTCACAGGTGATCTCAAATATGGCTATCACTAGATTTCCCAAAGTAAATGTAGATAAAAAATAACTTTTGTGGGATGTCGAAAGCAACTGTCCATTATTTATTTCTAGCATTTAAGATAGATTTCCAACACTATAATGAAGTTAATTATACTCTATTTATCCATCCAAATCCATGGAAATCATAAGTCTTTCTTCTCCAGGCTCATCATCAATAATTTCAAGAGCCTCATTGGAGTAATGTGCCATTGATGATCCAAAAGATAAGTATTTACTAGCATGTGATGGTCGTTTAAAAGATGAGAAGAATGAATTAGCATGAACTAGGTAACTCTTGATGTAAGAGAAGAATTACAATTATTACATACATTCTTCAATCTAATTATTTATTTCTTTTTTGGTATATTAGTTTTAAGTATATTAATAAAATTATAAAGACACATTTATTAAGTTGTTCTACATATTAATCTTTGTTCAAATATTTTTTTACTGGTGCTTGATCCTTAAAATGTGGAGACCATTAAGCTTTTCATTCAAAATTATTCCAGTGTTCCTCCTGGTTCCAACTGGAGAGCAGAACCTAACTGTGCTAAGGGTACAGATGGTTTTTGGTGGGAACTATCCAGTGTTTGGCTCTCACACTTAAGATGAGTGTATCTCTTTACTAGAGTAAGTTTTTGTAGAAAGAGAAACCATGTAAACAACTATATAATATTTCCTTTATAAAATCAAATGTATCAGATGGTTTTAGCACACTTTTCCTCTTCAGTCATTAATTTCTGATTATGAATCAGGAATACTAATTGTCTGCATTTTCACATTGACTGACATATTTTTATTTATGGAATAATATAGTGATAAGTCACCTTGAAAATATAGTTGAATACATTTTCATCTCAAAAGAATTTGAGCAAATGTGGTGGTTTTCAATTTTTCTGTGTCACGAAGCTGAATTGTTCTTAGTCTTGAATTAAATAAAAGGGTGAAATAATGCTTGATCCAAGCTAAATAGCATGAGATAGGTACTGAAAAATTGTTCTGAAAATTTTACAGGTTGTTCCCATATTGGAGATATGGAGATATCCTGAGTTAACTTTATAGGAATTATATTTTTATTGGAACCGAGTATTTTTCCAAACATAGTAGAGCATCCCTGTAATAAATGAATTCTCAGGAAATGGATCAACATCTGATTATTCTGATGCAACCTAATGATTGTCCCATAGTAAGTATAATTACTGTGAATCATCGTGATAATTCAGAGGGAGACCTTAGGATTTTTGTCCTGAGATAAAGAGACTTCACATAAGTGATTTCTAGAATTGTAACCTAACTGGGAAAGACAGAACCACTTTAAAAACATACAGTAGATTACAGTTTGAATAAGCCAAATAGTGTCTCAAATTTTAAAAAAAAGTACCAATGTCTTAATCCTAAGATACTGAGAATACATTACAATTCATGGCAAATGAAATAGACTTAAAATGAGCTCAAGATTGTTAATTTGCTAATAAAAAACAGGGACAGTATCATAAGTTTTCACAGTGAGTCTAGTAGAATTGCAAGGATTCAACAATGTGGAAGAGTGATGAAGAATAGAGTGTATCAGCATGATGGGATGTGAGACTGACTCAACTGGACATTTTTTTCAGTTCTTTGTTTTGGTAAGTTTTTTATATTGGCATGTTTTCATCCAATCTAAGTGTACAGAAACCATTAATTTCATTACTGGCACAGTTTTGGGTGCTAGATTATAAAATGAGAGAATGCAGAGCAATAAGGATATAATTTCTAAAAAAAAAACAAAATAAAAAACTGGCTAGTCTCATGGAGAAGACTGAAACAGGTCCCCTCCCTATCACCATACACAAAAGTCAACTTGAAATGGATCAAAGACCTAAGGGTAAAACCTCAAACTATAAGGATCTTGGAAATGCAGGAGACACCCTTATAGACAATGGAATAGGCAACCAGTTCCTGATTATAACCCCAAAAGCCTATGCCATAAGAGATAAGATAGACAAGTGGGACCCTCATCAAACTGAAAAGCTTTTGCAAAGCAAAAGAAACCATCAAAAGAGTGGGAGACAGCCCACAGAATGGGAAAAAAATATTTGCCAACTGTGTATCTGACAAATCCAAACATCCAGGATCCACACAGGACTAAAATGAGCTGAAAGGAAAAACAAAAACAAAAAAAGACCCCGTTAAAACATGGGCAAAGACATAAATAGACACTTTTCAAAAGAAGGCATTATGAACAGCCAACAGATACATGAAAAAATGTCCAGCTTTACTAGTCATCAGACAAATGCAAATCAAAACTCCAATGAGATACCACCTAGCTCATATGGATGACCATCATTAGTAATTCAAAAATCAATAGATGCAGGAGAGGATGTGGAGAAAAGGGAATGCTTCTACACTGTTGGTGGGAGGGTAAACTAGTACAACCTCTGTGAAAAATAGTTTGGCAATTTCTAAAAGTTCTAGAAATTGACCTTCCAGATGACCCGGCAATCCCTCTTCTGGGAATATATCTGGAGGAACTCAAATCAGTCTACAAAAAAGATACATGCACACTCATGTTTTTTGCAGCACTATTCACAATAGCAAAAACATGGAACCAAACAGTTGTGCTGCCCATCAAAAGTGGACTGGGTTAAAAAAAATGTAGTATATATACATAATGGAATATTACATGCCCATAAAGGACAAAATTATGAGCTTTTGCAGCAATTTGGATGTATTTCGAGTCCATCATACTCAGTAATCTATCATAGAAACAAAGACCTGAATACCACATACTATCACTCATAAGTGGATCCTAAACATTTATTATAATACTACTGAAAGGAATTGGCAGTAGCAGGACACTGCCAGAGAAGGGGGTAGAGGGGTATAACATCACTAAGCGTACCTGATCCTAAACCAGGAAAATAAGGACCAGTGGGAGGCTCAAACATCATCTGTACGTAGACCACTTATGTAACTAATCCTGACTTGGACCCCACATCTTTAAAAAATAAAACAAAAAGAGGCCGAGTACAATAGAGATATAGTGTGCACCCTATACAAGCATGATTTCAAAAGCATTGGTTTTGCACATATCAGTTATTTGTTGTAGAAACTAGTGCAGAGGCTGAGTTATCAAGAATTTGTATGATTTAGGATGAATCAATAATAGCTAAAATAAAAATAATGATGGTAGTGATTTTGACAAGTGACAAGCATTGATGATTTGAGATTATTTTCTAGATATTAAAGTGTTTCTTCTATGCCATTAAAATGAAAACACTTTCCACTTGTGTTTTTTCTTCCACATCTTCACTCTCATTCTGAATCACATGCCTAAGCCCCATGTCCTGGTTACCTGGGCTTCATTCACATGCTTCTCACCTTAGTGGATTTTTAGCCTACACACATTCAAGTATCCTCGTTTTCAGAATTACTTCAACTGTAAGTCAAGTTTTACACAAACAGGGTGATGAGAGGCCTCTCCATCTGCACCACCTGTCTCCTGAGTATGCTCCAGGCTGTCACCATCACCCTGAGCACCTTAGTGTTGCGGAGTTTAAACATACTTAAAATAACATTGCCCATGTCTTATATTTTCATTCTCAATTTATCTTTCAGTAGTTCGGCTATCATCTATACCGTAGCTTATTCCAATATGACCCAGACTGATCTATTCAATGTCGGTTAAAAAAAATGCTTACCTTCCCTCATGAGGTCATGATCAAAGGACTGGTTCACTCTGGTGGTGTTCCAGGACCTCGCCTTTGTAGGAATCATGTTGCTCTCAGGTGCATACATGGTGATAATGCTTGTCCAGCAATCATAGGTGATCCCAGCACCTTCACTGCACCAGTCTCCTCGCCTCAGGCCTCCCCAGAGAAAAGGGTCATCCAGACCCTCCTGCTGCTGGTGTATCTTTGTGGTCATGTACTAGGTGGATTTTATCATCTCGTCATAGCAAAATGACCCATTTCTTATGAGTGTGTAGAAATTTGTGCTCATTGTCTGTTTGTCCTTTGGTACAAATCATTTCTGATAAAAATAATTAATGCGATATGCAAAAGAAGTCCCAAATACTCTTAACAAGTTAACGATAGAAAAAGTTTTCAAAGTCTCTTGCCATTGGTTATTTGATTATAAGTTAATTTAAATAAAATTAAAATTATTTTTATTATATCAGAATATATATTACATGCTTTTGAATCGGATGCTGCAAAGACTATGCTCTCCTTTAGTGTCCACCATGATTTGATAGTCCCATATCTAAGCTATTTACTCTGTCTTCACTTTACCTTCATACGGGATATTTTTTTCTTCTTGAAGTGTACTCTCAATAAGTGTTTACTGGTAATTAAATTAGTGTTTATACTTCCAAAATATTTATTTACCTTTATCAAATATTTTTTACCTAAGTGTCCACTTCCAGTTTAAATGTTAATTTCTGTGAACACTAATAATAGACATTGCTGTATTTGGGTTTTGTACGAACTGTGGAGTTTTATTCTCACTTTTGTAGATGATCTCTCTATGGCTCTCTCTACTTTTAAATATTTACCTCAAGCCGGACTGGGTGGCTCAGCCTGTAATCCTGCACATTTGGGAGGCTGAGGTGAGTGGATTGTCTCAGCCCATGGGTTCGAGACCTGCCTGGGCAACTTGGCGAGACCTCACCTCTACAATAAATCAAAAATTAGCCAGGCGTGGTAGCGTGCACCTCTAGTTCCAGCTACTTGGAAGGTTGAGGCGGAAGGATCACTGAAGTTCAGCAGGTCGAGGTTGCGGTAGCCAGGAGTAGGCACTGCACTCCAGTCTGGGCGACAGAGTGAGACTCCAACTCAAATAAAATAAATAAATAAATAAATAAATAAATAAATATTTACCTCTTCCTTTCTGTTATGCATTTTACTATTGTTCCTTTTGTGTATTTTTTGTTCTTTTTATGTACTTCTCAATTCAAGGGATCATATCTGGTTTTCAGTTTTAGAAACATAAATTATTAATTACTTGAAAATTATTTGTTCTTTTTGTATATTCTAGTGAAACAATTAGATGTTTCATTCCTTATTTTAACTTTCATGTATACTTGCATTTTCTGTTATCTTGTCTCTCATTGCTGTATTAGGTTGTATTCATTGTGCTCAGTATTCTAGTTCTCAATTATTTTAGTCCTTCCAGCATGTCAGTCTAATGTTTAATTCATATGCTGGATTGATTTATTATACTTTCAATGTTTTTTTCTATTTGTACTACTTGAAATATGGCTTGTCAAGTTTATACTTTTCTGTGCTGTCCCATTGTTTTATTTTGGTTTTCTATTTTTCTCATTGTATTGACAAATAATTCTGATATTTAAGTTCATGTGACATGAAATTTATTTTGACCCAGATCCTGGTAATGTTATTCCCATGTGTGACATGATTTGTAATTTGGTTCTCACCTCCAGGTGATATTAAACTTATGTTGTATACAGTCACTTTGTTTACTGCAATACCCTTTAACGAGATTGACCATCTCATAAACTGACATCTCTGGTATTAGCTGCATCTGAATGGAGTTTTGATTTCTCCTCTGGATCATACACCTGGTTTATTTCTGCTCCAGTGAGTTCTCATATTTTCCTTTTACTCAACATTTTAAAGAGTCTTGTATCTTTCTGAGGATTTTAGCTGTCTGCATTAAAAGTGCTTAGAATGTATATTATTTTTGCAGTAAGCACACACACCAACAGAGTGCATGTCAGAAAAATATTTCACCCAGATTTTCTATGGCAGATAGCAGCATCTCATGAGACATCCTGTTCTTCATTTAGAACACAAACCCTTCAATATAGCATATGATGATAATTTATGGAGTGTCATAATTTTTAAATAGCATTTAGTTTTGTTTTGCACACATTTCTATAATTACACTTCCCTACAGACAATAGTAATTATAGGTATGGTACATCATCAGATTTTCTATTGTTTTATAATGTTAATGTAGTTTTGGTAGAATGAGTCACCTAGTTCCAGGTCTTTTAACTCTAATCACAGTGCTAAATTATTTAGCATTTCCCTAAGTAAAAATAACCTGTTTGGACTTTACTTAATGTACCAGTTAATTTAAAAGGTCTTAAACGAAATTTGTAAGTGGTTTGTCATTACTGTTTGGTTATGGTTTGACACTTTTTTTTTTTTTTTTGAGTTGGAGTCTCACTCTGTCGCCCAGACTGGAGTGCAGTGGCCGCTCCTGGCCACCGCAGCCTCTACCTGCTGGGCTCGGCGATCCTTCCGCCTCAGTCTTCCGAGTAGCCAGAATTACAGGCACACGCTACCACGCCGGCTAATTTTTTGATTTATTGTAGAGATGAGGTCTCGCCTGCCCAGGCGGGTCTCGAACCCGGGCTCAGGCAATCCACTCACCTCAGCCTCCCAAAGGCGTGGGATTACAGGCTGAGCCACTGAGCCCGGCTGGTTTGACACTTTCTATGGTCATTTTACAATGTCAAACAATATAACATATTGGATACCTGTCATTAATAACTTTTTAGGTCTGAAACTTTTTCATCTTACTTGGGTCTGAAAAGAATGTGTATCCTCTGGTTACTGATCAAAATGCTGCTTACTTATTTCTAGAACTAATTAGTCAAAATTTTAACAAAATCATGTAACATCCCTCATGTTTATTTAGTATTAACTTAAAAATTTTTTTACAGTAACTTTAATGTTCCCTGGTGTTAATAAAAATCGGGCAGTTTTGTCATTTTCAATTAATCTCTGGGTTGTTTATTTTTAGACTCTAGGTATTATGTCTATAAATGTGACATCGCTTAGAATGATGTCTAAAACACCATGTGTTAAGCAACTACTGACCACTTTGCGTCATCAAATATTCTTTCTTCATGTTATTCTTCAATTAAATAACATTTTGTATTTGTTCTTGTTAAAAGTTCTATTTCTCTTCTATCTAAATATAGATAAAAATGGGAAGTATTCTCATTCACAATCCTCTTTGTAAACTCCAAAGTCAAATGGAAGTTTTATTAATATTCTTTATATTCAGTTCCTTTATATTCAGTTTCTATATAAAGTAAATATGACTATTGACTACAGTAACTGTAGTCATAATCTCCACCTAACAACAGAAATTTTGGTTTACTCATTGACTGGCATAAAAACTCGTTCTATATTATTCCTAGTAAATCCATTACCATGGACTATTACAAATAGAAATAAATGTTTTGATAGGCACAAATGTTAAAAGTAAACTCAAAAAATTGTATAAATCAAAAATAGAATACACACATTGCAGCATATTGACTTTTTGCTTAACTATCAAACACACTGATGGTGGTAGCCCATAAGAGCTGAAAATTCCTATCACCTACTGATATTATAGCCATGTAATCACTGTAGCACAATGTATTATTCATGTGTTTGTTGTAATGTTTCTGTAAACAGACCTGTGATGCCAGTTATATAAAAGTAAAGCACATACATGATATACAGCCTCCAATATTTGACAAAAGTAAAGGATGATTATGTTACTGGTTTATGCATTTACTATACAACTTTAAGTCCTATAAGTTGCATTCGTAAGTACTCTTTATCGGCATGCCATGTGAAAAATATTTTATACTATATTTTTACTGTACCTTTTGATTTTTAGATACTTTTAGATATACAGTTGGGTTAAAATTGCCTATAACAGGCCGGGGGCAGTGGCTCAAGCCTGTAATCCCAGCACTTTGGGAGGCCAAGGTGAGACTGAGCTCAGGAGTTCGAAACCAGCCTAGGCAATTTGGTGACACCTCGTCTCTATAATAAATAGATAAAAAATTATCTGGGCATAGTAGCATGCACCTGTAGTTCCAGCTACTTGGAAGGCTGAGGTGGAAGGATTGCCTGAGTCCAGCAGTTTGAGGTTGTGGGGAATATGAGTGTGCCACCGCACTCCAGCTTGGGCAACAGAGTGAGACTCCAACTCAAAAAAAAAAAAAAAAAAATTGCCTATGGTATTCAGTACAGTAACATTCTGTCTAGATTTGTAGCTTAGGAACAAAAAGCTATATACCATAAATCCTGGGTGTAACATAGGCTATATACCATTTAGGTTTGTGTAAGCACACTTTATGCTGTCTGCATAATTATGCATAATAAAAATTGCCTAATGATGCATGTCTCAAAATGTACCCCTGATGATAAATTATATATAACTGGCTAGGTGTAGTGGCTCACGCCTATAATCCCAGCACTTTGGGAGACCACTGTGAGAGGACTACCTGAGCCCCTGGGTTCAACACCATTCTGGGCAACTTGGTGAGACCTCATCTCTTCAATAAATCAACAAATTAGCTGGGCATGGTGGTGCATGCCTGTAGTTCCAGCTACTTGGAAGGATGAGGTGGAAGGATCGCCTGAGCCTAGCAAGTCGAGGCTGTGATGGCTGTGAGCATGCCTCCAACCTGGGTGAGAGTGAGACTCCTACTCAAGAAAAAAAATTATACATAACTGTATATAGTTCTACGAGAAATATAAAAATTATTTTAAAAATCTCTCCACAAAAAACTTCTACATCAAAAGCATTAAAGTTTTAGCAATACTTAATTAAAAATCTAATAGTAATTCTTAAAAAAAGAAAGAGCAGTATTATTATGATACCAAAACCAGAAATAAAATCACAAAAAGACTATAGACCAAAATCCCTAATAAATACGTAACAAGAATCTTAGAAAATCAAGCAAATATAGCCAATACACAATGACCAAGTAAGATTTTATTTTCAAAATGTAATACTGGCCTTATATCCAAAGGTCAATTACACCAATACACAATATTACTTAAATAAAGGACAAAAAATTTCAAGATGCAGAAGAACATTTGACACATTTAACACCCATTTTTGATTAAAAACCCTCAGTCCACTAACAGAAAAGAAAATATTAAGGTTGGGTGTGGTAGCTCATTTGTGTATAATAATTTCAATGCTTTGGATGCTGAGACAGGAGAACTGCTTAAAAACCTAGGAATTGGAGAACACTCTGGGCAACACAGCCAGAGCCTCTCTTTACAGAAAAATGAAGTATCAGCTAGGCATGGTGGGACGTGCTTGTAGTCCCAGCTATTGAAGAGGCTGAGGCAGGAGGATCACTTAAGACCAGGAGTCTGAGGTTACAGAGAGCTGTCATGCTACTGCAGAGACAAAGCAAAACTGTGTCTCCAAAAAAAGAATCCTGCTATAAGTCATCTATGAAAATCTGCAACTAACATTAAACTCAGTGGTGAAAGAATGAGTGCCTTACCTATAACTTTGAGAACAAGACAAAAAATAATTTCTAACACTCCAACACTGTACTGCAAGTATTAGCCAGCAAATTCAAACTATAATGAAATAAATTCTCCAGATTAGAAAAAAAAACTATCTTATTGCACACAACAGAAACCTCCACATAAAGAAGGGAAATTTTTAAAATCATTAGAATTGCTGGAGTGTATCTGTGCCACAAGATTCAAGATGAACATGCAAATTATATTAGAGTTTTATACACTTGCAATCAACAATCTGAAACTGAATTATGAAAACAATCCTTGGCTCATTGCCTAAAACTTCAACATTTTGGGAGGCCTAGCTGGGAGGATCACTTAAGGTTGGGAGTTAAAGACCAGCACAAGCAACACAGCAAAACATTAACTCTAAAATAAAATTTTTTAAAAATTGCTGAGTGTGGTGGTACACCTGAACTTGTAGACGGTAGGGAGTCCCGGAAGTTTGAGATTAGGAGAGTCAACTAGGAACATGCCACTGCACTTCAGACTGGGTGACAGAGTAAGATGCTGTCTGTAAAAATAAATTTATAAAGAATATTATAAATTGATCTACAAATTCAATGAATTTCAAATTTTCAACTATCTTTATTTGTAGAACTTGACAACTTTCTCAAAATCCACATGTATATAAAAAGGAAACAAAAGCCTAAAAACAATTTTTAAAAGGAATAACAAAATCTTAAAGTTTAAATTTACCAGAGTTGCCAGGCTCGGTGGCTCAGCTAGTAATCCCGCACCTTTGGGAGGCTGAAGTGAGTGGATTGCCTGAGCCCGCGGGTTCGAGACCCGCCTGGGCAGCAAGACCTCATCTCTACAGTAAATCAAAAAATCAGCCAGGCGTGGTAGCGCATGCCTGTAATTCCGGCTACTTGGAAGGCTGAGGCGGAAGGATCGCCGGAGCCCAGCAGGTCAAGGCTGCGGTGGCTGGGAGCGGCCACTGCACTCCAGTCTGGGCGACAGAGTGAGACTCCAACTCAAAAAATAAAAATAAATAAATAAATAAATAAATTTACCAGAGTTAATTATTATTTACTGCAAAGTAATGGTAACAAATACATGGTAGTAGCATAAAAATAGATTTACATAGAGCAATATGATAGACTTCAACCTTTACTAATAACCACAAGCATTAATGGTAATGTGATTTTTACAAAACAGACAAGAAATTTTAAAACAAAATGCTTCAACAAATTAGATAATGACCTATTATTTAATTGAAAAATATGAAGCTGGACCCTCCTAACTCATCACATAATTACAAGTCTCATATTTAAAAAAAGAAAAGAAAAGGAAAACTCAAAAGGATCATATACCTAAATTTAAGTACTGAAATTCAAAAACTCTTTGGAGGAATATGAAACTTTTGTGAATTTGAATTAAGCATGAATTTTTTAGGTTTTACACCAGAAGAAAAATGAAATTATTGGTCATCAAATCTAAAATGTTTTGTTTTTTAAACATCACGAAAATATAAAAAGATAAGTCACTGAGTGAGGAAAAACCAGCAAACATTTTGATATTAGATTTTTAACCTCCAGAATTAAGCAAATAGTTTCTAAAGCCACCCAGCATGTGGCAATGTGTTATGGAAGCACTAGCAAGCAGATAGTCTATTAGGACACACATAAGATGTCGCCTGCAGTATGACTGAGATAACACCAGAATTGAATTACACTGATCTTTACCAGCATTGAAAGTTGAACTGCTGTGGAAAACAGCCTTTCGTAAGGAATATTATGAAGACAAATGAGGCCACAGTTCCTGACTTGGAAGGGCTATGAGGATGTGTTCTATGAGATAACAAGTTGCAAACAAATGTCAGAATAACCTAATGCCCTCCCCTTTTGTTGTATAAACCACCCTATTGAAACTGATGGTTCATTAGGATTGAAGATCTGAAAGGGAAGAGAAGCTGACTGCTATATAAGAAAACCTCAATGAGTAGTTAAAACAATAAAAACAGCAGCAACATGAAAAGATACTCATAGTCTAGTGTAATGTGAAAACAAAGCAACTTTTTTTTCCCGGATATTTCTACACATATATGAACATGAACTTTGCATATAGCCAAGTTGCTAATGGGGACTACTGGAGGCCAGATTCCTTTGAACGTGAGACTATGGGCAACTAAATTGGTATTGACCCTAGCCCAAAGTAATTTCCATACTCAGGTCTGGGTCCTGGGCTCACCCTGGTCATCTCAGGTAGTTATCTGTACAGGTGAAGATCCTTCTGTGCCTACTCTCACCACAGTCCAGTACTGGACATGGATGGTGGTGTGGTATACCTGTACCTTAACCAAAGAGATGGAGAGATTAAACCCATTAATCAGCCCATTTATCTCCTGCATGGAGCTCTGCAAAGAGAGTGCAAAACTGGTCAAGAGATGTCAATGGCCTGCTTAGGTGTCCCCACAAGGGTACACTCTGATTAAAAAATGTGTACACTAGGCCAGGCGTGGTGGCCCAGTCTGTAATCTCAGCACTTTGGGAGGCCGAAGTGAAGGGACTGCCTGAGCCCAGGGGCTCACAACTATCCTGGGCAACTTGGTGATACCTTGTCTCTACAATATAAAACAAGAAGGGTATGGTAGCACACACCTGTAATTCCAGCTACTTGGAAGGCTGAGGTGGAAAGAATGCCTAAGCCCAGCAGGTCGAGGCTGCAGTGGCCGTGAGCATACCACTGCATCCCAGCCTGGGCGACAGAGTGAGACTCCAACGTAAAAAAAAAAAAATGCACACTAGATCAAGCACAAATTTCCATACACCTCCAACCATGGAAGAAACCCATGACAACTCAAGGTCTTAGAAGTAATATCTGGGTAAACAAGTTTTATTCCCAACATGTACCTTCCCAACCTGCCAACCATGACATGGAGTATAAATGTAAAGACTTAGCATTATTCCAAAACCTATCAACCAGCTCCTTCCCAAGAATGCCCTTTATCTTCTGCTCCCCACTCTACACGCACAGTAATGGGGGAGACGTGGGCTGCTTAGAAAAGTAACAAATGAGAAATGATGTTGATGGACCTGATCTGTATTACCTGTAGGTGTCTCATATCAAACAGCCTGTAGCATTGAAAGTCACTGGTTAAGGGTTGAACCAGTCTGTAACTTCAGATAAGGCTCTCCTTCCAGATCATCCTAAGGCAAGAACCTTAGAAAGTTGGGATACAGCAGAACATCTTGCTTTCTTGAGTCTCTGAAGAACTAAGCAGAATCATCTTTAGAATGTGTATGCCTAGTTACTGGAGTTCTAAGTTCTTTTGGCATGTCATCAAGGAAATGAGGCCACTTATTCAAGGCTTTACCTATCTCTCAATAAGATCTATCCAAAGTTCTAAGATTTATCTAGTTTGCTGACTGCCTACACTCCTCCCCCAGGTCAAGTACTTACATGTTCACTATTATGCAAACATGGATCCTCCCCTTCAATCTCCTGGGAATATAGCAGTGGCCACAGGTTTCAGGACACAGTGCTGTGTAAGAAATTTTGTTTATTTGTTCTGTGATCCTAGATATAGTGTTTTCCCAATCAGGGACTCCATGGTCTCTCATCCTGAACAATGGAGATCATGCTAGTATCCCATTAAAAGGGAATTCATCAGAAATATATAATACTTACAACTCCTGTGGGATAGTATTACACATAGCTAATGCATACATTTACAGAGTTACACGGGGTAGGCTAAAGCACAGAATACAACTCAAAGATGCCTGGATTGTACCAGTTGGATCATAGGAAAGCCATTTTCTCTCTTGGTCTGATTTCCCAAGACCCACTATAATGAAGTTAAAATTAAATAACATGCCGGGCTTGGTGGTTAAGACTGTAATCCTAGCACTTTGGGAGGCCACGTCAAGTGGATTGCCTGAGCCCACAGGTTCAAAACCAGCTGGACAACTTGGTGAGACCTAGTCTCTACAATAAATAAAATTAGCTGGGCATGGTAGTGTGGGCCTGCAGTTTTGGCTACTTGGAATGCTGAGGTGGAAGGATTGCCAGAGCCAACCAGGTTGACACTGGGGTGGCCATGAGTGTGTCACTGCACTCCAGCCTGAGACGGAGTAAGACTCCAACTAAAAAATAAAAATAAAAAAATAAATAATATTTAGATATTGTCATCCTATGGTAATAAACATTTCAATCCTTCTCCATTATATTTAGAATCAGGTCCATATGTCTCTTCTTGACCTGTTTGGCAGGTAGCCTCCACCATTGTCACAATGATCCCCACCTACCAGTGTGAATACTCTTGTGTAACCGGTAGGTGGTTAGTGACTCACTTTGAGTCAGTACAATACAAGGAAACATGAAATTTCAGTTCCAATATTTAGTTACTAAAAAATACATCTACCATAACATCAATATTCTTGATTTTTTTGAAACATAAGCAAATAAATTACCTTTTGGCAATGCCATTAGATTATTCTTAGGATAAGTATTCTGGTTCTGTGTAAAGTCTTTGCTCATGTCAATCCTCTAACCAACTTAGACTTGAGTTTTGATTAGACAATTCCTCACGTTTATCACATCTGTAGTTTCTTTATCTATGAATTCTACAGTGATTTTGAAATTTTATATTTTGCATGAAACTGTTTGTACCTTTATTATACTTAATTTGTTTCTCTAGTATGAATTATCTTATGTTGAGTCAAGGTTGAGGACCATTTAAATGACTTGCCACATTCTTTACATTTGTAGGGTTTCTCTCCAGTATGAACTCTCTGATGCACATTAAGACTTGAGGACTGGGTAAAAGATCTGCCACATACTACACATTTGAAGGGCTTCTCTCCAGTATGAACTTTCTCATGTTTAGTAAGGTATGAATTCCACATGAAGGCTTTGCCGCACTCTTTACATTTGTAGGGTTTCACTCCAGTATGAATTCTCTGATGTATACCAAGGTGGGAATTACATTTGAAGGCTTTACCACACTCTTTACATTTGTAGGGTTTTTCTCCCGTATGAATTCTCTGATGAATTGTAAGTTGTGAACTATAACGAAAGAGATTACCACACACTTTACATTTGTATGGTTTCTCTCCACTGTGAATTTGCAGATGGCCACGAAGACTTGAACTAAAGTAAAAGGCCTTGCCACATTCTTTACATTTGAAGGGTTTCTCTCCAGTATGAACTTTCAGATGCGCATTTAGACTTGAAGAATGAGCAAATAATTTACCACAGTCATTACATTTGTATGGTTTAACTCCACTGTGGATTTTTTGATGACCAAGTTGTGGACTAAAGCAAAGTGTTTTACCCTGTTCTTTGCATTTGTGTGATTTCTCTCCTGTATGAATTTTCTGATGCCGAGTAAGGTTTGAACTAGAATTAAAGGCTTTGTCACATTGTGTACATTTGTGGGTTTTCACTCCAGTATGAGTTCTCTGATGTTGAGCAAAGGCTGACCGATGTCTAAATAATTTATCACATTCTTTACATTTGTACGGTTTTTCTCCAGTATGAATTCTCTGATGTTCTACAAGCTCTGTACTACGATAAAAGGTTTTTCCACATTCATTACATTTGTAGGGTTTCTCTCCATAATGAGTTCTCTGATGGTGTTTAAGACTTGAGGAGTGAGCAAACGATTTACCACATTCTGTACATTTGTAGGGTTTTTCTCCAGTATGAATTCTTTGATGTTGAATAAGGTTTGTACTAAAATAAAAGGCTTTGCCACATTCTTTACACCTGTAAAGCTTCTGGCCAGTATGAATTCTCTGATGTTGAATAAGTCTTGAAAAATAAGCAAACGATTTACCACATTCTGAACATTTGTACAGTTTCTCTCTGGTGTGAATTCTCTGATGTTGAACAAGGTGTGAACTATGATAAAAGGTTTTGCCACATTCTTTACATCTGTAATGTCTGATTCCATTATGCATTCGCTGATGCAGAACAAAACTTAAGGAATGAGCAAATATCTTGCCACATTCTTTGCATTTGTAGGGCTTTTCTCCAGTATGAATTTTCTGATGTTGAGTAAGGCTGAACTAAAGTAGAATGTTTTACCATATTCTTCACACTTGTAGGATTTTTCTCCAGTATGAATTTTATGATGTTTAATAAAGTATGAACTACAGTTGGAGGCTTTGCCACACTCTTTTCTTTTGTATGATCTCTCTCTAATATGAATACCCTGATGATGAGTAAGGTGTGAGCTATCATAAAAGACTCCTCCACAGTCTTTATGCTTACAGGGCTTCTCACCACTATGAATTGTCTGATGTTGTATAAGGTATGAGTAGTGGCTAGAGACTTTTCCCCATTCTCTATATTTGTAGGGTATCTCACCAGTATGATTCTTTTTATGTCTATTTAGATGAAGTGACTGACTGAAGACTTTTCCACCTTTATTACATATGCTTGAGTTTTCTCCAGTATGAATGATCTCATGTTGAATAAGATTTGAGGACTGGCTAAAATTTTTATCACATTCATTACATTTGTAATATTTCTGGAGAATGCAAATATTCTGATGGATAAATTTTGAGGACTGATGAAAGATTTTCCCACATTTGCTACAACTGTAATTCTCTGAAGCATCAGTAATCTGACATTTAGTAGGACTTGAGTCATGATTAAAGTTTTTCTGAGTTTCATCACAAACAGTACATGTCAAATACTGACACTGATATTCACTTACAGAAACACATGGTTCTGTTCCATGTTCTTCATCTACTTTTGCAGTTAAACTTCTGTTATGGTTAACTGTTGTACATTGGACATAAGCACTAGAACATTTCCTTTGCATTTCACTTTCATCTAGACTTTTCCAGTTTTTTCTTAATTGTAAATTATCAAGAGAGCATGTTCCATTTTTTCTTAGTATCAGTCTTGGGAATATATTTTCTACACGCTGCTGTGTCAACAGGTCTTGTGTGTAATGAGAATACAACTCTGAAAGACATAAAAATTGTCAAACATTTCAATGACTAGATTCCAGTGAATACTGTATAAATCTGATATACAAAACTATTCTAGCCAGGCATGGTGGCTCACACCTTTAGAAGGCCAAGGTGAGAAGACTGCATGAACCCAGGAATTCAAGACCGGCCTGGGCATCATGAAGAGACCTAGTCTCTAAAATAAATGAAAAAGTTAGCCAGACATGTCAGCAAATGCCTGTATTTCTAGTTACTTGAAAGGCTGAGGTTGAAGGACCACTTGAGCTTGGAAGGTCAAGGCTGTGATAGCCATGAGCATGCCACTGCACTTTAATCTCGGTGTTGAGATTCTGACAACAAAAAAAAAGAGCCAAGCTCAGAACACAATCATAGTTAAAGCAAAAACTAAAGTCACCTTTTAATCAATATATAAACTTAAATACAATAGGATAAAAAAAGTCAGATTTACAGCACACCAGATAAACACAAAGCCGATAATAACATATATAGAAGAAAATGTTTTACATTTGATAATTTGTGCTTCAGAAAACAAGCAACAACAACAAAAGAATATGTCTAATGTCTAACATTTTGTGTTACTTTGGGGTGATTTTATTTATTTTTATTTAATCACAAGTCAAGATGGTTATCCACTTCTGACTATACTTTTTTTTTTTTGCCTCAGGGTCTCATTCTGTTTCCCAGGCTTGAGTGAAGTGTCACCTTCATGGCTCACCATACCCTCAACCTGCAGGACTCAAGCAATCCCCCATCCTTCACCTCCCAAGTAACTGGAAGTAGAGATATGCACTGCCATGCCCTGGCTTTTTTTTTAAAGCAACACTGAAGAAAATTAGACTTAGTTAAAATGACAGGTTGGGCCAACTGAAGACAAACATGAATGATTGTTAAGACACAGACATGGCCAGGCTTAGTGGCTCAGCCTGTAATCCCAGCGCTTTGGGAGGCTGAGGTGAGTGGATTGCCTGAGCCTGCGGGAACTGCCTGGGCAACTTGGTGAGACCTCATCTCTACAATAAATAAAAAATTAGACAGGTGTGGTAGCACGCGCCTGTAGTTCCACTTACTTGAAAGGCTGAGCCAGAAGGATCGCCGGAGCCCAGCAGGTCAAGGCTGCAGTGGCTGGGAGCGGCCCATGCACTCCAGTCTGGGTGACAGAGTGAGACTCCAACTCAAAAAAAAAAAAAAAAGACACAGACAACTACCTATGACAATAACTCAGAAAAACAAGAGATTAAAATCTCTTTAAAAATGAGATGTGTTCGGGAAGATAGCAGCTGAGTCAGACAATGCAAGCCCCAGTGTGAGTGAGTGTATGGAAAATTCTGTGTAAGTGCTGGTGAATGGGTGTGAGTGGCTAAATGAATGAGGGCTAGGGGAACTAGCAGCTAAGGCTCTCCTGGTACAGCTGCTGGTGCCACAGCTGCTGGCTTGGACCCTAGTGATTCCCAGTATGCAGAAACCTAGTGCCATTTTTTTTTAACCAATCAACAAAACCCTTCCTGGGAAGAAAATGCTGGGAGAGACTAAGTGTGGGCTCATGAGCAAGTGGCCAGGGTCCTCCTGGTGAAGCAGTAGGTGCTGCAGCTTCTCTGCTTGGTCTCTAGTGCTTCATATGTTGCAGAAGCCAAGTGCCATTTTTCTTTAAATGAACAAAAGATTTCCTGCAAAGAAGCAGTGGGAGAAGACTACTGGCTTCAGGCTCTACCTCACTGCTGCAGCAGGTGAGACTCCTGGCTCCAGGTTTTGCCACACCACTTCAGTGCCTGGTTGGATGCTGGCAGCAATTCCAGAGGCAGAATCCCACCGGAAAACATGAAAAAGGAACCCCACCAACATCTTGGAAACAGGGAAGGAATGTGCTCCGATTTGCTCACCAAGAAGCAACAAACTGGCTATCTGTGACTGCCAGATCTACTACTCAGGGGTTGATTGGTACCCAGAGGGATATCCTGGAACCACAAACTTTGGAGGGACCTGACAAGTGCTGAGCCTCAGGCGCCCCACCCCCACCCAGATTCAGCTATGGGACAAAGGGAGTGGCCAGAAAAGGACAAGGAAGAACTCCAAAGCAATCAGTGGTGAGTCTGGGGCTGACCCAAAACCCCTCCTCTGGCAATCTTCTGAATGCCAGACCCACAAAGCTGGGGCAAGACTAAGAAGAACAAACCCCAGGCAGAGCCTGGACGTCAGATGCAATAGAATAAACTCCATTCCAGGATAGGCCTGGCTAAGGCACCCCCGTGAGTTGTGAGGACATACCTGGGGAAGAGACAATCTTGCACCTCTTCACTGGAGGGGACATTCCTAACAATACAAGAGTGGGAGGGGAAGACTGCAGGCCTACCCACCCCCACTGCCCCTCCTACTTCCCTGCCCTAGAAACGGGGCGGGGGTGTGTGTGTGTGTGAAAGAGGTGGAAACTCTGCAGGAGATAGCAGAGGAGATGAAAGGAACAATTACAGAGCCTGCCACAAGAGGGCAGGGATTGTTTCTTTAAATTTTTTGCCTGTTGGTTAGTTCATCTATTTAAAAAATATTTTTCCTTTGTGCATGACTGTGTATGTGAGGGTTTAATCTGCATCCTCTCCCCTTTTTCTTTCCCTTTTTGTTTTCTGTTTATGTGTATAAGTGGTCACTTTCAGATTTTATTTTTTGTTGTTAGTTTGTTTTTGCTCTCTTGTTCATCTCTCTTTTTTTTTTTTTTTTGAATTGGAGTCTCACTCTGGCGCCCAGACTGGAGTGCAGTGGCCGCTCCTGGCCACCACAACCTAGACCTGCTGGGCTCAGGTGATCCTTCCATCTCAGCCTTCCAAGTAGCTGGAACTACAGGCGTGGGCTACCACACCCAGCTAATGTTTGATTTATTGTAGAGATGAGGTCTCGCCAAGTTGCCCAGGTGGGTCTCGAACCCACAGGCTCAGGCAATCCACTATCTCAGCCTCCCCAAGCGAGGGATTACAGGCTGAGCCACTGAGCCCGGCTGATCTCTTTTTAATATTATTATTTTTATTTAAGGTGTGTGTCAATATATGTGTGAGGGTTCAATCTGAATTCCTATGTTTTTTGTTTTGTTTTGCAGTCTTTCTCTTTTTTGTCTCTATTCATTTTGTGCTAGGCTTCAGTGTGTGTGTGTTCAGTTTTCCTGGTTTTTTGTTGTTACTGTTTGTTTTGTTTCATTTTCTTGTTATTCCAGTTGTTTCGGGGGGGTGTCTGTTCAATTTTTTTTTTTTTTTTTTTTTCTTTGGTTTTTGCTTTCATTGTTCTGTGTTTTTTTCTTTTTTCTAATTTGTGTTCATCTCATTTCATTCTATTTTTCTCCATGCTCTCCATTGCTGTTACTGTATCTTGACTCGGGGTACACACACGTACCCACTGCATTGCCATATAGAGTGGTGGTGGGGAGTGAGTAGTCTCAGGGAACACATACCACAATCAGTGAGCATTATAATTTGCAAGTAGTTTCTGAATCCTAGCTCCCCATCATCCCCTACCTTATTTGATTTTAAAACTATAAGAGACAGCAAAGTTTCCCACCCACAGTCCTGTTTCAAAATAGAACAAATCCAAAGCCCAGATCAGGGAAGAATCGAGGGCTTACCAAACATCAGAAGGGAAAGCTTCTCCCATAGACACTGAATAATAGAACTAAAGAGAAAAGCTAAAGATCTGTCACAAATGAGGAAAAACCAAAGGAAGACCACAGGTAATTTCGAGTATAAAAAAGAAAACTCCTGAAAAATCAGACCTTAGAGCCCAAACACTGGATGTCACCAAGAATTGGCCCGACAATATGACAGGGATTAGAGAATGGATGGAAAGAGTAAATAAGACTCAAGAAAGACAAGATGCAACACTGAAAGAACTTGTAACAGAAATATTGGCAATAAAAAATTTCATCCAGGAAATAAATAACAAGATGACAAACAGAAAACAGAATTAATCTAGCCTCAGAAAGAATCTCAGAAGTTGAAGACCAGAACATGGTCTGTTCTGCTAAAAACATAAAGAAAGAAAACTCAGAAAGAAATAACAAAGCCTACAAGAGATGTGCAATTATATCAACAGGCTGAACCTATGCCTGATTGGTATCCCAGAGGAAGAAAGGGAAATGGAAAACAACTTGGAACAAGTACTCCAGAAGGAAATCCAAGAAAACTTTCCCCATCTCATCAGAGATGTGACCAGCCAAACACAAGAGATACAGAGAACCCTCACAAGACATCAAATGAGAAGACCAACCCCTAGATACATAGTAATTCACCTACAGAAAGTAGGCACAAAAGAAAACATCCTAAAGGTAGCAAGAGAGAAAGGTCAGACTACCTACCGGGGAAAACCAATCAGAACAGCAGCAGACCCATCGGCAGAAACACTACAAGCAAGAAGGGACTAGAGCCCTATATTCAAAATCCTCAAAGATAAACAATTTCAACCAAAAATTTCCTACACAGCAAAGCTCAGCTTCATCAGTGATGGAGAACTAAACTCCTTCCCAGACATCTAATCCCTAAGAGATTATGCAGCTTCTGGACCAGCTCTACAGGAGACACTTAAAAAGTTGTAAGCACAGAGGGAAAAAAAGAATGGCCGCACACATCCCAAGAGAACAGCAGAGCAAAGAATCAACAGAGAATACAGCACAACAACAAACTTGAAAATACACACATACATCAACCCCAAAGGTAAAAGAAAACAAGCAAAGAAAAAGCTTTATAAGAACCTCATGAGAGTGATTAAAAAAATCACATTTCAATAATAAGCCTGAATGTGAATAGACTAAATGCACCACTGAAAAGACACAGATTGGCAAACTGGATAAGAAACCATGACCCAATTACCTGCTGCATCCAGGAAACCCATCTTACCACAAGGGACACATACAGACTCAAAGTTAAAGGATGAAAAATGAGTTTCCAGGCAATTGGATCACAAAAGAAGGCAGGAATTACAATATTAATATCAGACAAAACAATCTTTAGGCTATCAAAAATGTAAAAAGATACAAAAGGACACTACATTATGATAAAAGGTTCAATCCATCAACAAGAAATATCCATCCTAAACATATATACACCTAACACAGGAACACCAGCATTTATAAAACAACTATTAAGTACACTAAAAAAAGATATTGACTCTAACACTATTATAGCAGGGGACTTGAATACCCCACTGATAGCCCTAGATAGAGCAGAGGCAAAAAAATCAACAAGGAGATCCAGCACATAAACTTGATACTCGATCAAATGGACTTAATAGATACCTAAAGATTATTCCACCCAACAACCACAAAATATATATTCTACTCATCACTACATGGAATGTACTTCAAGATCAATCACTTGCTTGGCCATAAATCAAGCATAAACAAGTTCCATAAGGTTGTAATATCGCCATGCAACTTCTCAGACCACAGTGGAATAAAAATATATCAACATCAACAAAATTCCCCAAAAGCCCACAAAGACATGGACACTAAACACCATGATGCTGAACAACTAATGGGTCAGCAATGAAATCAAAGCAGAAATTAAAAGATTCCTGGAAACAAATGAAAATAAATAAACATCTTACCAAAACCTCTGGGATGCCATGAAAACAGTTCTAAGAGGGAAATTTATCTCTCTATGAGCACACATCAAGAAAACGGAAAGATCAAAAGCTGAGAGCCTAACAAATCACCTAAAAGAGCTAGAAATAGAAGACCACTTAAACCCTAATTTTAGCAGAAGAATCCAAATCACCAAAATAAGAGCCCAAATACGGGACACAGAAGACAAAAATATCAGACAACATTAACAAAACAAAAAGCGGGTTCTTTGAAAGAATTAAAAAGACTGATGTACCCCTAGCCCGAATGACCGAGAAAAAGAGAAAAAGCCCAAAAAACATGATCAAAATTACAAAAGATCAAGTCATAACTGACCCCGAAGAAATATAAAAGATTGATTATCAGAGATTACTATGTACACCTGTATGGAAACAAACCTGATAACCTAAATGAAATGGAGGACTTTCTGACATCACACAACCTTCCTATGTTGGAACAAGAAGACATTGAGACACCACATAGACAAATAACAACCCAGGAAATTGACTCTGTCATAAGAAAACTACCTACAAAAAAAGCCCTGGACCAGATGACTTTCCAGCAGAATTCTACAAAATGCATAAGGAGGAGCTGATACCAATCCTATTGAAAGTATTCCAAGCAATTGAGAAAGAAGGAATTCTCCCCAAATCATTTTATGAAGCTAACATCACACTGATACTGAAACCGGGTAAGGATCCAACACAAAAAGAGAACTACAGGTCAATATCCCTTATAAACATACATGCAACAATCCTCAGCATGATTCTAGGAAATCAGATCCAAAAACACATCTCAAAAATCATCTACCATGACCAAGTAGGCTTTATTCCCAGGATGCAGGGCTGGTTAAACATACAAAAGACCATAAATGTAATTAAATACATCAACAGAATCACATGATTACATCTTTAGATGCAAAAAAAGCTTTTGATAAAATCCATCATACCTTTTTGATAAAAACTCTCAAACATTTAGGTATAGAAGGAACATACGTCAAAATAGTAAGTGCCAACTATGATAAATTCCATATTGCCAAATGGACAGAAACTGGAAACATTACTCCTGATAACTGGAACAAAACAAGGCTGCCCACTCTCACCCCTCTTGTTCAACATCTTGTTCAACATAGTCCTAGCTAGGGCAATTAGATAAAAGAAGGAATCAGGGGTATCCAAATAGGAAAAGAGGAAGTCAAGTTATCCCTCTTTGCTGACAATAAGATTCTATACCTTGAAAATCCAAAAGAATCTGTCAAAAACCTGCTTGCACTGATAAAGCACTTTGGTAAAGTCTTGGGGTAAAAAAATAAATGTGCCAAAGACAGTTGCATTCTTATACACCAACATCAATCAGGCGGAAAACCAAATAAAAAGCACAATCTCATTCACAATAGCAACAACAACAACAAAAAAGAAATACATGGACATCTTCCTAACCAGAGAAGTGAAAGACCTTTACAATGAGAACTACAAAATGCTGCTCAATGAAATCTAAGAAGACACAAAAAAATGAAAAAATATTCCATGCTCATGGATAGGAAAAATCAACACTGTTAAGATGTCCATCCTACCAAAGGAAATCTACAGATTCAACACAAAACCCATTAAATTACCAAGATTGTTCTTCTCAGACCTGGAAATGACAATACAGAAATTTATATGGAAACATAAACAACCACAAATAGCCAAAACAATCCTTAGCAAAAGAAACAAAGCAGGAGGTATCACACTTCCGAACTTCAAACTTTACCAAAAGGCTACACTAATCAATACAGCCTGGTATTGGTACAAGAACAGGCACATAGACCAGTGGAACAGGATAGAGATTCCAGAAGCAAAGCCTCAATTCCTCAACCAACTCATCTTTGACAAAGCCTCCAATAACCACTGGGGAGAGGAGAACCTACTCAGTAAATAGTGCTGGGAAAACTGACTGATCACATGCATAAGATTGGAATAGGACCCCTACCATTCACCATACACAAAAATTAAATCTGATCAAAGACCTAAATGTAAATCCTCTAACTATAATAATCTTAGAAAATGCCGGAGACACCCCTATGGAAATTGGAACTGGCAACCAATTCCTGATCAAAATCCTGAGTGCCCATACCATAAGAAATAAGACAGACAAGAGGGACCTTATCAAACTGATGAGCTTCTGCATAGCAAAAGAAACCATCAAGAGAGCAGGGAGACAGCCGAGAATGGGGGAAAAAAAATTGCCAACTGTATATCTGACAAAGGCCTAACATCTAGCTAGGATCTATAGGGAACTCAAGTGTGTGGAAAGGAAAAAAACAAACAGCCCCATTAAAAAGTGGGCAAAAGACATGAATGGAAACTTCTCAAAAGAAGATATATGGGCAGCCAACAGACACATGAAAAAGTGTTCAGCCTCACCAATCAACTGAGAAATGCAAATAAAACCACATTAAGATGCCACCTAACCCCAGTAAGTATGGCCATCATTAAAACAAACGACGACAGATGCTGGTGAGGATGTGGAGAAAAAAGAATGCTTCTACACTGCTGGTGGGAATGCAAACTAGTGCAACCTCTTGGAAGACAGTGTGGTGATTTCTGAAAGAACTAGAAATTGACCTTCCATATGACCCAGCAATCCCCCAATTGGGAATATACCCGGAAGAACTCAAGTTATTCTACAAAAAAGATACCTGCACATGCATGTTTGTTGAAGCTCTATTCACAATAGCGAAAACATGGAACCAACCATGCTGCCCATCAAAGCTGGACTTGATAAAAAAAATGTGGTACATATACACAATGGAATATTATGCAGACATTAAGAAAGACAAACATGGACTTCGCAACAACTTGGATGGATTTAGAGACTATCATACTCAGTGATCTATCACAGAAACAAAGAACAGAGTACCATATGTTCTCACTCATAAGTGGATCTTGGATAATTATCATAATATTTTAAGAAAGGGTTTGGCAGTAGTGGGAAACTGCCAGGGAAGGGGGGGTGGTTTTGGCAATTGAGGGAAACTGCCAGGGGAAGGAGGGGCACACCTCATCAAAAGGGTACCTGCATAATGAACATTTTATACCTAACCCTAAATTGTACCCCACATCTTTAAAATTTTAAAAAAAAATTTTAAATCATGAAAACCTATTTAACAACAATAAAGAACACACACAGCAGTCCACAGAAGACACAATGTTAGCAACACACCCACCCAGAATGTCTAACCCAAACCAGGTCAGTAAGCCATTCTAGAAAGGCTAGAACAGGAAGCTGTTTCTCACTTGACCAAACCCTCAAGAAAGCCACAAAACATCAAGGTAACCAAGACACATGTCCCAATCAAGGAACCAAACTGTATAGTCAAGTGAACTGTAAGAAGAAGAGATATATGAATTAACTTCTAAAAAATATCTTTTTTTTTTTTTTTATAAAGGCAGGCTCTTACTCTGTCACACAGGCTAGAGTGCAGTCATGCAATCATAGTTTATAGCAGCCTGAAACTTCTGGGGTCAAGTGATCCACCCACCTCAGTCTGAAAAGGGGCTGAAACTAAGGCACACATTATAATAACTAATGTCTTTTAAAAAATTATTTAACAGAAGGTCTCACTATGTCATCCAGGCTGGTCGAAACTCCTTGCTTCAAGTGCTTCTTCCACCTCAGCCTCCCAAGATTACAGGCACAAGCCACCATGCTTGGCTAAAATAGCTAACTTAAACGTTCCAAAAAGCTAAATGAAAACACAGACAACTCAAAGGCAAGTCATTTAAAAGCAGTCAGTTAGAAGGAGAATAAATAAATAAAAGAGCAACAAATGCATGACAGTCCTATCAAAAAGTGAATATATATATATATATATATATATATATATATATATATATATATGTATGTTATGATTTTTGAGTCCCAGTTGTTTCATCATGGACCCTATATTTGTCATGCCCTAGTGACCCAAGTGCAATAAGAAGGTTTACTTCGCTGACCAGGTTACCTCCTTGAGCAAGGACTGGTACGAGTCCTACCCGAAGTATGAGATGCTCACCTCCAGAGGCCACACGAAGCATGAAAGCAAGTCCTACTGCAACCATCCCTGCTACTCAGTCATGTTTGGGCCCAAAAGCTTAAGGCAGGGTGAAGCAGAGAGTCACAGCTTCAAGTAATCCCAGGTGATGGAAACCCTATCCCCAGCCACCTGTGGGGCCACTATCCAGGCAGATGCCACAGCAAACTCCCAAAGATACCCAGGGCTCTGTTATGGCCACTCATGCCCTCAATAAAGTTGACTACTGGGAAAAAACAAGAATTTTCAGGTGGAGCAGAGAGGTACAGGAAAAAAATTATTTAGAAATATGATGTATTATAAATTCCCAAATCTTGGAAAGAATGTAAACATCTAGGTTCACAAAACTCAAAATACTTACAGCAAAAATCAAAGATTGTCCCAGGACACATTATAATTAATGCATGAAACTTCAAAGACAAGGTGAGAATCTTCAAAGCAATAAGAGATTCTTCATACAAAAGTGAACCTTTATAATGTTAGCAGATTTTTCAGAAGAAACCTTGCAGGCCAGGTGGGAGTAAGATCACATATTCAAAATACTGACAAGTAAACAAAACAAAAAATCCTGACAACTAAGAAGACTATGTCCAACAAAGATATTCTTTAGAAATAAAGGAGAGATCAAGACATTCGCATTCCCCAACCCCTGCAAGAGAAAGGTGAGACAATTCATTATTACTAGACCTGCCTTACAAGAAATGTTGAAGGGAATTCTTCATGTTGAAATGATGAAATGATAACAATATAAAAACAAGCCAGGCTTGGTGGCTCAGCCTGTAATCCTGTGCTTTGGGAGGCTGAGATGAGTGGACTGCCTAAGCCCATGAGTTGGAGACCCACCTGGGCAACTTGGCAAGACCTTAACTCTACAATAAATCAAAAAATTAGCCGGGCGTGGTAGCGCGTGCCTGTAGTCTGAAGCAGAAGGATCGCCGGAGCCCAGCAGGTTGAGGCTGCAGTGACCAGGAGCAGCCACTGTACTCCAGTCTGGGCGACAGAGTGAGACTCCAACTCAAAAAATATATAAAAGCATAAATCTCACTTGAAATGGTAAACACACAGTTAAATTCAACATTTTAATACTGTAATGGTTGTACATAGTAATTGTTTACTCTGATAAAAGAGGCACAACAGTATTTAAGATTAGTGTAGCCATAATAACTTGTTAATGAATATACAACATAAAAAGTTCCAACATATGATATCTATAATATAAAATGTGTGGAGGGGAGGAAAATTGAAGAGTGGTTCTATACGCTTAAGTTAAATTGCTGTCTTAATGTTTCTACATATTTTATGTGTCACAAAATCCACACAAAAAAAGTGGCAGACTTTTTTTAAAAAGGAGAAAGAAATCAAAACATATAACAAAAGAAGAAAAAGCAAAACAAAAGAGATGACAGCACAAGGAAAAAAAAAACAAAGAAACTATGAAATGAACAGAAAACAACACTGTAATAGAAACTTCTTACATAACAATTACATATACAGACATTAAATTCCAGTAAACGGATAATACTATAGGCTGAATGTCACTTCTAAAATTTAGATTAAAATTTAATAGTCATTTTAATGGAATTAAGAGGTGGAAACTTTAAGTGATTAGGCCATAAAAGCAGTACTCTCATAAATAGATTAATTTGCTTATTATAAGAATGGGTTCATTATCACAAGTGATCTGTTATAAAAGGAAGTTCCCTCCTTCATGTCTTTAGCCATACTATTATATAGCAAAAATAACTTCACCACATACAAGTGCCATGCTCTTTGTTTTCCCAGACTCCAGAAGTATAAATCAAAGAAATTTCTATCTTTATAAATTACCTGTCTGTGGTATTGTTACAGCATCGTCAAGCAAACTAAAGCAGAATATCTGAGTGAATTTTTAAAATTTAAAATACTGCTTAAAAGAGACTCATTTTTGATTTAAGAACAAACATAGGCTAAAAGTGAAAGGAAGGAAAAGGATATTCCACACAAACAATAACCAGCAGTGCAGCATGGCTCTACTTATATTAGACAAAATAGATGTCCAGGGAAAATACGTCACAGGTGTCCAAGAAGTTCACTATTATAATAATAAAATGATTAATGTGTCAAGAGGATAAAACAATTAACATTATATAGGCACACAATACTGAAACATGTAACATCAACAACTTTAGGGAGAGATACAAAACATAATAATTAGGGACTTCAATATCCTACTTAAAAAATAAACAGTTCAGCCGGGCTCGGTGGCTCAGACTGTAATCCTGCACCTTTGGGAGGCTGAGGTGAGTGGATTGCCTGAGCCCGCGGGTTCGAGACCCGCCTGGGCAGCGAGACCTCATCTCTACAATAAATCAAAAAATCAGCGGGCGTGGTAGCACATGCCTGTAATTCTGGCTACTCAGAAGGCTGAGGCGGAAGGATCGCCGGAGCCCAGCAGGTTGAGGCTGTGGTGGCCGGGAGCGGCCACTGCACTCCAGTCTGGGCGACAGAGTGAGACTCCAACTCAAAAACAAAAAAAACAAACAAAAAAATAAACAGTTCATCCAGACAGAAATCTAGAAAGAAAACAATATACTTGTATAATACTAACTTATATGTATGTATAAGTGAGACTAAATGAAACTAAAAGACACATTTAACAGTATAAGAATACACATTTTTCTTAAGAACACATGGAATATTCTCCAGGATTCATCATATGTCAAACCAAAAAAAAAAAATCACAAAACAAGTCTTTTACAGTTTGAAAAGATTCTGATTATACCGTTGCTTTCTGATTACAATGGGATAAAACTGGAAATCAACAGAAGTAGAAGAAGTATTGAGACATCGAGCCAGAGCAATTAGATAAAAAAAAGAAATAAAAGGCACTCAAATAAGAAACAAAAGAGAGGAATTCTCTCTGCTTGCAAATGAGGTATATATATATATACATATATATATACCTCATATATATGTATTATATATGTATATATATATATATATATATATATATAAAAACCCTAAACATTACACAAAAAGAAAAAGCTAGAGCTAATAAACCCATTCTGCAATGCAGAAATCACAAAATGAACATATAAACATCAGCTGCATTTTCATAGCTAAAGAAACACTGAGAAAAAAGATAAGAATTTCACTCACAATAGCATCAAAAAGTATAAAATTCTGGTCAGGTATGGTGGTTCACACCTGTAATCTCAACACTTTGGGAAGCGGAGGCAAAAGAATTACCTGGGCTCAGTGGTTCAAGACCTTATCTCCACTAAAAAATAAAATTAGCCTGGTGTGGTGGTACACACCTTTGGGTTCCAGCTACTTGGAAGGCTGATGCAGAAGAATCACCTGAGTCCAGTAGTTGAGGCTGTGGTGACATGAGCATGCCACTGCACTCCAGCCGGGGTGGCAGACACTCTGACTCAAAAAAAAAGTATAAAATTCTTATGACTCTATTTAACAAAGAATGTAAAAGATCTATAAGACATTGATGAAAGTAATAAAGAAACAAATAAATGGAAAGATACACTTTACTCAATTTTAGAATCATGTGGTATATTTGCAAATTTCTTACATGGGTATACTGGGTAATTCAGAGATTTAGGCTTCCAGTGAACCTATCACTCAAATAATAAACATAGTTCCCAATAAGAAATTTCTCAAACCTCACCCTCCTCTACCTTCTTCCTTTTGGAGTCCTCAGTGTTTATTGTTTCATCCAAATAAAATCAATATTGAGAAAATGTCCTTACTATACAAAGCCATCCACAGATCCAAAGCAATTAAAAGTGAACTGGGCTTTTTCACAGAAATAACAAAAAACTTTAAAATTTCTATGGTACCACATATGACCCCAAATAACTAATGCAATCTTGAGAAAGAAGAACAATGCTCTAGGTATCACATTTCTACATTTCAAACTATTACAAAGTAATGCTAATCAACAGTATGATACTGAAATAAAAACAAACACACAGACCAATGAAACAGAATACAGAAACCAGAAATAAAGCCATGTGTATACTGTCTCTGACAAGTGAGCCAAGACACACACAAAAAAGGAAGTGTAGTCTCTTTAAAAAATAATACTAAAAAAGTGAATATCCATAAGCAAAATGATGAAGTTAAACATTTATCTCTCATATTCAAAAAAATAAATCAAAAAGGGTTGACACTTAAAGTAAGACCACAAACTATAACTTCTAGAAGAAAGCATAGAGAACAATCCCTTTTACGTTAATATTGGCACGTAATGATTTTTTTGAATATATATCACACCAAAAAAAGCACAAGCAATAAAAGCAAAAAAATGAAAATAAATGGGACTATATCAAACTAAAGTGTTTCTGCACAGCAGAGGAAACAAAGAACAATATGAAAACATAACCAAAGGATTGGCCAAAAACTGATGAGTTTAATGTTCAAAATAAATACACAAGCATCTCACACAACTCAATAGTGGGGAAAAAGAAATCTGTTTTTAAGATGTGCAAAGGACTTGAGCAAATATTTCTCTAAAGATGGCATAAAAGTGTCAAACAAGTTTATAAAAAGGTGCTCAATGCCATTAATCATCAGAGAAATACAGGTCAATGAGATATCGCCTCACACTTGATAAGTGGCTATTATCAGAGTTGGCAAAGGAGTGAGAAAAAGGAAACACTTAAACACGCTAGGTAGAAATAGAAATCGATCCAGTCATTATAGAAAACAGTACAGAGTACCCTCAAAAAATTAAAAACAAGGCCAAGTGAAGGGTCTCACTCCTCTAATCACAACACTTTAGGAGGCCAAAGTAAGAGGCTTGCTTGAGACAGTAAGTTTGAGAAGAGTCTAGACAACATAGTGAGACCCTGTCTCTACAAAAAAGTGAAAAATTAGCCAGGCATGGTGATGCACACCACCTACTCAGCTACTCAGGAGACTCAGCTACTCAGAAGGATAAAGCAGGAGGAACACCTGAGCCCAGAAGGTCAAGTCCATGGTAGCTGTGATCATGTCACTGGACTCCAATGTGGGCAACAGTAAAACCCTGACTCAAAAAAAAAAAAAAGTGAGAAAAAAAATAGAAGCACCATTCAAATTTTCAATTTCATTCCTGGGCATATATCCAAAGGAAATGAAATCACTATGTCAAAGAGATATCTGCACGTCTATGTTCATAGACAATTATTCACAATATATAGCAGAATATTATTAAACCAAAATGAAGATAATCCTGCCAGTTTGACAACATGGATGGATGAATCAGATGGACACTCTAGTAATCAAAAAAAGAGAAATAAAAATATTGTATGACTCGCGGGCCGGCGGCGGGAGCGGAGACGCACGCGCAGAAGCAGACAGAGCGGGCGTCAGCTGCGCGGAAAGGCCTCACTCGTTGCTGCCGCCGCCGCCACCACCACTGCCACCTCGGCCGGGACCGCGCGGCCGCGCTCCTGTGCTCGGAACAATGGGGCTTGGCGCGCGAGGCACCTGGGCCGCGCTGTTCCTAGGGATGCTGCTGGCACTGGCGCTGCCGGGGCCGCAGGGGACTGCGCGTGGCTGGCGGCATCTGGAAACACTGGGAATACTGTGCTTCCCAAAACTCCACTGCTAACTTAACAGTGTCCAAATGGGGCCTGGCAACCAAACAGGCGAGGCTTCCAACAGCACCGTGAAACCATCAATGACTTCAGCTACCAAAGTCTCTGGCAGTACCACAGCTTCCACCACGAAATCCACAGCAACGTCTAAAATGACGCTTGTGCTGGTCCCAACAAATATGACTTCTACAGCCAAACTGAGTATTCCACAAAACACAACTCAGATGTCAACATCCACGATAGCCACAGCCCACAATAGTTCAGTGACATCTGTTTCTTCATCAGTAACAATCACAGCAACTATTCATTCTAAAAGTAAAGGATCAAAATTTGACACTGGGAGCTTCATTGGTGGCATCGTATTAACCCTGGGTGTTTTATCTGTTCTTTATGTTGGATGCAAAATGTATTACTCAAGAAGAGGCATTCAGTACATGTTGGGAGCCGACCACGGAGGCCCACTGAGCGTTAGGGATCAGGGAGGGCCGTGGACCCTGAGACCTCTAGGGTGTGTTTGGGAGCCATTGACCCCATTTTCCTCCTCCTTTTACCATGCAGCACAAGCAACCTAAAGGAACTCTGCTGGCCTAAGCTGAAGGCTCTATGACTGTGACAGGCATGGCTCACTCTAGAAACCCATTGTTCCTGTTTCCCATAAGCTGTGGTTTTAGCTTAGGTATTAGATATAATTCAAACTCAGGTCACATTTGGGAGCCTTTTATACAATACAAGCCTCTTTATAAGATTTAAAAGTATATTTGTAGAATTAGTATATACTTACGGAGAGCTGTTTTCAGCTTTTCAATGGTATAGATGACTATCTAGAGTTATCAGAAATGGCCCAGCACAAAGTTTGGGCTGGGCCACATTCCTGAGGGCCCAGTGCGTACTTTGGACTAGGCTGCATTCTTTTAGGCTAGATTTAGCTACAGTTAGTGTAGGGTTTTTCTACCTATTATAGAAATTCAATTTATTTTATTCATAGAAAGTATTGCAGAATAGGTCATGCTAACATCAGGGAGTCATGTTAGTTCAAGCATGATCAATCATGATATCTTGAGGTTTAATAATAATACAGTTAGCTTTAGAAATTTCATTGTCTCCATTTTCTACTATTGTGGTTTTGGCCTTAGTACATTTACAGTTTATATTTGGGTTTTATTTTTAGAAGATTTGTTGCTGATGATCAGCTTTATATATTAGGATCAGGAATTAGAAACTTTCATAGAAATTAGGATAGATATATAGGACTTTAGAATAGCCATTTTGTTAAGAGATTGTAGTCTATTGTTCCAAAAAGTGGCCCACTGTGAACCTTAGACTGGGCCACATCCTGTAGAGCCCAGCATAATCTTTGGACTGGGTCACATTCTTTGGGAATTGGTTTAAGCTATAATTAAGAGCTTCCGTAGCATTGTGTAAGTAGTATTAGCATAGAATAGAAAGGTAATAAAGTTTAAGTTAGTCATCATGGGTATTGCGTGAGCTTTAGAAGTTACTGATTATCAGAACATCATTAGGCTAGTAGGGATTGTTGCACTGCTTTTGAAGAGTATTACCTAGCAAAGGGAACAATAAGACAATCTTGGGGTTTGTCCTTCCTCATACCTGAGAAAACATCTGGTGGGTGGGGGACACCCCTCCTGCACCTGGCTTCGTGTTCACGTGAAAGACTTGTGAGACTGTCTAAAATCTGGGGATAAATACCTGCTGTAACTTTCAATAAACAGCTTCTGCTCATTTCACTGAACAGTTGTCCACTTTCTTTCTTTCTCTTTCTTCCTCTTTATATCTATCCTTCCATCTTTCTTTCTTTTAATATCTGTCCCTACAGATTCGCCAACGCCACCACATCTTCCAAGGGACTCCCCAAAACTTGCAGGGGCTGGCCCCCCGCAGGTATAGAACCATAGATGAACACGATGCCATCATTTAAGGAAACCCAAGGACCGAGGAAAGAAGATGGATGCAGTCCTGTCAATTAATCTTGGTTTATTCGTAGCCGAAAACAATATTCTTCTTGAAAGTAATAAATAGGCCATGCATATAATTTATAACATAAATATGTAAAGATTCCTCACAATTACTAAAGGTAAAAAAGATTTGGGTTTTTTAATAAACATTTGGAGCTTACAGATAGTTAATACAGTGGCTCTATTCATTTTTAGCAAATTTATAGTAAGATAAACAAGTCCTATCTCATGTTTTTGTGGCATTGGTCACATAGGACCAGTAATTGAAAGACCACTGAAAGGCAAGATGCCACCTGAGCATACAAAAAAATTACTCATGCCACACAACAGAAATTATACAATCAAGTAAACCCAGGTCTAAAGCATAATGTAAGGAAAGCATCAACGGTTTACATATGCTTTCAAGTGCAGTAGTTGGCCTAGAAACAAAACACAACACAAACAAAACACACAGTATCTTCACATAAAACCCAAAACTACCTGGATTCAGCCCTATTAGAGATCCATTGGAGCACTGGAGAGCGTGTATTTTTATTAATAACTTCTTTTGAGCTTTCAGTGTTAGTTGATAGATTTTTTTTTCTCTGCATAATTTAGATAAACTGCAACGTTTAACATGTTTTAAAGATTTAGTTGTTAGTATTAAATAATCTTGGCATTATAGGAAAAAGTTCGTACAAGTTAGATTCTTTGCTGCTGTGAGAATGTTGTCACCACTAGAAACGGCTTTAGTTCATATTTATTTCTTAATTTTATGGTTAGTGAGTATTTTTAAGAACTGTAGAGCTGCTTTCAATGTCTAGAAATTTTTAATAGAGTGCAAACTGACTTTAAGAAAGGGCCCCAATTTCCAAAACAACATTTAGAATTCTATAGAGTCAAAACTACAGATGAGTGCTGTGTTGATTAAGCTAGGGAGAGTGGGGCTTTCCCCCAGGTTATTCCCCCAGCAGGATGAAAATGCTGCCTTTTCATGCACTGTCGATCTGACTCTGATTTGGGGAAATGACCTTTTTATACTAAAACACCAACATATTTTAGAGTGCGTTCTTAGGAAATTCTAAGAGTGGGATTTTTAGATAGGAAATTTCCAGCTTCCTTATTTGGGTATACCCCCAGACCCGTCCTCTTAAACCACTACTGAGGGGGGAGGGTATATTTCAGATGCATCGTGTTAATGGAGAGAAAAAGCACAGTATTGTAGTGACATCAGTGTTAGCCACTATCCTGAAGTGTCTTCAGTTTTCCAGATTATACTCCAGCACTTGAAACTCAGGGTCAAGTTTTAACGGTAGAGGTATTTAGTCATATTAAATACTAAGATAGTATTTCTATTTAAGAGGGCCAAAGTAAGTCGCACCAATTTCTAAAAGTACAAAAATGAATGTCCTAATGAACATGCACCTAATTTAATAGGAATAAAATAAGCCTTTGTGGTCAGCTTTTGCTTTGCAGAGAATGCCAGATACAAAGGTTTCTGAAATGGATCATTTCTACTTGCTGTGCATTATAACCAATGATCTGATGAATAGAGATAAAAATTATTCAAAATATGTATATGATTGGATATACATTTTATGAAACATGTTTGCTTAGTTTGAAAAGAGATGTGGGCTGATGAGTGAGTTGTAGGTTACTGATTTGGCCCTAACTGGTTATGCAACCACTGCTTTCATTTCTTTACAAAATGTAGTTAAGATCTACTTGCTACTAATGAGGGTCTTTTAAATTTGTTTTGTCCCCTATATTCTTAAATCAGTTAGAACTTTGTGAACCGACCTGAAGTTTTTTCTTGAATACTTGTTTCTTTAGCACTTTGAAGATAGAAAACCACTTTTTAAGGACTAAATGTTATTATCTGCCTTGAAAGTTTCTCTGCTTTGGGTTTGAAACAGTTTAGTTATGTCTTTATGTCTATAAGTAGTATAATTTGTTACATTCAAATACTAGTGCTATCAATGCAGGGTTTTTTTATCTGTAAAAATAGAGGGAAATGGTTATGCAAAACAACATATTTTGCTTTTGAACATATTTCCAAAGTATAGATTTATCTTCCTAATTATGTTTACTTCAGCAAATGCTCAATTTTGTTTGCATTCCTTGAGAATGTATTTATTTGAAGATCAAAACAATCCAGATGTATATCTAAATATTAGGCAGAAGCCAATCTGTGATTTTAAAATGTCCTTGAATAATCCATACATAAAAAGAATACAGTAATACAAAAACAAATAAATGAGAGTTGGCAGTATACTATAGTGATAATTTTGTATTTTCAGAAAAAAAACAAAACTCCTGTTATTCTTTTTCCTTTTTATTACAATGACCAGCTTTTGGTATTCATTGTTACCAAGATCTAGTTTTAGAATAAAATTTGTTCTCCATTTAAGAGTTTAAAAAAAATTTGTATAATGTCAGTTATTTGTGAAATATAAAGAAGATCTGGCTGGATGCAGTGGCTCAAGCCTATAGTCTCAGCACTTTGGGAAGCTGAGTGAGAGGACTGCCTGAGCTCACGGGTTCAAGAACAGCCTGGGCAACTTGGCAAAACTTCATCTCTACAATAAATCAAGAAATTAGCCAGGTGTGGTAGCGCGAACCTGTAGTTCTGGCTACTTGGAAGGCTGAGGTGGAAAGATCACCTAAGCTCAGCAGGCTGACACTGAGGTGGCCACGAGCATGCCATTGCACCTCAGCTTGGGCGACTGAGTGAGACTTGAACTCAAAAAAAAAAAAAAAAAGAGCTCATAGAAATAGAGAAGAGAATGGTGAGTGTGGTGAGTGCCAAGAGAGGAGAGGTCATAAATATAAGTTGGTCAAAGAGTACAAACTTTCATTTATAAGATAAAGACACATTCTCAGTAAGAGAATTTATACTTAGCCAGACAAAATCATAAAATAAGAATTATTGAGATATAAGGTAACAGTTGAAAGTTTACTAAATACTGGGCAAAGTTTATGTTTTCCATAGATAACTGCTTAGTTATCTATTAATACATTAAACTATTCTATATTTGAAAAACTTAGCCGGGCTCGGTGGCTCAGCCTGTAATCCCGCGCCTTGGGAGGCTGAGGTGAGTGAATTGCCTGAGCTCGTGGGTTCGAGACCCGCCTGGGCAACTTGGTGAGCCCTCATCTCTACAATAAATCAAAAATTAGCCGGGTGTGGTTAGCATGCGCCTGTAGTTCCAGCTACTTGGAAGGCTGAGGCGGAAGGATCACTGGAGCCCAGCAGGTCGAGGCTGCGGTGGCCAGGAGCAGCCACTGCACTCCAGTCTGGGTGACAGAGTGAGACTCCAACTCAAAAAAAAAAAAAAAAAGAAAAGAAAAACTTGTGTATATACAATTTAAGTTTATAATCTTAATTCGGGCTACATAAAATGAAATGTTGAAGTGAAACATGGGCTTATATTTTCTAATATTTAGGGAGATTCTTTGTGCTCTGATAAAAATACTAAACCTCAATTTCTGTAGAATCACCTGGGGAACCTCCATAGGATTGGAAATCACTAAACTAGAAAATATTTGAACCTGTCCACAGTATTCCTGATACTTCTGATGCAAATTCTATTGTCCACCACCCCATTCACACAGTTCTGACATGAGGCAAAAACAGAACTTAAAATATGGCTTAAATCAAGGAAGTTAGTAATTTGCACAGAATTTGCCAAACAGTCCCCTCCAAAATCAAAAGGGCAGTCAGCCGGGCTCGGTGACTCAGCCTGTAATCCCACGCCTTGGGAGGCTGAGGTGAGTGAACTGCCTGAGCCTGCAGGTTCAAGACCCACCTGGGCAACTTGGTAAGACCTCATCTCTACAACAAATCAAAAATTAGCTGGGTGTGGTAGCATGCACCTGTAATTCCAGCTACAGCTGAGGCGGAAGGATCACCGGAGCCCAGCAGGTCGAGGTTGCGGTGGCCGGGAGCGGCCACTGCACTCCAGTCTGGGCGACAGAGTGGGACTCCAACTCAAAAAAAAAAAAAAATACGGCAGTCAGATTCTGCAGCCTTCATAGGACAAGGGGAGATCTTTGACCCTCATTGTGAACCTGAAGGAGGATCATAGAAACCAGGGGAATATCCTCAGATAATTTAAGAGCATGGGACAGCAAGAGAAACTCAGATTCTTCAAAAATCATTTCCATTGAAGTAGAGCTTTCTAATTCACACTTCAAGGCCTGTCTTCAAAGGTTTTTGACTTTTGGACCTCTTACCCGTGAATCTGCTTCATGCACTCCTACCTACCTGAGTGTTTGACTACCGTCTCCGTTGTCTTCACATTCCAGGACTCTTGCCAGTGCTCCAAAAAGGTGATCAGGTCTGGTTTAAAAACAGTGAGTCCTGTTTTATTAGAAAAAAACCACATGATTCTTGCTGAAGGTTTGTTAATTTCTGACTCAGTATTGTGTTTGGTAACCAAAACGTTATAAAAGAATCTAAAAGCTTATTTCCTCAACTTTTGCTTCTTTCCAGTCTTTTTAGAATATTAGAAAACATTTTGAATTTGTGAATCCTAAGCTTTACTTTCAAGTATGACTCAATCAAAATGAGAGGAATAGAATTTTAAGGTGGAAGCAACAATATTTTATACCGCTGAATTTCTAGAATCACCAGTAAACCAGAGTGAAGTTTGCATACCACCTCTAAAAGGAAGGTAAATGTCATGATCAAACAAAAGATGGTTATTTTTTTACATGACCAAAACCTCAGTTTTTGCTCTGAAAGCAGGAATTTGAAAACTCATTCATACAAAGCACAAAATCTTGAGAGACATTCTACACAAAAACAGAAATACAACTTTGGGATGTATTAGATACTTCAGAGGCAAGTTATTCTCACCCAGAGAGACCAGGTTTCTGTAGTTCTCTAACATCACATCCCTATACAAATTCCGCTGAGCAGGGTCCAGGCATTCCCACTCCTTTGGAGAGAATTCTATGGCCACATCCCTGAACGTCAACAGTCCCTGAAATAAAAATAAATAGATAAGTAGCACACTGACCATGCGGGCATGAGTAGAGTTCTTCATTTGGTCCAAGACAAAATGAGTTCAGAAAAGTGATTCTGATTTATACAAGTGACTTGAACTACCCAATAAGATATTTTTTAACATAGGATCTACAAAACTAGGAAGATATTATGCCTATATAAAACTAAAGGCATTTATAAGTATAAAACTAAGGCATCAACACATTTTTGAGTGTTATACCTACATCATACAGAATCAGCTGTGTATAATTCTTAAGTGGAAAAGTCATGGTGAATTAGATGTTAGTTCTCAAATGCTATTGTGTACAACAACGACCTGGAAGCATTAAAATGCAGATTCTGATTCAAGAGATCTGAGGTAAAGCCTGAGTTTTTGTATTTTGAACATGCTCGGCAGTAATGTCAGTGCCTCAGGTAAAAAGCTTCTCGGTTCTGGTCTCATGCATGTTTATTTGTGCTGATTTTGAGTCATATATTCAGGTATACATTTGATTTTAAATTTTGGTTTACTTTTAGAATGTGATAGACACTTTGTTGTTTGTTTTCATCTCTTCTGCCTTCTCTCCTAAACCAAATGAAACCATATACTCAGAAAGGAAACAATGTATTAAAACATTTCAAAGACAAACATCTTTAAATAGTGATCACCCTACACCACTAATAAACAAACCTTATCTTCAAAACTCCTTGCTGATATAAATATCAGGAAGAAAAACCACAAAAAATTATTTGCTAGGCCAGACGCAGTGGCTCATGCCTATAATGCCAGCACTTTGGAAGGTTGAGGTGAGAAAATTGCCTGAGCCCAGGGTTTAGAGACCAGCTTGAGCAACTTGGTGAGACATCATCTCTACAATAAATCAAAAAGTTAGCCGGGCATGGTGGCATATGCCTGTTGTTCCAGCTACTTGGAAGGCTGAGGCAGAAGGATTACCTGAGCCCAGCAGTTCAAGGTCTCAGTGGCTGTGAGCATGCCACTGCACTCCAGCCGGGGTGACAGAGTGAGAGAGACTCCAACTCAAGAAAAAAAAATAAGAAAAAAATGTTTGCTGTTTACCTTCCTAAAACCTAATAAAAACATTTTCCAGAAGCTCTATAGTCAAAATTCTAATTAATTAAAACTGATATGTAGGCTATACATATATATACATTTACTTGAGGGCTCTGTTCTCTCTATAAATGTTTCTAATTAAACCATTTTTAAGTGTGGTACAGGACATGATTACTAACATCTAAAAATCTTTTTTTTCTTCTGAAATAAGCTTAATGTATGAAAGATTAAACTCATGTCTTGTAATCAGTGTCTCAGTGTTATAATTTATTTGGAAATGAGCTAAATATTTCATGAATATCCATCATTTAATTTCACATAACTCCAAGAATATATGGGAAAAAACTTTTTTCGTGTGTCAAGATCACTCTGTTGCCCAGGATGGAGTGAAGTGGCACAATCATGGTTCATCACACTCTTGACCTCCTGTCTCAGGCAATCCTTCCATGTTAGCCTTCCAAGTAGCTGGGACTACAGGCACACACCAGCACACTTGGCTAATTTCTTGATTTTTTTGTAGAGACGAGGTCTCACTATTTTGCTTAGTTTGGTGGAAGAAAATCTTAATGTTCTAAAGGGTTCCCTTTTTTTTAGAAGATTATACCAGGAGACTCCTTTCACTCCCAGAGCATTCAGCTGTTCCCCCACAAAAGGATCTAACCCATTTATCAGGCTGACCTCTGGGAGGAAATGGACCCAAAGGCTGGTATTCACTAGACACTCCAACAGAGACACCAACCGTGGGCATCTTGTGTCATCCCCAGGCAATTTGAAACCCAGAATCATAAAAGACAGTGTGGTTGAGGACACATCACCCTGTAAAATTTCCAAAGGGGAAACTCAAAGACATTCTAGTAAGTGGTGTGGCTAGGGAAAATACAAGGAGGAGAGACAGAGATTTCTTACAGTAGAGAGCCAGGGGATTATTCTCTGCTTTCCTCTCATATGCAATGTTCACAAATAGAAAACGAAAGTTTTCAAAAGAGCCAATTACTGCTATGTGAAAAAAATCTAACACAATGAAAATACTATGTTTGATAAGTAAATTTAAAAATTAGATAATCATGCTGTTATTTGAAAAGTCGAACTACCGGGATTGAGGAGTCATGCAGGGATAGGACAGGCCCTGGGGTCCCAGCTACCAGCCCGGCCCCAACCTGTGCCACTTGGGATGCTGGTCCAAACTCTGGGTCTGCTGGAGAGGCCTGGGTCCCGACAGGTAGGTTCTGCCACCCCTCTCCCATCAGGACGCCCGTTCCCACTCACCATTTCCCAGTTGCCATTTTGGAAATGTGAGTATGAAACTGGAAGTTTAGGTTTTCCTACAGGCCCTAAAACAGGCTCTCTGGGAGCAGAGTCATGTGTTTGAGATCCTGCTTGCCAAACACAGGAAAACTGCTGGAAAACCCCATGCTACTGTGAAGTGTGAAACAATTAAATAGGGAGCAATTAGAATGATGTTACTGTAGAGTCCTGGCATTCAACCTAAGAAAATCTGTGAACTCAAATGAATTTCTTGTAAAAATACTAAATTACACAAAAACAAAATTTAGGCTTAACCAACACAAACTACCAATAAAACTACCATTATATGCGCAGAAAATTTCAAACTCAATAATCCAAATAAGTTGACTATGTAACTATCACCAACCAGTTACTGAAGAATGTGGTTTGCTTCCTCCTGCCTTTCCCTCGTAGGACTCCAGCCACAAACCACAACTGGGGACGTCCCGATTTATGAAAGTGTTTGCTCAAGTAAACTCTTTAACATTTTAACGGTGCCACGGCTCAATCTTAAACAGGAGGAATCAGGGACTGGGGACTCACGGACCACAGCGCCTCCCACGCACGAGACCCGTACTACAGTGGGATCCTCCCCGGGACCCTTCCGTCGTCCCTGCACACGAGTGGGATCCTCTCCGGGACCCTTCCGCTGTCCCACACGAGTGGGATCCTCCCCGGGGCCCTCCCGTCGTCCCGCACAATCTGGGGGACGCGAGGCTACGGGCGCAGAGGGGCCCAGAGAAGGCTCCGGGAGGGAGGAATCGCGTAGGCCCCATTGCGCTGAAGAATATCAAGGCCCGAGCGGCGGGCGGGGACGGGGGCCTCGACTCCAGAGCTATAGGGGAAGTTCAGCCAGGACGGTTTTGCCACGCCTCTCCCTCGGAACGCCCGCCAGCACACACCATTTCCCGCTTGCGGGTGTCCTGGGTCCTCCCTACAGGTCTCTAGGACCCGCGGTCACAGGGGACAGAGGCTGCGGAAGAGTCACCTGGGCCTCCGGAGAAAGGAGACAGACCCCGAGCCCTGGCTGGAGCAAGGACCAAAGCCCCGAGATCCCGGAAGCGCCGCTCCCCTCCCAGAACACCGGTACACAAACACTCACCATTTCCGGGCTTCCAGGTGTCCCGGGTCCTCTCTCCGGATCTCGCAGTACCTGCAGGTCACAGGGCCACAGAGGCCGCGGCGGAGACATCTGGGGACTCTGGAGGGTAGAGGAGGGGGCTGTGGAGACAGCACCGAGCTCTGGAGCAAGGACCAAGGGACACGACAGATCCCGGAAGCCGCCGCCTCCCGCTCTCGGACGCTGGTCCCGGATTCATTTCCCGCTTCCGGTGTCCTGGGTCTTAGCTGTGTCTTTCCCTGTACGTGCAGTTCACAAGGCGACAGAGGCTGCAGCGGAAAGACTTGGGTATCCTGGAAAGCAGGAGAAGGCGAGGTGGAGACCCGACCAAGCTGGGTGCGTGGACGCCAGAGACAAAGACCCCGCCCAATTACGGAAGCCGCTCCTTCCCTTCCGACTGCGCGTCTGATTGGACGATTCTCATGCTGCCGCTGCTGATTGACTAAAGCTTCAGACCCCGCCCCCGTAGACATGAATGACAGATCATGCAATCAGACTCTGGGATGAATGAAAGGAGAGTGACAGATTTCAGGCACAGCACTTTTTTGGGATGGATTCGCCCCTGCACGGGGACCTGGACTTTCATGCAGAACATTTGTATTTAACCTTCTGTATAAAATTGTATCTATAGCCGGGTATGGTGGCGCGTGCCTGAAGTTCCAGCTACTTGGAAAGCTAAGGCGGAAGAATCGCCTGACCACAGCAGGTTGAGTCTGCAGCGGCCCTGAGAGTACCACTGCACTCCAGCCTGGGCGACAGAGTGAGACACCAACTAAAAAAAAAAGATTATGTCCTTTATGAATTACATATGTACATATGTACAGTACGTATATATGTTATTCATAAATGGAAGCAATATAATGACAATTACCTTAATGTCTCACATTTTATAACCTGCCTGCCTGTGGTCTTTAGAGGAAGCAGCCTGAGCTTTGACAATGGAAAGAATCCTTTAAAAGCAGCAATATCCACTAGAGGTAAAATGTGAGCCATGTGTGTCATATAAAATTTTCTGGGACTCATAAAAACAAAAAGAACCAGGTGAAATTGATTATAATTATGTACCCTAATATATCCAAAATATGATTAATATAAAAAGCATTAGTGATTTCTCTTTTGGAGGGCAGTCTATGCATATCTTAAAAACTCACTCTACATTTTAGCCTTCCAGCATATCTCAATTCAGTACAACTGCATTCCAGGTTCTCGACTGCCCCACATGGTCTGTGGCTGCCATACTAAAGTACCCCTTGAGGAATCTGACTCCCCTGACTTCAGGGAAATGAAGGGCTTGAACCCCCCTTTTCTAATAGAGATGAGAAGGTAACCCCTCCCTACCAACTTTCCCCCTCAAACTCAATGGTGGAAGAGATTGTGTCCCAAGAGTTATCAGGGACTGGAATCAGAAAGTGTCCACAGGTAGACACTGCTGCCCACCTGCTGCTTGTTGGAGACTCATTCACCTTCCAGATACCAGACAGTGGACAAAGGGCAATGAGGTCCCAGGTGGAAGGAACGCCATGTCATTAGGTCTGTCCATAGCCTTGACATCCACAGTTCAGATATGTAGAAAATATATTAAAGGAAACTTATTTTACAATTAGCCTTGTCCTAAAATATCAAGCTGTGGTTACCTGTCTCCTCCTATGATGTGTGGGACTGTGTGAATTTAAGCGTCAATCAGATGCACACATGTCTACATGCTTTTCTGCACAACTCAACTCCATCAAAAAGAGAGTGAACTTAAAATAAATGAAACAGAAAATAGGTTCCTATAGGGGGACTCTGTTTGTCAGGTAACTTGTAGTCGACCTGTCCTTAAATCCGGACACCCTATCTGCGCTGGATTCATGAACTAGTAATCTATTGCTATATGTCAAACCACCACAAATATTGTTAGCTCATGGTTGAGCAGGTCAGCTGTAAAGGCTGGGCTCAGCAGAGTTCCCCCAGACATCTGTGCTCAGCTACAGATGTTGAATAGTTGCCTCTGTTTCTGGGGGTGACTAGCTATCAACAAGGGCACTTTGGTTCTCCTACCCATGGTATCTCCTCCTTCAGCAGGCTAGCATGGGCTTGTTCTCATGAAGATGGCAGGGTTCTGAAAGAAAAAGTGCTTTTGATCCTAGGTCTCAACTAACACACTCTCATACTCACAACTTTCTACTGTCCAAAGCAAGTAAAACCACCTAGATCTTTAAATTGGGAAACAGATTCTGCTTTTCCACAGAAGCTGCTGTAAAAGCACATTAAATAGGGCATGGAGACAAGGAGGGATCAAGAATTACTGCAAGTTTCATAATCAGTATCATTATGCTTCTTTTGTCCAGATAAGCCTTATATAACTGTTCCAAGTTCTACATCCCAACAACTACTAAGAAGCTGAGCTGGGACTCAGGATCACCTCAGACTACAAAGCCCTTGCACCTCCATAGACCAAACAACTCATGCCACTCCCCCAGGTCATTGAGGGTCTGGAGAGTGACCTTCTGTAGTAGAGGCAGGATTTTTATAAGCTTCTCATCCATCTCATACTCTTCACCTTTTGGAATAATTCCTGCAGAGAATGCTTCTGTAGGGATTATTGGAAGAATCTGGAATAATTTAAGAAAATAGCTGTGCACTAAATTCAGGAAATGAGCCCTAATATATTTTTCATTTCTCATCACAGGAGAAATTTGAAAATACATAGAATGTACTCTACATGTTTACAATTCTTCTCATTCCTTTTTAGTACTTGTAAGCTATTTATACATTTAAATACAGTCTAAGGCAAACTACTGTGCCTAAAACAGCCTCTTATTCTGAAAACAAATGACATAAATATAGGTCTGCTGAGAACACATTTGTCCTACTGCAATTTAGCCAAGCTCACCCTTGGTTGCTCATTAGAATCACGGGGGGCAGGTAACAACCCTCTTTCAGGACCCCTCCCACTGCTAGGGACTTTCCTAATAAATTTCTACTTACTTTCAAAAAAAAAAAAAGAAAATCACCCGGAGGGAGTTTAAAATCCCCAATCCCAAATTGCAACAAAATAATTAAGTCACAATCCCTAAAATGGGACCCAGACAACAAGATGGTTTAGAGCTCTCCAGGTGAGTACAGTGTGGCCAAGCCCAACATCACGGTTTTAAACTAACATCTATTAGTGAACCAGTTGCAATAGTTTCAAGTGAATGTAAAAACGTCTGCTGCTGAACTGTGGTCTTGCAGACTTACTTGCATAAACTACTCAGGATCCTTTACAGAACCGACCTCTGTTGTTTGATTTGTTCCTGATGTAGCCCAGTTTTACACATGTTCTAATAGGTCCAAGGCACTCTGCTCAGTGCCCTGCCCATGGTGAACATCATTGCAGGGGAGGACTTTGCTGAAAAGAAGTTACACCACCAAAAATTAATACTATGCCATTCACCCAACTAAGGTAAAAATTAAGGGAGGTCACGTAAGGTTTAAGACTTAAATCCTACCTTGACATATTAAAACCCACATGATAATGTCATCAGTAAACATATCCCAATATAAAAGAAAACAAATAAGCAAAAGTGCTACTTTACATTGAGATATTGAGTTAGAATTTGGGGCAAAGTATATCATATTTAACTTCTTTATGTATAGTATACATTCAGAAGACATGCACAATACATTTCTGTAAATACCTACAAATTATTGCAAGACAAATTCACATGTAATTAAGAAAAAGAACCAACTTTGCTTATTCCCCAATAATCACTTTCTCCCCCATTCCTCCCACAGGTAACTACTATCTTAGGAGCTAATATTTGGATCAACTTTGCATTGTCTTTTATACAAGTGTTTTATTACAGAAAATTGTAAACATATGTAAAATAAGAAAACAGGATAATACACCTGTCACCAGCATGAACAATTACTTATCATGTGTCATTTTTGTTTCATCTATACTTCAGCCAATTCTGCACCTCCCTCACTTTACTATTTATTTGCTTCCTTTTTTTCATGAGGTCAGGTGTGCAAACATCAAAAGGCAAAAATCTTAGTGTACAGTTTTCACAAATTAATACAATCATACTACCTTCTCTTTTAAGAATAAAATATTTCCAGGATTCCCACAGAGAATACTTGCTGTTGTGACTATTTTCCACCATAGGTTCCTTTTGCCTGAAATCATCATTTACTTATTTCTTTTTATTTTTTCCTTTTAGTCAGATACTTATTCTGTCACCTAGGTTGGCATGCACTGGAATTATCACAGCTCACCACAGTCTTAACTTCCTGGGTTTAGGCAATCTTTCCATCTCAGCCTCTTAAGTAATTGGGACTACAGGCTCAGCCACCATGTCTAGCTAATTTTTAAATTTTTTGGAGAGGTAAGGTCTTGCTATGTTGCTCAGGCCATTTTCGAACTCCCGGGTTTGAACCGTCCTCTCATCTCAGCCTCTCAAGGGGCCAGACCAGCAATATGTATTATTTAAGTCCAGCTGTGTCACTCAGCACAATGTTTTTGAGAGTCTTCCAGGGTGTGTGCTTCAGTAGCTTGTTTCTTTGTATTGCTGAGGAGTGCTCTGTTGTATAAATGCTTTACAATTAGTTGAGTTTTTCTAATTGATTGACATTTGGGTATTTCCTGTTTTGGGCTATTAGAACTAAAGAGTATGAGTATTTTTGATAAAAATCAATTTTGTATTCAATTTAATTATTTTATTAGGATTTAAAGTTGTCTCTGCATTCTTTAGTGGCTGTTCCAGGGATTACAATATGTATTTTTATCATATCCAACCTACTTAGAGTTAATACTATACTATTTTAATAAATGTATACTAACAAACACTTGCTACAAAACAGTTGTATTTAACTTTATCTATCCTTTGCACTACTGTCATAAATTTTACATGTACACATTTTACATAACACATTTTAATGTTATAATTTTTGTTTCAAGTAGTCATAAGTCTTTTTAAAAATTAAGAGAAAAGACTGGACACAATGGTTCACACTTATAATCCCAGTACCTTGGGAGGCCAAGGTGAGAGGATTGCCTGAGCCTATGTGTTCCAGACCAGCCTGGGCAACTTGGCAAGACTGCATCTCCACAATAAATAAAAAAAATTAGCCAGGCATGGTGGCACATGTCTGTAGTTCCAGCTACTTGGAAGGCTGAGGTGGAAAGATCACTTAAGTCCAGTAGGTTGAGGCTGTGGTATCTGTGAGCATGCCACTGCACTCTAACCTGGGCAACAGAGTGAGACTCCAACTCAAAAAAAAAAAAAATTAAGAGGAAAAAAATGTGTTAGAAATACTTAGAGTGAGATATTCTGAGGCTATGCAAATATGTTTCCCTTTAAGTTACACTCAGAATTTTTTTCATTCCTCAGTGAGTCTTATCTATAGTAATTATTATTGTGAAAATATGGCGGTAATCTTCTATTTTGTGTTAACCATCTACTTTTATTATTTGAAATTATTTTGTTGGGAAGATTTGTTCCTCTCTTCCTCCATCCTTCCTTTTCTTTTTCTCTCCCTCCCTCCTTTTCTTTCTTCCTTCCTTTGTCTCTTCCTCCCTCCTTTCCTTCCTTTCTTCCTTCGCTCTCCCTCCCCCTTATTTTCCTTCCTTCCTTCCTTCCTTCCTTCCTTCCTTCCTTCCTTCTTTCCTTCCTACCTTCCTTCCTTCCTTTATCTCCTTCCAGTCTTCCTCCTTACTTGTTCCCTGACTTGTGGAATGAGGACTGTCTAGTACTGGAAAAGTCAAGTGGAAGACTATAGTACTTCCCTTACATAGAAACATAGTAAAACAAAAGAAATATCACATTGTTGGAGGGATTTGCAAAATTAGTGTCATCATCAATGACCTGAAGTATGCAGGGTTGTGATTTCCATCACATCAATATTCAGTTTGCCTGTTTTGCCTATGCAGTTAATGGACAGATCTTGGAAAATGGCAGTGGATGACAATTATCTACACCAGATGGGAACTCCAGTTATAGCTGCTTCACCAGATGTGGTTTCATTGCATGAGTAAATCAACACATTCCTCGCCACCGGGCATTTAGCTGTTGATCTAGGAAATTCTTCTTGCCATACCTGTCCACAAAGCCCCACCAGAAACAGCTTGTTTTCAATTGGCAATGCCAGTCACACACCTCACTGGCCTACCTCAGGTTAGATTGACTCTCTAGGCTGAGTTCATGATTCAGTTCATAGGGACCTTAATTGCATTTCCTATCCAGAAGACATCAGTGGCCCATGACATTGATGGTATTATGCTGATTGAACCTAGTTGGCAAAAATTAGAAACTATTCTAGACTTATTAGTAAGACACTCACAAGTCAGAAAAGGAAAACAACTTCCCACAAAAATTCATGGGTCTTCTACCTCTAAGATTTCTGGTGGTCCAAAGCTGTGGAGTGTGTTGATATAACCCTTCTATGGTGAAGAATAAGCTGTCACATTTGGGTTCTTTTGCAACTAGAAAAAAAGTACAACACCTAGTGGAGTCCTTTGGATTTGAGAATCAACATATTTCTCATCTGGAATTCTTACTCTGGCTCATTTTCCAAGTGTCCAAAAAGGCTGTGGGTTTTGAATGGGTCCCAGAAAAACAGAAAGCTCCATAATAGGTCCATCCAAGCTGCCCTGCTACTTGGGTCATAAGACCCAGTAGATTCAATGTTGCTTAAAGTATCAGAGGCATATGTGATTGCTATTTGAGTCTTTAAGGAGAATCACAGTGCAGGCCCTTAGAATTTTGAAGCAAAGCCCTGTCATCCGCTGTAAATAAATACTCTCTCTCCTTTGGAGAAACAGATTTGGCCATCAGGTTAGTAGAAACTGAATGCTCAACAATGTGCCACCAAATTGCCATGTGACCTGAGCTGTTCATCATGAACTAGTTGTTATCTAACCCACAAAGGCATGAAGTAGAAAACTCAGCATTAGAGCCCCGGTCTGAATCACTCCTTAAGAACAGTGATAACGTCTAATCCTCCCAGTGGCAGAATTTTCAACGGTGTCCCATTTGTCAACATTGCATGGAATAAAAAATGATTAAAAGTTCAATTATGTACCAGTTCCTTGATCCCATGTAAATACTCATCATCCAGAAATCTCAGCAATGGAAGAACTGAATAATCAGGTGGATACCAGTCAGGCTCTTTGCCAGCCCCATCTATCATTGTCCAATGTGCTTATGAACACAGTTGCCATGGCAACAAGGATGGGGATATACATGGGCTAAGCAATATGGATTTCCACTCACTAAGACCTCTGGCTATGACCACAGCTGAGTGCCCAATATGCCAACAGTGGAAATGGACATTGAATTCCCAATATGGCACCATTCCCAGGCAGGTTGGCGTCATTGGATGTCTTCCATCATGGAAAGTATGGCATACTGTTTGTACAGAAATAGACACTCTGGGTATTAATTGGCCTTCCCTCCATGCAACTCTTCTTCCAAGACCGCTGTCTGCAGATAAATTGGAAATAAATGTTGTCTATGAATAATTGTAAATAAATGCCTTATTTACAATTATGCTATTCCAAACAGCTATGCTTCTGGTTAACACACTCAATTAGGAGCCAACCAAGTGTGACAATGGGCTCACATTCATGGAATTATAGTTTACCATGTTTTCCCATCACGAAGCAATTGGCTTGATGCAAAGGTGGAATGAACTTTGAAAGAGTCAGGTGGATGGCAATACCTATAGAACTGGAGCAAGGTTCTTCACAGGGCTGTATATTCTGTGTTTAACATCCAGTATATGGTACCATTTCTCTTATTGCTAGAATTTACAAGTCCAAAAACCAGGGGACAAAAATCTGAGTGAACCAATACTGTTACCTTCAGTGATCCCTTAGGAAAATTATTGCTTCCTGTTCTCAAAATTTCATGATCTGCTGGCCAAGAGGTCTTGTTTGTAGTGGGAGGAATGATTCCACCAGGATACACAACATGGTGTCATTGAATCGGTAAGAGTGCCACTGGCTTTTTTAGACTCTTGCCTCTGAGTCAATAAGACAGGAAGGGAGTTAAAGTGTTGGCTGAGTTGCTTGATCTAGACTACCAAGGAGAAATTAGACTAACACTCCACAATATGGGTGAGGAAGAGAATGTGTGAAATATAGGATACCTCTTAGGTCATCTCTTAATATTGCCATGCCCTGTGATTAAGGTCAATAAAAAGTACGAAAACTCAATCCACGTAGGACTCCAAATGGTTCAGACCTTTTGTGAATGAAGGTTTGTGTCACCTTGCCAGATGAAAAATCAAGACCAGTTGAGGTTCTTGCTGAAGACAAAGAAAATATAGACTGGGTAGTAAAAGAAAGTAGTTGTCAATACCAGCTTCAACCATGTGAACTGTTATAGAAAAGATCACATTGTCATGGTTATTTTCTACTTAATTTGTGACATGCTGTGTGTGTGTGTGTGTGTGTGTGTGTGTGTGTGTGTGTGTGTTGAGATCTTTGTTTTCTTTACTGGTTTTTTTTTTTTTCTGAGTTGGGGTCTCACTCTGTCACCTGGGCAGAAGTGCATTGGCATGACCACATTGATCACAGCTCACAGCAGCCTCAACTTCCTGGGCTCAGGTGATCCTTCCATATCAATATCCTAAGTATCTAGGACTACAGGTGCACTCCACCACACCCTCAGCTAATTTGCTGATGTTTTCATAGAGATGATGTCTCACTATGTTGCCCAAGCTAGTCACAAGTAATGTCTTATTTTTTTAATTATATAAGATATATTGACTTTATATAAGTATGTTATATCATTAATTTTATGCAATAGAATTTAAGTTACTGGATATCAGGAGGAGAGTGAACATTACTCAAAGACTTGACTGCCTCTTCTGGGGAAGAAATCAGTAAGTTTTCAGACTGCCTAGGCAGGATAGTTTTATGATGTTAGGCCGAATTACAATCTTGTCTTTATTTTCTTTATTTAGAGATTATTGTCTGTATTTAGAAATGAAGTATCATTTAAGGAGATGAATGTTGGTGCTAAATTGACAAGGGGTAGACTTGTGATGGTTAATTTTATCTGTCAACTAGGCTTGGATAAGGGCTCAAGTACATGTTTATTTTTCTGGGTGTTTGCTGAGTGTGTGTCCCAAAGGTGTGAGCATTTGCCTCAGCAGACTGAGTGGAGAAGATTCTCCCTTATCATTATTATGGGTGGGCATCATGCCATCTATTGAAGGCTCAGGCTCAGGTTCTGTCTGTCTGTCTCTTTTTCTCTCTCTCTCTCTCTCTCTCTCCCTGTCTCTCTCTCTCTCTCTCTCTCTCTCTCTCTCCCTGTCTCTCTCTCTCTCTCTCTCTCTCTTCTCCACCATCCCCCCACCCACCTTCCTGAGCTGGGACATCCATCTTCTACAGCCCTTAGACATGGAACCTTATGATTCTGAGGCCTTTGATCTTTGATCTCCAGGACTTATGTTAGTGCCCCCCCATCTGGTTCTCAGGCATTTAGCATTAGATTAACTTATATTACTAGGTTCCCTGGATCCCCAATATGTAGATAACATATTTGGAAAATTTTGGCTTCCATACTTACAGGAGACTATTGCTGTCATTTGTCTCCGGTGATGTATCTATATCTAAGCCTGACTATATTCTATGGGTTCTGTTTCTCTGGAGAACACTGATTAACACAATGTTTCAGAGAGAAGTCACCTCTGGTGCCGAGACTTGCAGGCAGAAATAAGTATTCCCAGAGAAGGGTAAAGAGGTGGCTAGTGTGGTAGAAAAGAGCCTGGGAAGATGTGCCAGGAAGGAGGGAGATGGGTTGGATGCCTGGTAGACAGTGTCATTTTCTACTGCTGTCTGACATTCACTCAAATTTAGTGCCCTAAAACTCCAAGCATATTTTGTAACCACTTCTGTGAGCAGAAAATCTTACACAGCTTAGCTAAGTGCCTTGCCTTGCCTCGAGATCTCACACAAGTTTGCAGTTGTAGTCTCAACTGAGGTTTGGGTAAGGAAGGGAGATTTTTCCCAAGCAGAATCAGAGAAATGACTGGTATAATTCAGTTTAAATGAAGGCCCAATTTTCTTTCTGTCATTCTGGGCACTTCATTCTTTGTCATAGAGGCCTGTATAGAGAGATTCTCAAAAATTGAAGCTTGTTTTGCCACAGTGAATGTTGAGAGAAGAGATAGAGAGAGAAAGCATTCATGTGTGTGTGTGCGTGCGTGTGTGTGTGTGTGTGTGTGTGTGTGTGTGTGTGTGTGTGTGGAGAGAGAGAGAGAGAGAGAGAGAGAGGCAGATAGAGACAGAGAGATTGAGAGAGAGGGGAGAGAGAGAGATTGAGAGAGAGAAATTAAGAGAAAAACCACAGTTTTTAAATAATTAACTATTAGGGACAATATACTATGATTCTTGCTTTGCTCTAGGTGGAGTTCTTATGAAAACATTAGTGACATTTAAAAGGAAACCAAGAGAGTGCCTCCACTTCTCTACCATGTAAGGATACAGTTTGAAGCTTCTCAGTTGATGGTACTTTGTTGTATCAGTATAAACTAGCGAAGACAGGAGTGATCTCCCATCATCTGTGTTGTATTCTGTTGGTCAGAAGTGGGTCACTGACCCTTACTGCGGTGAGCCTTGGTGGAGGCTGCCAACCACATAGGCTGAGATGAGGCACATGGTCTCATGCTACATATAACGAAAAGGATGGGAAGTTGTAATGATAGAGGATGATAACATTTGAATGTCATTTAATCTCAACCTCTTACTAGTACAGAATGAAAAATGAGGCACAGTAGAGAAGTGACTTTCCCAGACCACACTGTTGGACCCAGGCCTGTTTGAGTTGTATTCCTGCTTCCTCCTACCACTTCCTCCTACCACTTTAATTTGTCCATCTCTTTAATTTCTGTGTCACATGTGTGTGCATTACCTACATGTGACACCACTCCATGAAATTCATAAGTTTCTTCTCATACAAACTTTATGAATTCTCTAGAAGGGAGATGTTGACATGATCCCCATTGTGCATGTTGGGAGGTTAGGGAGGCCCCAAAACACAAATTGACTTGTCTAGAGTCACAGAACTGGTGGGAAAAGGAGGTTCTGACCCAGCTGTCTCCTCAATACTTGTACTTTGCTTTATCCAAGTCATTCACTGCCTACATATAGATCATACAAAAAACTGAGGGAGGCTGTTTGCATAAATGTGAACAGATGAGGAGTTGACATGTGAAGGAGGGTGAGCAGTGAGCAGTCCAGCGGGCTCTTGGGACAGTCTTACAGAAGGAAAGGGACCAGGTGATGGAACCTTGAGGAAGTAACCACATATTTCTGTGACAGACCTCAATAGAACTTAGAACTCTGGTAACCGAAACTCACATTCGAGAAACACTCCTGTATCCAGCTCGCTTCATGAGAAATGCTCAAGACAGCAAAATGTTCTCCTGCTGTCTCCAGACTCTTCCGCTTCAGCAAGGCCAGAATTTGCAAACTTTTATGATGCTGCAGATGTTGGCTCACCCTTAATCCCTGATACCTCTAGGCATTTAATATGGGGCACCAACAGGTAACACAAGGCTGCCCTGGGCAGACATATCCAGACCATCTTCTGTGGTCCAATCTCAGCAGCCCCATACCCCTCCCCATCACCATGTGTGTGGAGGGAGGAAGAGATAAGGGAAGAAAAAGTTTCAACAAATAGTAGCAAGTTATTTGGTATTGGAAGTCTGGTGGGTCTATCAGATTCAAATCCCAGGTCATGGCTGACAGGAAAGGAAGGTGAGTGTTTGGGACCAAGTTTGTCTACTTTCATGTTAATCCCAAGACTTAAAGATTTCATCTGGTTTCCTCCCTGATTGGAAGTTTATGTAGATGATTCTATGTGCCTTATCTCATGAACAGAATTTCTTTCTTTCTTTCTCTCTTTTTTCATCATCAATCTTTTATTTAGATCTGATAAGTTTCTGGGGTTCACCCAACAGTGAAATCCTAATATGGTTCTCCTGCTTGGAGTAACTCAGTTTCAGAATTTCTAATGGAAGTGTCCCACTGTGGGGAGAGCATGCAGTCATTGATACCTCTTGGTCCAACTGCCAGGGTCTCTCTTTGTATAGCTCTACACAGAAGATTAATGAAGAGCTGTTTGATGGTTCTAATTCTGCCATGTCATTGGAGAGAATGGCAGGTGCATCACACCACCCAGGGTGAAAGCAGACACAGAGGGGTCTTCACAGAGAGGGACCCCAGAGGACCAGGGCAGGTTTAAGATCCAGATATGAACATGGGGACTCTCTGGCCTCTGTCCTAGGGTTTTCCCACTTGAGTGACCCACAATCTACTCCCAAAAGAATTGGCCTCCAGTAGTACCAGTGGCAACTTGGATAGGTACAAAGTCCCGATTTACATACTTTTAGGAATATCAGAAAAACCCTTGTGTGTTGTGTTCACTTTACACTAGGCCATGAGTATTTTTGCATGTTGCTACTGGTTTTATTGTTATACCTACCTGCCCCAGGTGTCTTCTGTAGCAGTGGCTCCACTGCCAGCCATACCTTCTCCAAACCTTACAAACCGTCTATCTTAATAAAGAGATTTTTATATGTGGGGGTCTGGGGGGAGTGTTACATAAAAAGGCGGTAAAGATTGTTTATACATTGTTCTACAATGTGTCATCTCACAGAACTTGTCCCTTAGTCCATCAGGTCAGGAGCTGAGTCCTCACATGTCTTCATAATATTCCACAAGGAAAGTTGTTCCCCACAGCAGTTCAGCCTTTCAATGTTGGTGGAGAATGACATGATAAAATTCTATATCCATGTCAGCTGTACTAACGGGAACATTCTGTGTATGGGTTGTGGTTGTGCACCCCCCTTGCCCAAACTGAGAGTTGGCTGTCCCCAGCGGGTGGGTTCCCCAAAGCTCTGCCAGACCCCCTCTCTGCCCGGCTGCCTGGTTTGTGAGTTGGGCCCATAGCACCCAGCTCTTCTGACTCAGCAATGCCGCCTAGAAGACCCTTCACATCCTGCCCTACCTTGACCTCCAGCAGCCCCATGACTCTAGGACTTCTGCCTGCTTCCCGACCCCAGGTGTTGGGTGCACTTTAAAAGACAGACCCCTGAGCCTACCCAGCATTAAGGCAGGGTGGGGCAGTGGCAGGGCTAGAGGGTGTTTCTTCATCCTGCTGGCCACTGGGGGAGGGGCCTGGGCTTCAGCTGACATGCTCAAACAAAAGTGTTTTTCCTTTTTTTTTCTCAACCAAAAATCCACATTAAAAATTTCTGTGACCTCTGGTCACAAAAATATGTGGAAATGCCTCTCCATCAAAAACAAAATCTGCTGAAGACACCAGCTGGGTGTTCAATTTAATTCTGAAACTATCTACTGGAAGTTTGTGTGCCCCCTCCTGGTGTGAGCATCCTACCCTCCAGGAACCTCCATGCTTTCAGCAATTTAGAAGTTCCAGGAACCCAATGCTTTTGGAGTTATATGGATGAGCCACTAGGTAGGCGTTATTGATTAAATCATTGGCCATTGGTGATCACCTTAATCTTCAGTCTCTCCCTCATCTGAGGTTGGCAAGTGGGACTAATAAATGGTGCTATTGGAGTGAGATTATATATCCAAGCAAGAGACAGACATCCGGGTGAATAATTGACATTGCTTCTACACGTGAAGAGAGGACATCTGTGGATTTAGGAAGAGGAATTGGCTTACTTCATTTTCTCATTCTTCCCAGCTTCTCTGTCTCTTCAGTTCCATCCCCACTGCTCACCCATCCCATCCTCCTCCTTTCAGGCTTGTGTTGTGGTTACAGCCTTTTCACTACTCTCCCTCCCCTTGTCCTATCACACAGGGCTCAGCTGGTTGTGATGAGTGGCTTCAGATTTAGCTAGTGCATGGAGAAATGGTTTTTAGTGTGGGAGTTGAGGCCATTTACAGGCTTTAAATACAACTTTTGACCACTTAATTGAGATCAAAGAAAGACAGTCTCCATGGTACCACCTAAGGCCAGTTTGAATGACTCATAAAAAAGACCTAGGGTGGTCGGGTTCAGTGGCTCAGCCTATAATCCCAGCACTTTAGGAGGCTGAGGCAAGAGGATTGCCTGTGCCTGCAGGTTCGAGATCAGCCCAGGCAACTTGGTGAGACCTCATCTCTACAATAAATAAATTTTAAAAATTAGCTGGGTGTGGTAGTGCATGCCTGTAGTTCTGGCTACTTGAAAGGCCGAGGCAGAGGGATTGCTTGAGCCCAGCAGTTTGATGCTGGGGTGGCCATGAGCATGCCACTGCACTCCAGCCTGGGTGACAGAATGAGACCCCAACTCAAAAAAAAAAAAATTCCAATGGTAGCAAGTGTTGGTGAAAATGTAGAGAAAAGGGAGCCCTTGCGTGCAGTCTGGTGAATTGTAAAGTATACAGTCATTATGGGAAATGGCATGGAAGTTCTTCAGGAAACTAGAAATGAAAGCACCATGTGATCCAGCAATTCCACTTTGGATATATATCCAAAGGACTTTAAATCAATTTGTTGAAGAAATAGCTGCACTCTCATGTTCATTTTGGAATTATTTAAAATAGTCAAGATAAGTGATATCATTAGGATATTTGCCCCCTCCAACTTCATGCTGACATTTCATTCTCAGTGTTGAAGGTAGGGCCTGATGGGAGGTGTTTGGATCATAGGGACGGATTCTTCATGAATGGTTTGGTGCCATTCCTGCAGAAATAAGTGAGTTCTCACTCTATCAGATCATAAGAGGTCTGGTTGCAAGGCAGGGAGCCCTTCCCCCAAGCCTAATAAGATGAAGGCCTTCCCAGGACAGAGTAGGGCCCCCCTCTTAGTACAGTAAGATAAAAAACCTTCCCAGAATAATGAAAGAGTTCTTCTAGCACCATAAGATAAGATATTTCTTGGAAGAATCATGTTAGAAAGGAATGTAGCCCCCAACCTGCAGTGCACATGTGTAACTCTGCTATAAGCTTGAGCTGTGAAATACCCAATTAGCCTATATGTTTCTAATATGTAAGCCTTATTGGGAGGAAAGAAGCTAAAAATGTATAAAAGGCAATGGCCCCCTGTGCTTGGGGCTCAGCCTTTGGATGTGAATCTGCTGAGCCGGTGTCAGAATGAATAAAACTGCTTCCTGACCTCGGTATCCCAACTCTCTCTATAAAATCCTACCACAGTTGTTTTAAAAGTGACTGGCACCTCATCCTCTCTCTCTCTCTCTCTCTCTTGCATTCTCTGTAGCCATGTGATAATCCGGCTCTCATGTGCCTTTCTACATTTTTGCAAGTTTCCTGAAGCCCTCACTAGCAGCAGGTGCTGGTGCTATGCTCCTTGTACAGTCTGCAAAATTATGAGCCAAATGAACCTCTCATCTTTATAAATTACACAGTCCCAGAGGTTTCTTTTTAGAAACACAGAGGTACTGGACTAATATATTATGGAAACAACCTCAATGTTTACCAAAGGAAGAATGGATAAAGCAATGTGGTCTATATAAACAATGGCATACTATTATGCCTTTAAAAAGAAGGAAATTCTGTCATTTGTGACAACATGGATGGAACTGGGGGGTATTGTGATCAGTGAAATAAGCCAGGTACAAAAAGACTACACTACATGATTTCATTTATATGTGGAATTAAAAAGGTCAGTCTCACAGAAACAGAGACTAGAAGGATGGTTATCAAAGGCTGGGAGAGGGAGAAGGGAAGGAAGGGGGAAAAGATGTTTATGGAAAGACAAAGTTTCTGTTAGACTAGAGGAATAAGGGATCTATTGCACTGCATGGTGCACAGTTAATGATAATGTATTGTGTATTACAACAGGATCAGTGTGCATACTGCAAGAAAATTGGACACTGGAAGAAGGACTTCCCTGATAGACCTCAGAGGGAAGAAAAGAAAAATCAAGGCTGGAGATGAACAGTGCCCCATATAAGATGGAACACTCTGCTGCTGGCTTTACCAGGCTAGCTGGCATTGACTCAGACTGAGACAGAAAGGGATCAGTCAACTTAGGCCCCCATGAGCCTATGGTCAAAATAAAGGTTGGGGGCCAATCAACGGATTTTATGGTGGACACTGGAGCAGAGCATTTGGTCGTAACCAAACCAGTGGGGCCCATGTCAAAAAGAAAAACAAAAATCATGGGGGCTACCAGAGCTCAAATCAAACACTCTTTTGGTGAAACCCACAATTGCATCATGGGGGGACACATGGGGGATAAAACATGATTTCCTGTATGTCCCAGAATGTCCCATACCCTTGATGGGAAGGGTCTTGCTGTCCAAGCTGGGGGTCCAGATTGGCCCGGCTAATGGCCGAGACTCACGTGACTGGGACCCCCAAAGGATACCTCCTTAATTTTATCCATTACAATTCCCCAAGAGGAAGAATGGAGACTCCATTCCCATCCTGCCATGAGCATCAACCCGGCCCTGGAAACAATTACAAACAATTTATATAGACCACATTGCTCCTGCTTCCCCAGAGTCTGGGCTGAGAAGAACCCACCTAGGCTAGCCATCAACCATCCACTGGTAATAGTTGACCTGCTGTCCAGCATCCACCTGGTAGGGGTCTGACAATATCCCTTATCTTAGGAAGCCAAGATTGGAATCCAAGTTAACCTTCAAAGCTTACTAAAATTTGAGCTGCTCTGAAAGTACCAATCTCCATGGAATACTCCTCTGTAGCCTGTGAAAAAACCAGGCACCAGTGACTACTGACCTGTTTGGGACCTGCAGGCCTGCAACCCTCCTAGACCTCATACCTACAGAGGCCCAATGGTACACCTGTCTGGATCTGAAGGATGCTTTTTTCTGCATTTGCCTGGCACCTGTAAGTCAGTCAATGTTTGCTTTTGAATGGGAAGACCCCACCAACAGCTGAAAGGAGCAATTAACTTGGACTCGGTTGCCCCAAGGGTTCAAGAACTCCCCCACCATATTTGGCGACACCCTAGCAGAGGATCTGGCACACTTCCCAAGTGTGGAAGTCAAGTGTACACTCCTGCAATATGTGAATGATCTCCTCCTGGCAAGAGCAACCTTGGAGGACTGCAATAAGGGAACAGAGACATTGCTAGACTTGCTCCAAAAAGCTGGATACAGAGTGTCCCTTAGAAAGGCTCAGAATTACCAGAAAACAGTAAAGTACTTGGGGCTTCTAATCTATAAAGGGACTTGGGGCCCAAACGGAAAAGGGCAATTTGGGTCCTTCCAACCCCGAAGACCCAAAGGCAAATCTGAGAGTTTCTGGGGGCTGCTGGATTCTGTCGCATCTGGATCCCTAACTACTCATTAATAGTCAAACCTGTCTATGAAGCCATAAAGGGGGGAGAAAAGGAGCCATTCCAGTGGGGCAATAGCAAGAGGAAGCCTTTCTTACCCTTAAGAAGGCTTTACTAGAAGCCCCTGCCTTGGGACTCCCTGATGTAACTCGAGAATTTAATCTCTTCATTCATGAGAAAAACGGAATAGCCCTGGGAGTTCTAACCCAGAACACAGGACCCTGGCAATGGCTTGTAACTTATCTTTCCAAACAGATAGACACAGTGGTGGTTGGATAGCCACCCTGCCTGTGGGCCATGGCCGTCACTGCTGTCTTGGCAGAAGAGGCAGATAAACTTACCATGGAGAAAATCCTGAACATCAAAGGCCCTCATGTAGTCAGAGACCTAATGGACCACTGAAGGCACCATTGACTCACCAATCCGTACATGAGCTGCTACCGAGGCCTTTTGTGCAAAACTCTCTAGTTGCACCTAGAAACTGTCAGAACTTTAAATCCAGCCACTTTCTTACCTGTCGAACCAGGACCCCCAGACCATGACTGTATTGAAACAACAGATGAGATCTACTCAAGCCACCCAGCTCTCACAGATCAGCCTTTGCCTTCTCCAGACTGTGTCCTCTACACTGATGGAAGCAGCTTCCTGTCAAATGGGAAACTTGGTGGGATATGCGGTCATAACAGAAATAGAAGTAATAGAATCAAGGGCCCTCCCAATGGGATGATCAGCTCAATGGACATAGCTAATGGCTTTCATCAGGGCCCTAGAATTAAGCAAAGGACAGAAGGTAAATATCCACACAGACTCAAGATATACCTTTGCCACCCTCCATATACATGGGGCCCTCTATTAATAAAGAGGACTCTTTCCTTACCTCAGGAGGAAAAGCTATCAAAAATGAAGCTGAAATCCTATGCTTCCTGGAAGCAGTCTGGGATGCTTCAGCCATTGCAATCATTCAGTGCCAAGGACACCAAAAGGGAAAGAATTCCATAATCAATGGAAACCAAGTGGCAGACATGAAGGTCAAGCAGGCAGCCATGACAACAACCCCTCAGGCCCCTCCCAGAAAAACTTTAATGATCTCAGCCCTGCCCAAACACCCAAGCTAGGCCCAGGCAGAAGAAAGCTGGATAAAAAAGGAAAATGGTACCAAGGGCTCAGACAGATGGTGGTTTCTCCCGGACGGACAGCCCTTTGTCCCAAACCACCTGACCTATCCCCTGGTTCACCAACTTCATGAAGACACCCATATGGGAAAAACCCATTATAAACCTTAGTAAACCCGTATTTCTATATGGCCAGGCTCCCCACGCTTTGTGGAAATGTGACCCAGAGATATCAGACGTGCTCACAACAATGTCAAACAAGGGCCTTCCCAATCACCAGGAATACAAAGAACTGGACAAAGCCCATTTGAAGACCTAGAAATAAACTTTACTGAACTACCATCCAGCAAAAGATATAAATATGCCCATTAGTCATCATATGCACATACTCAGGCTGGGTTGAAGCATACCCAACCAGAACTGAAAAGGCTAGAGAAGTAACACAAATCCTACTAACTGAAATCTTACCTAGGTATGGAATGCCTACCTTAATTAGATCAGATAATGGGCCCACATTCATGGCCAAGATTACACAAGAACTAGTCAGAGCCCTACAAATGGAACTTGCACACAGCCTACAGGCCTCAGAGTTCAGGGAAAGTTGAGTGCATGAACTGAACCTAAAGCAAATTTTAAGTAAGTTTTGTCAGGAAACCCAACTGTCCTGGACTTCTGTACTGCCTATGGCTCTCCCCTAGGTAAGATGCTCTCCCTGAGTGGGAATCAAGCTCTCCGCCTATGAAATCCTGTTTGGCAGACCTCCTCCCCTTGTTGCCTGGAGACAGAAAAGAAATAGGAAATCTAAATATCCATTCCCAGCTACAACTCTTAGCTACCACCATATCCCAGTTACAACACTGGGGTTGGAAAGATTTCCTCTGCCTGTAAGCACTCCAGTGCACCCCTACAAGTCAGGAGATTTTGTCTGGGTAAAAGACTGGCACAAGGCACCCCTAACACCCACATGGAATGGTCCCTACTCCATATTTCTAACAACTCCCACAACTTTAAACGCTATAGGTATAGACACCTGGATCCATCACTCCCGAGTAAAAGCTGCCAAACCACCAGAGAGCCCAGCCAATTGGATGACAACTAGGGACCTTAAGAATGCCCTCAAAATCACCCTCCAAGCCCACCATCCTGCCTCCAGAGAACTTACAGAGCATCAGCCCTGCTTCAGTCACCCTGGAAGCTGACTAATCTATGCACGGCAGAAACCTGAGGAGTCAGCCATCAAAACTGTAAATAAACTGTTTCACTGGTTGTTAATTCACTAAATGTATTGCTATCACCCTTTAACCCTTTCCCTTTTCATCCCGATCATCTTGGCTGTGGGAGTAGGTCTAATTACTGTAACCACCACTGATTGGCTATTTCTGTATTTCTCATGCATAGGATGTATTACTGCTTTATTATGTTTACAATAGGAATATATATACTAATCACTCCCAGAAACTGCCCTATACAAAATTTTGATACTAAGGCATGATCCAGACTCATAATAGAAGGTAACTGGATCATCCCCTCTCCGTTACCAACATGTCACTGTACCAGATTTTCTCCCTTTTGGGCTGCACTAGACCAATGTGCCACCTCATGGCAAAAGAAAGGTGAAGTCATTTCTGTACTCTTGAGGTGTCATCTACACTTGTAACCTATCTTATCACCCTGGAATATTATATTTGTTATCCTTCTCTTCTTCCACAACAATACATTCCTTCCCCAAAGCCTATTCCAACACAGGCCAGAACCCCACCTCCTGTTTCAACTAGTAAATATCAGAACCCCATAATAAAATCAAGCATTCAATCATGCTCTTATAAAATCATCTACCCCAGTATGCCAAGTAGATGTTTTAAAACCTACATCTGTACTAAAAATGGAAAGGTATAATGGACAGGAAAAGTATGTAAAAACCCTTACTGGGGTCTGCCAGACCCAACCTGCCCTAATGTTCCCCAAGCCTGTTGGGTTACTTCTGATATAGTTCACCAATATAAGCCAGATAAATCTCTTACCTTAGTCCCTCATCTAAATCACATGTTAAATCATCACCTTCTTCATGATAACAACCCCAACCTGACCAAAGACTGCTGGCTCTGTTTGTCCACAGCTCCCCTCTGTTCCACTGCAACTCCAATAGCACAGGAAATTATAAGTGTTACCCTGATGACCAACAGTCCAGAGCCTCATGAAATGGGTACTGTACTAACCCAGGTTGAATTGTCCCAAAAGGCATCCAAATGCCTGACAAACAAAATGGGAATGAAGCCAGTTGGCAACCTAACCACCAACCGATGTCACCAAGTTATCGATATCCAGGACAGCCAAACCCTGGTGTTGACTTCCTACAGGCCTTTTCTTCATATGTGGAACAAACGCCTACCGATGCCTACTGGCCAACTAGACGGGAACCTGTACTCTGGCCTTCCTCACTCCACAAAGAAACACTGTTCCCAATAACCAATCTCTTACAGTGCTCTAGCAGCATACACCCAAAGAGAAAGAGCCATCCAAATTATACCCCTGTTAATTGGACTAAGAATAGCAGCTGGAATAGGCACTGGAATAGGAGGCATCACGACCTCAACCACATAATGTCATCAACTGTCTAAGGACTTAATGAATGACATATAATGAGTAGCTACATCATTATTGCCTTTCAAGATCAATTAGATTCTTTAGCTGAAGAAGTTTTATAGACTAGAAGGGCACTAGACCTGCTAACTACTGAAAAAGAAGGGCTTTGGTTCTTCCTAAATGAGTAATGCTGTTTTTATGTAAATAAGTGGGGGTAGTTAGGAACATGGTCCAACAATTAAAAGAATCACAAAAAGGAAGACAAGAATTGGCTGATTTTTGGTTTAATTGGAACAATATTCAGAGTTGGGCATCCTGGCTTCTTCCATTAGCCGGACCCCTCCTCATGGTCCTATTGGTCCTATTGGCATTCCTGTTTGGGCCCTGCATTCTCAATCTAATAGTTTAATTTGTTTCCTTCTGCCTATAATCCATAAAATTCCAAATGATTCTCCACAGCTATGAACAACTTCCTCTTCAAGATATGGGAAGCAGGAGACGCCCCTTAGAAAAACTTTAAAGGGCATGAAAGGGGGGAATGATATAGAAAAACAGGAATTAAGGAAAGCTGACCTCAAGGGTCTTATCTTAAGTAAGCAACTGCATGCCATTTCCCTGTTTCTGTAAACACGTTTTACAGCACCTCATATTGAAATGTCCATAAAGATGTCTGCTCCAATGCTCATTGTGGAAGTAACCATTCTCGGTCCTACATTTAAAATTGTAAAACCACCAATGGCAAACCCATGTATGTTGTAACTACAAAAAGCTCTGAAAAAGCAACTTGAAACTGAGGGTCGTGTCTCAAGTTTGGGGAGGCTACTCCACCTGAGACTTCCAGAATAAACACCCTCGATTCTCCTCTTGGTCTCTGGTGCCTGTTCTGAGTGCGTTCATTCCTGTTCCCAGTGAGTGGCTGCAGTTGCTTGGTTCGGTTTATTGCCTGTTTTCTTTTCTGTAGGTGAGTGATGAGTGACAGGGTTGCTTTTTCTGAGTCTGAAAAAGAATCGCAGGTTACCATCACATAATCAATATAATGGAACATTCTTACTGAGGTAGGGGATGTCCATTTCTCCACATCTTCAGCAACCTTTCTGTGGCAGATAGTCAGGCTATGTAGGTAGCCCATAGGTAGTATAGTGAAGGTCACTGGTAACATATTGATTCCAAGGAATGCCTTCTATCATGGAAAGGACAGTTTATTATTTGCAAAAGAATCCCAAACTCTGGATATGAATAAGCCTTTTATGTATGTAATGTTTCTGCCAAAACGGTCACCTTTGGACCAACTGAATTTCTTATTCACAATTATGTTATTACAAACAGAACTGGTTTTGAACAAGGAAATCACATCAGAGACAACTATGTGTGACAATAGACCTATGCTCGTGAAATTTATGGTCTTATTGTGTTTCCCCCATCATGAAGCAGCTGCCTTGATACAAATGTGGAGTGGTCTTTAGAAAACTCAGTTACAGAGCCAGGTAGAAGACTATGCCTGCAGGACTGAGACAAAGTTCTCCACAAGGCTAAATAGGCTCTGAATCAGTATTCATAGTATGGTACCATTTTTCTTATAGCCAGTATTCACAAGTCTAGGAATCGGTAGATAGTCACTTACTTCTTTTGACTCAATAACAAAATTTGTGCTTCCTAAAAAGGTAAACTGAGACCAGGTGTTCTGGTGCCATGGGAATAATGCAAGATTGTAACCAAGTAAGGAGTAGAAGGAAGTAAACTTTCACAGATTGGAAAGCGGGCTGACACTCAGAGACAAGTGTGGCTGTGAAGGGTCAAAAAGTGTGTATATTTTGGGGTAAGATGGGTTTGGGCTCTGAGCAGTCTAGGTCAAAAGGAACGCCTAGGGCTGCAATCTTTGATATTGATTGTAGAGTCTTAGATCTTGATGTAGCCAGACATTAGAATCTCATTACCTCGGGTAGGGGGCTAGATGGGAGAAGATAAAGGGAGGGATTTTTCCTGCAAGAGATCCATCAGACATTTCCAAGCTCCTTATCTAAAAGGTGGTCTTATTATCATTTCTATAGTTTCAGCCAGCTAAGGGGTGATCTTTGGCCAAAGTTTCTCAGAGATAATTAGGCTAAACCATGAATTGAAAGGTTGGGCTGTCCTTGTCTTGCATCTGATGAAATTTTCTTTTGATTTACTGAGGGGAATGGGGTAGGCTACCAGCTTGGCCTGCAGTAAAATGCAACCCCCAACATATCTGAACTTTTCCTAAAACCTGCCTTTTTTGAACTGTATCTATCAATGTCTAGACTGTGCTGATTAAAAGCATGTAAGGGGTAAAGTCTAAGCAAAAATGGGTATGCCAAGACAAAATGTGAGCTAAGTTTATTCTAAGATTCTTGGGGTCCATCCTTTCACTTCTTCTGATCACAACTTCAAGGTCTGCTGGTCTAGAGGCATTGGCTCCAGAGGCAGATATGATTCCACCAGGACACACAGAAACAATGACAGAGAATTGGACATTAAGACTGACACTGGCCACTCTGGGTTCCTAATGACTCTAAGTACATAAACCAGGAAAGGAGTTATGGTGTTGACTTGAGGTAAACTACCAAAAAGAAATGGAACTAAAAATAATGGGACAAATACTCACTATTGGGTAGAAAAGAGTATACCCACAATGCAGGAGACCCTTAAAGCAACTCTTAATAGTACCATGTCCTGTGAGTCAGGTAAGGGAAAACTAAAACAACCATTCCAGGAAGAAATACAAATGGCTCAGAACTTTCATGAATGAAGGTTTGAATTAGCTTGCCATGTAAAAAATTGAGATTGGCTGAGGTTGTTGCTGAGGGCAAAGGAAATACAGAATGAACCCAGGCATGGTGGCTCATGCTTGTAATCCCAGAGCTTTGGGAGGCCAAATCAGGAGGATCACTTGAGCCCACAAGTTCAAGATCAGCCTGGGAAACATAGCAAGATCCTATCTCTATTCCCACACAAACTCTGCTTCTAGCGTGTGCAGTTGGAACACTGGACCATGAGTGGTTGAGAGATGCAAACCAAGACCCCCTTGTTGCCAGGAGCAGGGCTTGTCTGCTGGTAACCTGAAGACTCGGTTTAGGTCTGCCTACCGTGAACATTTAGAACAAAGAGAGAAGCTTGGAAGTCTTGGGGGCTTAGTTGTTTGTTTCTCCAGGCATCTAAAAGTCAGAGAAACTAAAGCACAAGATGGCAGAGCACCCATGGGAAGGGTGGGGAGGAAGGACTATCTGGCATATGGAAAACCCAACCCAACCAAAACAAATCAATGACAAACAAAAAAAAGGTGTTAACAGCAAGAAGGTCCAGGAAATGTAGAGAAAATTAGGAATAAACTCAAATTGTAAAATAACTAAATTATCTATAACACAAAAGAAAAATAGTTGTCTAGCTCCCAATGATCAACTTATTTTAAAAATGTACAAAGTCTTCTGAATTTGGGGGGGAAATTCCATTTCTATAAAAGATACGAAAGTTAACTGAATTTGGTGGAATGTGCCTGTATTCCCATCTACTCAGAAGGCTGAGGTGGAAGGATCACTTGAGTCCAGGACTTTGAGGCTTCATTGAGCTATGATGGGCCATTGCATTCCAGCCTGGGAACAGAATAAGACCTTTTCACAAAATGAAAAAAACACAAAAAAGAATAGGTAGAAGAAGATGATCATTACAAACCAGCTTCAATCATCTGACCAGTTACACAAAAGACAATTGTTATGGGTATTTTCTCTTTATATTGCCAGGTGTGTGATCTTTGTTCACTCTATTTTTCCCTCATCATATAAGATATTTTGACTATATCAGTATGTTAGTGTTTTAATTGTATACAATAGCTTTTAAGTTACATGATGTCAGGAAAAGAGTAAACATTACTTAAGGATCTGCCTCTGTATCCAAAGTAATCTGTGAGTTTTTTGTTTAGACAAGATAGTGGTGGCCTAATAATAAGCAGAATTATGACTGTGTTATTGCTTTATTTAAAGATTACTGTTTTGGCTTTTTCCCTTTTTTCTTTTTCTTTTTAATTTTAAAGATGGGTACAATTCAGGGTTAGGCATGCGAAAGTTCATTATGCACACACCCTTGTTGATGAGGTATACTTCCCTCCCTCAACAGATTCCCAGTACTGCCAAAAGATTGATGTTTTAGGGAAATAAATGTTGTTTCTCAGTTGCCAAGAAGTGAATTTGTGATGGCTAATTTTTTGTGTCAACTAGGCTGGGATGAGGACACAGATAGCTGGTAAAACATTATGTCTGGGTGTATCTCTAAATGTGTTTCTCAAAGATGTGGGTATTTGTATTAGTAAACTGAGTAGAAAAGATCCACCTTCACCAACCTAGGTACCTCATCTCATCTGTAGAGGGACAAAACAGAACAAAAAATGTAGAGGAAGAGAAAATTCCCTCTTTTCTTATGATGAGATAGTCATCTTCTGCTGCCCTTAGACAAGGAAGCTGATGGTTCTGAGCCTTTGATCTTAGGGCATACACCAGCACTCCCCTCTCCTGCCCCACTTCCGGTTGTTAGGCCTTTGGTCTTGAACTTGGAGTAAACCACCTGCTCCACTTGTTTTCAGGATTTGAACTTAGACTAAATTATATTACTAGCTTTCCTGGTTCCCCAGATTGCAGACAGCTTATTGTAGGAATACATATTTGCATGAAATTCATAATTGCATGAAACTATTATCCTAATAAACCTCCTGTTAGATAACCATATTAAAACCTGTGCCAAGCACAGTGGCTCAAGCCTGTAATCCCAGCATTTTGGGAGGCCAAGGTGAGCAGATTGTCTGAAAACACAAGTTTGAGAAAAGCCTGGGCAACTTGGCGAGACCTCATCTCTACACTAAATTAAAAAAAACGAACTGGGCGTGGAAACGCACCTGTAGTTCTGGCTACTTGGAAGGCTGAGGCAGAAGGATTGTCTGAGCCTAGCAGGCTGGCGCTGTGGTGGCCGTGAACATGCCACTGCACTCTAACCTGGGTGACGGACTCCAACTCAAAAAAAAAAAAAACACCAATGGATGCTCTATTGGTTATGTTTATCAAGAGAATGCTGACTAACACACTGTGTCAGGGAGAAAGTACCCCTGCTGCAGAGACTTACGGGCAGAATGAGTCAGGCCTGAGAAGGCTACACAGGCAGTCAGTGTGGCTATAGAAAGCCTGGAGGAAGTGATGAGAGGGAGAAAGGGAGGAGTCAGAAGGTGAGACCTGGGAGACTCTCTTTATCTACTGCCCTCTGACTACATTATCTCAAATGTAGTGGCTTAAACTCCAAACATATATTATGTGGAAGTTTCTGTGAGCTGAATATTGGGGCACAGCTTTGCTGAGTGCTTCTGCCTCAAGACCTCATACAAAGCTGGGTCTGTGGTCTCAACTGAGTCTTGACTAGGGGACAGTTTCCTCCCAAGCTCAACCAGAGGAGTAGTTAAAATCATTAAGTTTAGAATGAGGACCTGAGTATTTTACTGTCTGTTGGTCTTTCTTCTTTGTCACAAAGAGCTTAGACAGAAATTCACAAAACATTGAAGCTTGCTTTTCCAGAGTGAATTTTGAGAGAATGAAAGGGCAAGATGTGGGGGGGGAGAAAAAATAAGCTAATGAAAAATCATAAACCAGGCACAGTGATGGCTCACACCTGTAAAACCCAGCACTCTGGTATGCCAAATCAGAAGGGCTGCTTGAGCCCAGGAGTTCAAGACCAACCTGGGCAACATAGCCAGACCTCATTCTTACAAAAAATGAAAGAAATAACTGAACATGGTGGCACACACATGTATTTTCAGCTACTTGGGAAGTTTAAGTTGGAAGATCATTTGAGCCCAGGAATTTGAGACTGCAGTGAACTATGATCATCCCACTGCACTCCAGCGTGGATGACAGTGAGACTCCAACTAAAAAAAAAAAAAGAATATATCTCAGTCTTTTAATGATTAAGAGTTGGCCATAATATACCATCATTTTTACTGTGTACTCATGAATAGATTACTTGGCTTATGAATAGAAATTCCAGTAGCTCTCTCCCCACTTTCTGTCATGTGAGGCTAGAACCTGAAGCTTCCCAATGATTTATTGCTATATCAGCACAAACTGACTAAAATAGAAGTGATCTCCCATTTATTTGTGTGTATTCTCTTTTTAGAAGAGAGTCACAGCCAGACTCAGTGGCTCAGCCTGTAATCCCAGCAGTTTGGAAGGCCGCGATGAGTAGATTGCCTGAGACCGCAGGTTCAATAACTGCCTGGACAACTTGGCAAGACCTCATCTCTACAATAAATAAAAAATTATACAGGTGTGGTAACACGTGCCTGTAGTTCTGGCTGCTTGGAAGGCTGAGGCAGAAAGATCTCTAGAGCATAGCAGGTGGATTCTGGGGTGGCTGTGAGCCTGCCATTGCACTCCAGCCTGGGCAACAGAGTGAGACTCCAACTCAAGAAAAAAAAAAGAAAAGAGAAGAGAAGAAGAAATGAGTCACTAACCACTTAGTGCTATGAGCCTTGGTGGAGGCTGTTTACCACATCGACTGAGATGAGGCATATGGCCTGATTCTAGATGTCACAAGTAGGCATGGGAAGGAGGTGTAATGTCAGAGAATGACAATATCTGAATATCATTTAATCTCAACCTCTTACTGGTGCAGAATGGAAAAAGAGGCCCAGAAGGGAAGTGCTGAATCCAGACCACTTTGCCTCCTACCCCTTGTAATTCTTTCATTTCTGTATCTTGTATCCATATGTGAGTAACACCAGAGAAAGCACATCTGTCAAAAGTATTTTCTTCTTATATTGTCATGTGTGTGTATGATCTTTTTTTCTTTACTGTGTTCTTCTCTTATCATGTAAGATTGACTTATATCAGGCATGCTTTTTAATTTTAATATACTTGTGTGTTTTGGGAGGTACTTTATTTTTATTCCATTGTGGTTTGAGTAGATGCTTGGTATAATTTCAGCCTTTTGGAATTTCTTCACACTTGATTCATGTCCATGTATTTTGTCAATAGTGGAGTATGTTTCATGTGCTGAGGAGAAGAATGTATATTCTGTGTTTGTTGGGTTAAGTATTCTGTAGATGTCTGTTAGGTCCAACTGGTCAAGTGTCAAGTTAAGGTTAGAGATTTCTTTGTCAGTTTTTTGCCTTGACGATTTGTCTTAGGCCGTGGGTTCCATCTTCATGCTTAACATGCAGCCAACATCATGCTTAACAGTCAGAGATGGAAAGCATTTCCCATAAGAACTGGATGCCAAGAAAAAGATGCCCACTCTTACCTTTCCTATTCAACATACTACTGGAAGTCCTAGTCAGAGCAATCTGGGAGGAGAAAGAAATTAGAGTTATCCAAATAGGAAAAAAGAAATTTAAATGATGCATATTGGTAGATGATATAATTCTATACCAAGAAAACACTAGAGAGTCTATAAAAGAACCCCTCACACTGATACGTGACTTGTGTAAAGTCTTGGGATACAAAATAAATGCACAAAAAACAGTTGCATTTCTTTATAGCAACAACAAGCAGGTATAGAACTGAATTTAAAAACAGAATCCCGTTCACAATAACTACATTAAAAAAATACCCTGATATCCATCTAACCAAAGAGGTGAAAGACCTTTGCAATGAGAACTACAAAACACTGCTCAAAGAAATCAAGGACACAAACAAATGAAATATTTCATGCTCATGGATTGGAAGAATCAATGTTCTCAAAATGTCCTACCTAGGGAAATCTATAAACTCAATGTAATCCCTAGCAAACTACATGCATCATTTTTCACCTACCTAGTAAAGGTAATACAGAAATTCGTATGAATGCAAAAAAGAGTCTAAATAACTAAAGCACTTCACAACAACAAAAAAAAGAAGTCTGAAGGCATCACACTTTCAGACTTTCAATTTTACTGCACAGACATACAAAAAAAGACATAGAGGCCAATGGAACAGGGCAGAGAGAACTAAAACCATAGACTTCTAGTCAATTCATGTTTGACAAAGCTAACAAAAGCAAACCTTAGGGAAAATATAACATATTTAGCATTTTTTTAATCAATATTTTTTATTATATATTGTGGGGTACAGTTAAGGGTTAGGTATACAAATATGCTTCGTTCAGGCACACTTATTGATAAGAGGTGTCTCCCCATCCCCAGACAGATATTTACTACCATTAATCCCATCTCCCTTCCCCTCTCCCCCATAGTTTCCCACCACTGTCAGTCATTTTCTTATAGTATTATGTTGGATGTTCAAGGTCCACTACATGAGTGAGAACATGTGATACTCAGATCTTTGTTTCTGTGAGAGATCACTCAGTATTATAGACTCTAGTTCCATCCAGGTTGCTGTGAAATTCATGATTTTGTTCTTTTTTATGGCTGAATAGAATTCCATTGTGTATATGTACCACATTTTTTTAATCCAGTCCTCGTTTGATGGACAGCATGGCTGCTTCCAGGTTCTTGCTAATGTGAACAATGCTGCAATAAGCATACGTGTGCAGGTATCTTTTTTATAGAGTGATTTGAGTTCTTCAGGGTATATTCCCAGTAGGGGGATTGTGGGGTCATATGGGAGGTCGATATTTAGAGCTTTTAGGAATCACCATACTGTTTTCCACAGAGGTTGCACTAGTTTGCACTAGTGTTCCCTTTTCGCCACACCCTCTCCAGCAACTGTTATTTTTTGAGTTATTAATAATTGCCATTCTGACTGGAGTTAGGTGGTATCTCAGTGTGGTTTTGATTTGCATCTCCCTGATGATTAGTGAGGTTGAACATTTTTTCATGTGTCTGTTGGCTGCTCAGATGTCTTCCTTTGAGAAGTGTCTGTTCATATCTTTTGCCCATTTTATAAGGGGTTGTTTGTTTTTTTCTTTTCGGCACATTTGAGTTCCTTGTAGATCCAAGATGTTAAGCCTTTGTCAGACCTGGAGTTGGGAAGTACTTTTTCCCAGTCTGTAGGCTGTCTCCCTGCTCTCTTGATGGTTTCTTTGGCTTTGCAGAAGCTTGTCAGTTTAATGAGGTCCCACTTGTCTATCTTCTCTCTTATGGCCTGTGGGTTTCTGGTTTTGTTCAGGAATTGGATGCCAGTTCCAATTTCCATGAGGGTATGTCCTGCATTTTCTAAGGTTCTTATGGTTTGAGGTTTTATATTTAGGTCTCTGATCCATTTAGAGTTAATTTTTGTGTATGGGAATAGATAAGGAGCCTGTTTCAATCTTCTGCATGTGGTCAGCCAGTTTTCCCAGCACCATTTATTGAATAGGTTCTCCTCTCCCCAGTGGTAGGTGGTGGAGGCTTTGTCGAAGATGAGTTGATTGAGAAATTGAGGTTTTGCTTCTGGAATCTCAATTCTATTCCATTGGTCTATATGCCTGTTCCTGTACCAATACCAAGCTGTTTTGATTATTGTAGCTTTATAGTAAAGTTTGAAGTCTGATAATGTGATACTACCTGCTTTTTTTTTTTTTGCTGAGGATTGTTCTGGCTATTCTTTTGTGTTTCCATATGAATTCCTGTGTTGTTCTTTCTAGGTCTGAGAAGAATGTTCCTCGTAATTTGATGGGTATTGCATTAAATCTGTAGATTGCCTTAGGCAAGATGGATATTTTCACAATGTTGATTCTTCCAATCCATGAGCATGGGATATTTTTCCACTTGTTTGTGTTATCTTTGATTTCTTTGAGCAGTGTTTTGTAGTTTTCATTGTAAAGGTCTTTCATGTTTCTGGTTAGGAAGATGCCGAGGTATTTCATTTTTTGTGGCTATTGTGAATGGAATTGTGGTTTTTATTTGGGTTTCTGTTTGTTTATTCTTGGTGTAAAGAAATGCAATTGTCTTTTGCACATTTATTTTATATCCTGAGACTTTGCCAAAGGCCTTTATCAGTGAAAGGAGGTTTTAACAGATTCTCTTGGGTTTTCAAGGTACACGACCATATCATCTGCAAAGAGAGATAGCCTGACTTCCTCTTTTCCTATTTGGATAACCCGGATTGCCTTCTCTTCTCTGATTGCTCTAGCCAGGACTTCCAATACTATATTGAACAGGAGGCGTGAGAGTGGGCATCCTTGTCTTGTTCAGGTTTCCAGGGGAAATGGTTCCAATTTTTGTCCATTTAGGAGTATGCTGGCTGTGGGTTTCTCATAGATGGCTTTTACTATTTTGAGGTAGGTTCCCTGTGTGCCTAGCTGTTCGAGGGTTTTTATCAAGAAGGGGTGCTGGATTTTATCAAAAGCTTTTTCTGCATCTAATGATATAATCATGTGGCTTTTGTTTTGACATCTGTTGATGTATTTAATTACATTTATGGTTTTATGAATGTTGAACCAGCCTTGCATCCCAAGGATGAAGCCCACTTGGTCATGATGGATGATTTTTGAGATGTGTTATTGAATCCAGTTTGCTAGGATCTTGTTGAGAATTGTAGCATCTATATTCATCAAAGATATTGGCCTATAGTTCTCTCGCTTTGTTGGGTCTTTACCTGGCTTGGGTATCAATGTGATGTTAGCTTCATAAAATGATTTGGGGAGAGTTCCATCTTTCTCAATCACCTGGAATACCTTCAGTAAGATTGGTATAAGCTCCTCCTTAAATGTCTTATAGAATTCTGCTGGAAAGCCATCTGGTCCAGGGCTTTTTTTTGTAGGTAGTTTTCTTATTATGTAGTCAATTTCCTTGATTGTTATTGGTCTATTTAGGGTCTCAATTTCTTCTTATTTCAACCTAGGCAGGTTGTGTGGTGACAGAAAGTCCTCCATTTCTGAAAGGTTTTCAAGTTTGTTTCCATACAAGTGTACATAGTAGTCTCTAATGATCTTTTGCATTTCTTCAGGATCAGATGTGACTTCATCTTTTGTGTTTCTGATTGTGTTTATTTGTGCTTTTTCTCTCTTTTTCTTGGTCAGTCTAGCTAGGGGACCATTGATCTTGTTTATCCTTTCGAAGAACCAGCTTTTTGTTTCATTGATTTTTTTGTATTATCTTTTTGTCTTCTATGTCCTGTATTTGGGCTTTTATTTTGGTGATCTGGATTCTTCTGCTGAAATTAGGGTTTTTGTGGTCTTGCTTTTCCAGCTTTTTAGGTGGCTTCTTAGGCTGTTAATTTGTGATTCTTCCTTTTTCTTCATGTGCATTTGTAGGGATATAAATTCCCCTCTTACTACAGCTTTCATGGCATCCCAGAGATTTTGGTAAGATGTTTCTTCATTTTCATTTGTTTCCAGATATCTTTTAATCTCTGTTTTGATTTCATCTTTGACCCAGGAGTTGTTTAGCATCATGCTGTTTAGTGTCCATGTCTTTGTGGGTTTTGGGGGGACCTTGTTGGTGTTAATGTTTATTTTTATTCCACTGTGGTCCAAGAAGGTGCATGGCAAAATTTCAGTTCTTTTAAATTTGCTTATGCTTGATTTATGGCCAAGTATGTGGTTGATCTTAGAGTACGTTCCATGTGGTGATGAGTAGAATGTGTATTCTGTGGTCTTTGGATGGAGGGTTCTGTAGGTATCAATTAAGTCCATTTGATCAAAAGTCACCTTGAGGTTTCAGATATCATTGCTGATTTTTTGTCCTGATTATCTGTCTAGGGTTGTGAGTGGGGTATTAAAGTCCCCAGATATGATGGTATTGGAGTCAGTATCTTTTTTTAGTTTACCTAGGATCTGCTTTATGAAAGTTAGTGTTCCTATGATTGGTGCATGTATGTTTAGGATGGATATTTCTTGTTGATGGATTGAACCTTTTTATCATTATGTAGTGGCCTTCTGTACCTTTTTAAATTTTTGATAGCTTAAAGGGTATTTTGTCTGAGATTAAGATCGCAACTCTGGCTTTCTTTTGTGTTCCATTCGCCTGAAAATTTGTTTCCCATCCTCTTACTTTGAGTCTGTGAGTGTCCTTTCCAGTGAGGTGAGTCTCTTGAAGGCAATAGATTGTTGCCTGGTGATATTTTATCCATTTTGCCATTCTATATCTTTTCAGTGGTGCATTTAGTCTGTTCACATTCAAACTAATTATTGAAATGTGAGAGTTGATCCCTATCATAATGTTCTTACAGAGTTGTTGTTCTTCCTGTTTGTGTGTTGTCTTTCTTTTGGTTTTAGTGTTGGATCATGTGTGTTTTTAATCTTTTGCCTGTACTCTTGTGAAGAACGTTGTTGTTCTTTTTTCCTTTTCTTCTGTGTTCAATACTTTTTAAAATGTTTCTTGTAAAGGTGGTCTTGTGGCAGCGTAGGTTCTTAGGGATTGGACATCTGGGAATGATTTCAATTCTCCCTCACTGATAAAGTTTAGCTTGGCTGGGTAGGTTATTCTCAGTTGAAATGGTTTATCTTTTAGAACTTTGAAGATAGGGCTCCAAGCTCTCCTAGCCTGGAGGGCTTCTGTAGATAAATCTGCTGCTGTTCTAATTGGTCTTCCCTGGTATGTAGTCTGACCTTTTTCTCTTGCTGCCTTTAGGATGTTTTCTTTTATACCTACTTTGTTTTGGTGAATTATTATATGTCTGGGAGTTGGTCTTCTCATTTGTTGTCTTGTAGGGGTTCTCTGAATCTCTTGTGTTTGAATTTTTTCATCCTTGATAAGATGAGGGAAGTTTTCTTGAATGATTTCAAGAAATGTGTGTTTCAGTGTGGCCTCTGTTTCTCTCTCTGCCACAGGAAGGCCAATTACTCTTAGGTTCAGTCTCTTGAAGTGATCATTCATCTCTTTAAGGTTTTGTTCTGTCTTTTTGAGCATCTCTTCTATGCTTTTGACAATTTGGGTTAGTTCTGTGTTTTGGTCTTCGAGCTCTGAGATTCTTTCTTCTGCTTGGCTAATTCTGCTACCCATGCTTATTAGTTTGTTATTTATTTCCATCACAGTATTCTTTACTGCTGTTATTTCTGTCATCAGCTCCTTCCTATTTTCCTCTTGTCTCTCCTCAATTTTTTAAATTCTCTCTATTAATGTCCTGATGTCTGGGTTTGTTGCATGTGACCAGTCATTCTGGGGGCTCTTCATTGTTTGTGTTCCAGAATCTGTTTTCTCAGTGTCTGATCTCCCAGGGATCTGTGTGAGACCTATATTCCTTTTGGTTTTTCTTTATTTGTGCAGTTTTTCCCCTCCCTACTTTTTCCTTCCCTCCACATCACCATCTTCTTTAATTCTGTTATTCAGGGGTAGTGGGATTTGTTTTACTTCTGTTTGTTCAATCTCCTATTCTTTATGTATGCCCTCTTACTTTGTTCAATTCTGGAGTTGCACTGTAGGTTGGGAGTGGTCCTTTTTGCAGCTTTGAGATTTACTTAAGGGGGGAGCTGTGATTCAAAATCTATCTGCAGGTCCTGGTATCCGCCGACAGGTATATGAATAATCTGAGACCCACTTCCCACTGCCTTGGAATCTGTCCATGCAGTGGGGCTGTAGGTTTACTCTCTGAAATAAAATGTGGTTAGCAGAGGGAAGAGAATGGAGCCGACAGTGGGGGGAAGTGGTTGGTGGAGGGAGAGAGGAGTAAGGGGGGAAACAGATGAGTGTACCAACAAATGGAGAGAGAGGCTTAAATTGAAACAGATAAAAACAATAGACCATGGCTACAGACTAACCAGCTCCCATACCAAAAAAAATACAATAATGCTAACATACAAGCTCACTAACCACCTTATTGGTGTGCTGTTCTTCTATACAAAGATATGGTTTACAGAGAGGAGAAAAGACAAGAAAAGGAAGTGGAAAGAAAAAAAAGAACAAAGCAGTAGGAATAGAATTAAGTCATTAAACTAACAGAACCAATCGAGCACACTCTGAGAGTTTTCATTTAAGTCCAATGTCCTTTCAGCTCTGATTTCTAGCTGTCTTTTCAAGCTGATAAATTAGTTCGCAGTTAGGGTCAGTTGCCCCTGGCCTGCTGTGAAGGACAGTTCAGTTCACCCTTCAAATCTGGCCTGTGTCTGTTTTTCAAGCTTGTTTCTCCTGTTTCGGTGTTGTTACCTTGAATCGCCAGCAGGTGGTGCTATCTCAGCTGCTCGCCCCAGAGGGGGTGGAGCCGGACAGGAGTTGGGGAGAGGCCAGATATGAGAGCCTGCTTCAGGGCACATGGGAGGAGACCCATGGCTGGCAGGTCATCATGGTGGCAGCAGAGGTGGCAGCAATCCCAGCAGAACTTGCCTGCAGGGGCTTCAAGGCCTGAAGTCATGGATCGCCTCAGGCATGGGTGGTCCGATGCGCTATGGCCGCCACAGAGGCCGCCGCAGTGTGGCGGCTGCTGTGTCTGTGGCTGCAGTGGCTGTCCAGACCACTGTGATGCCCCAGCAGTGGTGATGGCCAAGCTCTGTGTGAAGATCAGGCTACCAATGTTGGGATCTGCAGCCCTGGGGGATAGAGCCAGAGACCCTCTGTGTTCTCTTTTGCAGAGGGTTTCATAGACCAGGCTGCCCTGTCACCATCTTGCCGGAAGTCAGGGCTGTGGCTTTAAGAGGGTATCGAATTGAAACAATGCCAGAAAGATATTGAAAGGTTTCCCTTTCCTCCTGAGGATTCAGGCAAAAAGTCAAAACAATTACCCTTAAGGGAAGTCCCACTGGGACAAGGAGAAATTGTTTTGTGAGTGTTCCACTCACCAGTACAAAAGTAAGACATTTTAAGAAAGAAATTAAATTACTTCTAGAGGACCCACTAAAATTGGCTGATCAAGTGAATCAATTCCTTAAACCTAACATATTACTTGGGTAAAACTAATGTCAATTATAAAAATTTTGTTTACTGGGAAAAAAAGAGGAATGTTTAGGCGAGTGACTTTGTCTGGGAACAAAATTATCCCCCAGTCTCAGGTGTATAGCCTGCTGAACAGAAGTGTACAAGTACTGACTCCAGATGGGGCAATAATAACCCAGAAGATAGGTTAAAAATGCAAGACTTAAGGGAACTAATGATTAAGGGCATTCAGAAATCTGCCCCAAGGTCTCAAGATGATTTTAAGGCTTTTGAAAGTCAGCAAAAGGCCAGGCTCAGTGTCTCAGCCTGTAATCCCAGCTCTTTGGGAGGCTGAGGCGAGAGGATTGCCTAAGCCCAGGGGTTTGAGACCAACCTGAGCAACTTGGTGAGACCTTGTCTCTACAATAAATCCCAAAAACTAGCTGGGCATGATGCTTTGCATCTGTAGTTCCAGTTACTTGGAAGGCTGAGGTGGAAGGCTCACCTGAGCCAGCAGGTCAAGGCTGCAGTGGCTGTGAATGTGCCTCTGCACTCTAGCCTGGGTGACAAGAGTGAGACTCCAACTCAAAAAACAAAAACAAAAAAACAAAACAAACAAACAAAAAAGAAATTTGGCAAAAAAATGGAGAAAACTCCCACAGCTTTTTTTATGACTCAGGGACCATATGAAAAAATATTCTGCATTAGATCCAGAAAAAACTTTGTAGAAGAATTGTTAAAAGTAAACTTTGTTACTGGAAGCTGGCCCAACATTGCTAAAAAGTTACAAAAGCTAGAGGGATGAAATGAAAGGCCCATTAAAAAGCTGTTGAGGAGCCGGGCTCGGTGGCTCAGCTTGTAATCCCATGCCTTTGGGAGGCTGAGGTGAGTGGATTGCCTGAGCCCGCGGGTTCGTGACCCGCCTGGGCAGGCGAGACCTCATCTCTACAATAAATCAAAAAGTCAGCTGGGCGTGGTAGTGCGTGCCTGTAATTCTGGCTACTCGGAAGGCTGAGGCGGAAGGATTGCCGGAGCCCAGCAAGTCGAGGCTGTAGTGGCCGGGAGTGGCCACTGCACTCCAGTCTGGGTGACAGAGTGGGACTCCAACTCAAAAAAAAAAAAAAAAGCTGTTGAGGAAAGCACAGAAAGTGTTTAGAAGAGATTTTTTTTTTAAAAAAGGAGACAAAAAGCTCAAATTATTATAAGCACTGTCAAAAAAGTGGTTCAGAAACAAAGGAATGGGCCCCTATGGACAGACTCCAAAAGCCAGAGCAGCACCCAAATGAAAGAAACAACCCTAAGGGGAACAGGAAAGAAATTTTAATCCAAAGGAAACTTAAGAAGTTTTGGGGCTTAATAAGATATTATGAATTGTGAATTAAATCTTATGCAACTAAAACTAGAGGCTTATATTCTAAACTTTTAAAAAAGGTCCCAAATCTTCTTAAGTGGACTGAGGAAAAATTACAAAATTAAAAAAAACAAAACTTAAAGCAAGCCTTAATTACCGCTCCTGTCCTAGCCCTCCCTTCTTTAGAAAAACCGATTTTAAAAAAATATGTTTTGGCTATTTCCTCTACCTTATCCTCTCTTAGATTGAAAGGGCTCCTTGCTCAACCCCCCCCACCTTGAGTTTACAGTTCAAGGTAGGACAATTCGAGCCCTGTTGCCATCCAAATGAATGGAAAACTGTACTTTGGTTTGACTGGCTATTCCATTCACCCTGGCATTTCAAAACCCACTAATAACTACTAAAAGAGTCAAACAATCATTATCTGCACCACCGGTGCCTGGTTCATTTGACTCTAATATATATCTAAATGCTATAGGAGTCCCTAGGAAAGTTCCGAATAAATTCAAAGCTTGAAATTAAATAGCTGCAGAATTTAAATCTCTGTTTTTGTACATAACTATAATTAAGAATGTAAACTGAATCAATTTTATATATATTATAATCAACTAACTTTATTAACCATGCTAGAGATGCTGTTAAAAAATTGCTAAACAATTAAATGCTACTAGTAGAATGACATAAAAATATTATATGGTCTTAAACATAATGGTAGTGGGGAAAAAGGGGAGTATATGTCATACTAGGAGGACAACGCTGTACTTGCCCCAAACTGGTCGAGATCTTGTGTGTCAGAGTCTATTCAGCCCTCCTTCTTCCTGCTCCCACTTGACAGAGGGGAGCACTTGGAAGTCCAAGTATACAAGAATTGGGACACCCAAAGAAAATGGTGTGCCTTACAAATTGGAAACTGAAAAAATGATGAGTGGCCCCCCGAATGCATTAGCCAATACTATGGCCCCCCTACCTGGGCAACAAATGGGTCTTGGGGCTATCGCACCCCTATTTACATGCTAAACCACACAATTCAACTACAGGCTGCTATTAAAATTATAACTAACGAAACTGCAAAGGCTCTTAACATACTAGCCAAAAAGCAAACCGAGATGCGTAATGCTATGTATCGAAATTGTCTGGCCTTAGACTACTTGCTTGCTTCTAAAGAAGTTTGTGAAAAATTTAATCTAAGCAACTGTTGCTTACAAATAGATGATAAGGGAAAAGTCATTTTAAAAAAATCACCAACCAGATTTTAAAAATTGCTCATGTCCCAATCCAAACAAATGGCTGGGACCCCGGGAAATTGTTTGGGGAATGGTTCTCAACTTTTGTAAAATTTAAAACTCTCATAGATATCATAATTTTGGAAATGTGTCTAATTCTGTCCTGTCTAGCCCCCTTAGTCATAAGGTCTGCCTCCAACCCCATTGAGGCCATGGTCAAAAGAAAAACGGCAGCACATGTAATGATGTTATGGAAATACCAGCCTTTAAAACAAGATGATGCTCTTTGGTCCTAAAAGGCACCAAACATCAAACAAAGCAGGCAACAAGGCAGGGCCCTTCTAAAACAAAGAGATAAGGGCCTTCCCAGATTAGAAAAAGAATGTGCTAGAGAGAAAGTGACATGGTGTAGTCAATGTCTAAGTGTGCACAAGTAACCCAGTTACAACCCTGTGCCATAAAATACCTAATAAAAAATGCAGGTTGCCACATAAGGGAGACAAACGAGCTAACATGTAATATAAGGCAATGCCCTGCTGCAGTCTTTGGATGTGAAACTGCTGGGCCAGTGCCAGCACAAATAAACACTGCTTCCTGGCAAAAAAGCCTCAGTGTCTTGTCTCTCTCTGTAAAGGATCCTGCCACACTTTGAATTAATCTCTAGCAACTTTTAATTAAGATGAAGCTATATAATTTCTTTCTTTTTTCTTTTTTATTATAAAGATGTGGAGTACAATTCGGGGTTAGGTTTACAAACATTGATTATGCAGGTATCCTTGTTGATGGGATATGCCCCTCCCTCACCAAGTAGTTTCCCTCAACTGCCAATCCCTTCCCTTCTCCCCTGACAATTTCTCACTACTGCCAATTGCTTTCTTATAGTATTATAATTGTTCAAGGTGCGCTTATGAGTGAGAATATATAGTACTCTGTTCTTTGTTTCTGTGATAGATCACTGAGTATGATCAACTCTAAATCCATCCAAGTTGCTGTGAAGTCCATATGTTTGTCCTTCTTTATGGCTGCATAATATTCCATTGTGTATATGTACCACATTTGTTTTATCCAATTCAGCTTTGATGGGCAACATGGTTGGTTCCATGTTTTTGCTATTGTGAATAGAGCTGCAATAAACATACATGTGTAGGTATCTTTTTTGTAGAACGATTTGCGTTCCTCTGGGTATACTCCCAATAGGGGAATTGCTGGGTCATATGGAAGGTCAATTTCTAATTCTTTTGGATACTGCCACACTGTCTTCCAAAGAGACTGCACTAGTTTGCATTCCTACCAACAGTGTAGAAGCATTCCTTTTTCTCAGCATCTTTGCCAATATCTGTTGTTGTTTGTTTTATTAATGATGGCCATTCTTACAGGGGTTAGGTGGTATCTCAATGTGGTTTTGATTTGCATTTCTCTTATGATGAGTGAGCCTGAGCACTTTTTCATGTGTCTGTTGGCAGCCTGTATATCTTCTTTTGAGAAGCGTCTATTCATGTCTTTTGCCCACTTTTTAAAGGGACTTTTTGTTTTTTTCCTTCTGGTGCATTTGAGTTCCTTGTAGATCCTAGATGTTAGGCCTTTGTCAGATATACAGTTGGCAATTTTTTTTACCATTCTGTGGGCTGTCTCCCTGCTCTCTTGATGGTTTCTTTTGCTTTGCAGAAGTTCATTAGTTTGATGAGGTCCCACTCTTCTATCTTATTTCTTAAGGTATGGGAAGCTATATGATTTCAACCTGGATGGCCAGCACCAGAAGGCTGGCACCTGTGTTAATTAAGAAAACAATTTGGGTTCCAGTGCCCTAATATTTACCTGGGGGTTGTTGGGGGTGATGATGAGTCAATGCTAGGCACTTTAGCAGATTTTCAGGACTCCGTAAGTGGCCACCATTCTCTCCTCTCTTTAGAGGAGAGTGCTCCTGGCCACCATTTGTAAGCCAAGTGTTCTCTCCTCTCTTTAGAGGAGAGTGCTCCTGCTTCCCAGTGGCTTTCACAGAGGACAAGGTCCAGGAATTTAGGCCTCTTTGGGACAAATATGCTTGCAGTGCCCCCACAGACTGTATCTGGAAGCAAAGGACACCATCCCTTTTTAGCAGGTTCATTTTTACCATGTCCCTGATGGGCAGCTGGAGTTTTCTTGCTAATGGCCACTGCCAGATGGAGTGCTTATTTGACCCTCTGGTTCTGCTGCCCTCCATGTTGGCACTATGTTGCTTTTCTTTCTTTCTTTCTTTTCTTAATGTGTTGGCTGAAAAAACCTTAAAAGCTCCTTTTAATAGGTAAACTTTTTGAACATTTCTCTGTAACAGTCTGATCCAAAACCCTTTAGAGTGAACAGACCACAAGAGTGTGAAATGATTTGTTCCTATTTATTTATAATTATGAGCAGGTAAATTTGTTTAAAAAAACCCTTATAAATTACTAAATTACAGTCTTAGTTGTAAGGTGCAGACAATTAAGTGAGAGTAATTAGTTCTCATCCTTATTGTGCTCACTCAGAGTACCCAGTATTTTATCCATTCGGCAAGAGAATTACTAAGCTTAGTAAAAGTGACAACTTTCTTTTTTAATAAATACAACTTTAGTGAGTCTAATATAACAAAAACTGGCGTTATTTCGCACTAATGCTTAGCACATGGTAAAGTTGGAATATTTTACTAGAGCACTTGCAAGCTTGGTTGGAAAAACGGATTAAAATGACAATTTTTTTTTTAGTTAACAGGATTAATTATCACATGATCCCTTTACTTTTTTCTAGGAAGTTGATAGTCCCAGTTTAGATTTAACTTGAAAGAGATTTATCATATAAAACAAACCTTTTGTTCTAACCCCCCCCAGGAGAGACCAGTTAAGCCCTATGGAAACTGGAATGAGCTTTCCAAGTACATAAGGTGGGGGTGGTTAGGAGGCAGTACATGTGGTTTGACTTGCTGCAGCTAGTAAGGCTGCTGCCAGGGGATTATCAGGCAGTGGAAGAAGGGGATCAAGAAGACTGGAGGCTGGGGTCAGGTGTCTGTGGCTTTTGGCATTGGCCACTCCTCCTAAGGTAAAAGAGTAGAGAGACTGGAGGCCAGGGTTAGCCCCTCCTCCACAGGTAAAGGTGGGGGGCGAGAAGGAAGAACAGGAAGGGAAACTAATGGAGAGTGGAGTAAAAGTAGATTATGAGAGACAAGAGATGAAAATACAGCCAGAGGAACAGATATCTGTGTGGCAAGCTAACTCATAAAAGGCCTGAATATATGGAATTTTGAGGTACTTGTTTTTTTTTTAAATACAAATTAAGCTGCAGGAGTGTATTTTATTTCTGACCACGATTTGCCATCCCTAGCTTATTGTAGGTGATAAATGACTTACTGAAGGCACAGAAAGGTGTGCCATGCAGCTGTTGAAGTGTTAAGGTCCTTCATGGAGTTGCTTTGCCAACAAAAAGGAGGACAGCAAAGTAACCAAGCAATTGTTTCCCACCTGAACTGGTGCTGGCAGTCTGAATCTTCCTTCAGGGACCTTCTTGCCTTCCTAGGGAGTAGCCCTAGGCAGAGACCATCAGTTGTTTTTTTGAGATCCAGCCTGGTTCACAAGGAAACTCAGAGATTTTGGTTAGAAGTGTTCCGCCCCGCACGAAGCTGCTGCCGTCTGTGTACCAGGTTAGGGGCCGGTCCCGGAGGTCTTCCCATATTCCGTGGACCTGCGCCAGGATGTCCTGGCAGTTGTACAGGGGGCCTTCCCCGTCCAGGTCGGGTAGCAGGGTGGCTGGATTTGGAGTAGCCAGAGCCTGAAACAAGATTCTGGCTGGGTTTAAAAGGAGACTTTGATAATGAGTTCACCGGGCATTACTTATCCATCTGTTGGGTGGTTGATTTAGAACTCCCTCCACAGCATGAGGGGTGGTGACATGTAGTTCTTTTCCCATGGTGATTTTGTCAGCATCCTTGACCATAGTGGCAACTGCCGCGATGATCCACAGGCATGGGGGCCACCTGGCAGCCACGGAGTCTAACTTCTTTGACAGGTATGCCACTGGCCTCTTCCATGGCCCTATTTGCTGCAACAGCACTCCTTTGGCTATTCCCTTAGACTCATCAACAAACAAGAAAAAGGGTTTAGTCAGATCTGGCAGTCCCAGAGCTGGGGCTGACACCAGGGCTTGTTTAAGAGTTTCATGTCCTCCGTCCATATGAGGTCAGACTTATTTTTGGTGGCCTCATATAATGGCCGGGCAAGCTCAGAAAACCCAGGAATCCATTGGCGGCAAAAGCCAGCTGATCCTAAGAACTCATGTACCTGTCGTACATTCTGTGGTTGTGGAATTCTCAGTACCGTTTCCTTCCGGGCATCCGATAGCCATCTCTGCCCATCTTTCAGTTTGTAGCCCAGGTAACTTACTTCAGTTTTGAAGATCTGAGCCTTTTTGGCCGAGACTCGATAGCCCAGAGCACCTAGTGTTTGCAGCAAATCTCTGGTGATTTGTAAGCACGCGTCCTGATTTTCTGTGGCTAGCAGAATATCATCCACATACTGCAACAGGGTTAGGGTGGGGTGTGTGTTACGGAACTCACCCAGGTCTTCATGTAAGGCTTCATCGAAGATGGTGGGAGAGTTTTTAAATCCTTGGGGAAGCCGGGTCCAGGTGAGTTGCCCACTGATTCCTCTTTCCGGGTCCAGCCACTCGAAGGCAAAGATGTCCTGACTCCGTGGGGCCAACGGTAAGCTGAAAAAGGCATCTTTTAAATCTAATACCGTGTACCAAACCTTGTCCGGGGCCAGGGCAGTGAGGAGGGTATAGGGGTTAGGGACCGTGGGGTGTATGTCCATCACCTGGCGGTTTACTTCCCGTAAGTCCTGAACAGGCTGGTAGTCAGGTGAATTTGGCTTTTGCACTGGCAGCAAAGGTGTATTCCAGGCAGACTGACAAGGCCGCAATATTCTCTCATCCAGCAGCCGCCATATGTGGGGGGTTATCCCATTTTGTGCTGCCACAGGGATTGGATACTGCCGGACCCGGGCTGGGTCCACTCCGGGCTTTAGTTCCACAAACACTGCTGGCCTGTGTTTAGCCAACCCTATTCCTCCAGTTTCTGCCCAGGCTAGGGGAATTTCCCGAAGCCAGTCCTGAATGTCCAATTCCATCTCCGGGTCATGGGCCTGACACAGCCTGTATTCATCTTCTAATTTTACAGTTAGAATCTGCAAGGGGCGCCCAACTGAATCTGTTACTGTCACCCCGTCCAACCGAAAGCTGAGATTTGCTTCCACTTTGGTCAACAGATCTCTCCCAAACAAAGGGTATGGGCAATCAGGAAGAATTAAGAACTCATGGGCAACCGTACCAGTGCTTAAATTCACTGTTCTCTTAGTGGTCCAGTGTGCCGGTCTTATCTTGTTAGCTCCTTGAACCCATGAGATTTTGTCTGAGAGAGGGCCTTGTGGTTTTAATAATACGGATCACTCCGCTCCTGAATCCACATGAAAAGTCACGGGTTTCCCCCCTACCTCCAAGGTTACCCGGGGCTCAGGGGGGGACTCTGAGCCCTGACCTCCCTATTCAGTTACAAGTACAGTCACTTTGTTCTCAGGTCAGGGAGGGCGCTTAGGGCAGTTCTTTATGTAGTGCCCTTCCTCCTTACAGTAGAAGCACTGATTTCTCCCTATCTTGGGGCAATCCGGCTGGGGGTCCCCCGGTTTGTTGCCTGACTCAGAAGCAAATTTTTGTAGCCGCTTCTGTTTTTCCTTGGGGTCGTGGGTGGTGGCAGCTAGGAGAATTCTGGCTAATTCCCTGGTCTGCTGTTCACTACATCTATCCTGGCGTTCTTCTGAACTCTCCCTATTGTTATAGGCTTTCTCAGCCACCTCCAGCAGATCCTGTAGACTTTTCTCTCCTAATCTTTCTACTTTTTGCAGCTTTCTTTTGATATCTGGTGCTGCCTGATTAACAAACGCCATGATCACAGCTGCTTTGGTTTCTGATGCCTCTGGATTCATTGGGGTGTATTGACAGAAGGCTTCCATAATACGCTCTAAAAACGCGGCTGGACTCTCATCCCTGTCCTGTCTTATGGTATATGCCTTAGCCAAATTAGTGGGCTTACGAGCAGCTGCCTGGAGACCTGCCATCAGAGCCTGGCGGTAGACCCGAAGTTTCTCCTTACCTTCTACCATGTTAAAATCCCATTCAGGTCGGGAAAGGGGAAAAGTCTCATTAATAAGATCAGGATTGGTGGTGGGCTGTCCATTAACTCCTGGAACCAGATTCCGGGCCTCCATCTGGATTCTTTCTTTTTCTTCAGTGGTGAACAATACCTGTAGAAGCATCTGGCAATCATCCCAGGTAGGCTGGTGGGTAAAGAGAATGCTTTCCAGCAAGTTAATCAGCCCTCTAGGATTCTCAGAGAAAGTAGCAGTTTGCGTTTTCCAGTTGTATAAATCGCTAGTGGAAAACGGCCAGTAATGCATGGGTTGGTTCCCGGCCTCATCTGGGGGCCCAGCCACTCTCAGTGGCAAAATTACAGTGGAGTCAGCTGGACCCATTCCAGGACCACCCACCCTGGTGACTCTCCCTCGAGTCCCTGCAGCTGGTCCATCCATTTCTCCTCCTTGCCTCCCCTCCCTGGCCACTCCTGGCTCCGCCTCCGCAGCGGTGGTGGCAGCGGCTTGGGGCGCAGGCGGGGCTGAAGGCCTAGGGGGAGTTGACTGGTATGGGGGGGGAATCATCTCTTCCAAGTTAGAATCAGGGAGAACGGGATAAAAGAGGTTCTTTGGGGGCTTATGGAAGGGATTCTGCTTCTCGCGAGGCTGTAATGACACACTCTCCGATGGCTCCAAAGTTTCCGCCCCCTTCTCCTGCATCGTGAGCACTCTCAATGCCTTTAACGGGGTAGGAAGATAGGGTTTCACCCAAGGGGGAGGGGATTCCACTATATCTTGCCAGACCAGTATATAAGGTAGTTGGTCTGGGTGGCCCTGGGAGCCTCTTTGGAGGATGACATTCTTGACCTGCAAAAGAACACTTGTTAGAAAAGTCCCTTCTCGTGGCCAGCCTACATTAAAGGCGGGCCACTCAGTGGCACACAAATCCCGGAACTTCTTCTTGTGAATTTCGGCACTCAAATTGTGAGCTCTTTCCTTTAGTTCTGAAAAGTTTTCAGTCATGAGAGTTAACGGTATTATTTGTGTCTGTCCCATCTCACTCATCAGTACTGTTGCCCCAACAAACATAACCGACAAAGCAAAAGGGAAAACAGCAAGAGACACGACAAGAGACAGATAGTAGCGGCTGCGAAAACAAATCTGAAAGTACAATAGGGGAGAGACAGATCATCTACGAGTCTGACCTTCCCCACAGATGAAGACCTTGTCTTCCAGATAGGGACGTGAGACGTCTCCCATGAGCTCTGGCCGGTGGCTTTTCAGCGCATCCACCTAGCCTGATGCCGACCTCAGAACAAAGTGTGGAGCTCCACCTGAGACACAGAACACAGATGCGCTGACCCGGGAGTAACTTACCGAATGTCGGCCTGAAAACCCTCCGGACTGGGGTCTCGGAGGTCTCTGGGATCCCGGACGAGCCCCCAAATGTAGTGGCCGAAAGTTCAATCCGAGAGACCACCAAGAGCCAATTCCAATGAAAGTTCAAGAGGGTCTTTATTTACAACCTCGAGCCTGGACCTCTGTCGACAACCGACACAGCGGAGTACATTCAGAGGCTCTGATTGCCTGAAGCAGATGCCTTTTATGCTTTTACACAAAGGGAGGAGGAGTCTGGGGGGCTTTCCAGTTTTGTTACCATTTAATTGAGTAGTTCCTCTGGTGGTCAGCTTAATCATGGAGGATTGGCTAGCCTGACTCGGGCTGACCTTGGTCCACTAGCTAGGGAAGTTGCAGAGACATCTGGAAACTTAGGTGATTACCCTCTGGCACCTGATGGTTGTTGCTAAGGGGAAAGTGAGATAAGGGAAGAATAACTGGAGCTTTGCAGTTTTTACAATAACTGGAAATTTAAACAGTTAGAGGTTATGTTTTAAGACAGAAAACTAAAAATGGCTGTGCTATTGTCCACAAGCCGATTACATATTTATTGGGGTATAGCATGCTCCTAACCTAAGTCTATGGTATACTCTATTACGGTCCTCTCAAGAAGGAAGTAAAGAGTTAACCTTAGTCCCTCATCCTACTGGGCCGCAGGGATCTGATGTCTTTCCCTGGAACCTTCCAGCACCCTGAAGTGTAGCCTCAGCCAGAGTTTTCAGTTGCCACCAGGTTCCAACACAGTCCACAGAGGGTTACCAGTTAGGAAGTAAGTAGGAAGGAGAGACAGAGAGATAGAGGTCTCAGAAATCTCGATGGAACCTCCAGAAAATGTTAGGGTTAGAGGGTCCAGATGGGGCATAGGACTGCTGGAGCTGGTGTGTGGTAGGTGAGTGCTGGTAACCAGAGATCTGAGTAACACAAAGATTTGCAACACAAAGAGATGAAAAAAGCAAATATTTATTTAGGAAAAAGATCACTTCCCACACACAGGAAGAGGGCCGACACTCTAAGATGAGTGTGGCATTGTAGCCCCTAAGCTTTTGACTTAATTTTTTTTTTCTGGAGTTGTTGTGTTAGGAGCAGAGTTGGCTAGGAGTATTTGAGAAGTAGAGCAAGATTTATAAAGAGAGGGTTGAGAGTGAAGAACAAAGAAAGCCTGAACATAAGGGATGTTTGATCACTTGTCATTGTGATGGTAGAAGTTATTGAGGTCCCGTAGAGTTTTTTAATGAATAGTTTTCTTTCTGACCACTGGGGCCCATTATTAAGTTTGTAAAGTAAGTTTCTTTGGTTTAACTTCCCCTTGGAAGCCTAAGATCTTTAGGTTTTGGAGGAGGCTTTTAAAGGAGTAGATTTTAAAGGTTGGGACTGAGAATTTCCCATTGTGGCCATATAGGGAGGGCAGACAGGGAGAGGAAAAAATGAGGAGATAGGTCCAAGAGAAAAGGTGCTGCCATTCTTTTTATTTATTTAATTTTTTAGTGGAGTCTCACTCTGTCACCCAGACTGGAGTGCAGTGGTCACTCTCAGCCACTGCAGCCTCGACCTGCTGGGCTCCAGGAATCCTTCCACCTCAGCCTTCGGAGTAGCCAGAATTACAGGCACGCACTACCATGCTCAGCTGATTTTTGATTTATTGCAGAGATGAGGTCTCGCCAAGTTGCCCAGGTGGGTCTTGAACCCGCAGGCTCAGGCAATCCATTCACCTCAACATCCCAAAGCGCGGGATTACAGGCTGAGCCACCGAACCCAGCTGGTGCTGCCATTCTTAAGGCCTTCTCAGAGAGTGAATGAACATCCTGTCTCCCAGAACCAGACCGAATGGGCACAAGGCCCAAGGCCCGAGGGCCATGGAGATCCATGTGCCTAGCCCTAGGATTTTGAGATGAGATAAAAGAGAGAGAGGATCCAGTGTGAGGTTTCACTCACCCTTGTAACCAATGGATGAAATGTGAGCCAGTGAGTGGACGCTAATCCAGCAAGGCAAGTGGAGAGTTCCATCCCTGGGCTCATCTTAGCTTTTTGGCAAGGTTCAAGGGAGAGAACCACCAGAGGTGAGCTTGTGACAGGAGCCCACCCAGTTGCAGGTGGATTTTCCCTTCCGGGTCAAAAAGGTGCACACACTCTAAGTTAGCTGGAAAAATTTCAAGGTGTGTCCTTACAGCAGGTTCAGGAGTGGTGACCAGGAAGCAGATCAAGCCCAGGAAGGAGAGGCGGAAGGGGAGAGAGAGAGAGAGAGGCAATCCATAGAGTCCTGGAAGGCATCCCTCCCAGGTTTTGGCACCAGAATGTAAGGCAGGTGCAGAGAAGAAGAGAATGAGCCTGGTTGTCTGGCAAAGAGAAGGAAATTTATTAAAGAGAGACAAGAGGAGACTCTAGAGAAGAACCAACCCTTTTTTTCTTTCATGGGTCCCTTTTATACCCCGTAGCTGGGTCTGGTGATCACATAGTACACATAGTCCTGAGGAAGCTAGTGTTGGTGGTTATGTTACCTTGAGGAAGGAAGTGTTGGCAGCAAAAACAGGATGTTGCTTAAGCAAGCAGGGAAAGAGTGGGGAGGGTTGAGTGGGGGTTATAGCTCCCTTACATCACTTTATTTATTGTTTTAATTACAATTTATTTTATTGAATTAAAATTATTTAATATTATTCCATCTATAAAGAACCTCTTATATTTCAGACAAATTTTTACCAAAATTTAGGCACATATGTTTTACAAAAATGAGATCTACGATCTTCTTCTTCTTTTTTTTTTTTTTTTTGAGTTGGAGTCTCACTCTGTCACCCAGGCTGGAGGGCAGTGGCACATTCACGGCCACCCCAGTGTCGACCTACTGGGCTCCAGGGATTCTTCCATCTTAGACTTCCAAGTAGCCAGAACTACAGGCGCATGCTACCACGCCTGGCTAATTTTTTATTTATTGTAGAGTCAAGGTCTCATCAAGTTGCCTGGGCTCGTCTGAAACCCACAGGCTCAGGCAATCCACTCACCTCAGCCTCCCAAAGTACTGGGATTACAGGCTGAGCCACCAAGCCCAGCCTACAAAAATGAGATAAAATGCATATTTTCCCATTTTAAAATACATTGTGGATACCTTTTCTTTTTTAATATAGGCTAATAATTTGATTTTTTTAATTAAAAAAAATTTTAATTTTAAAGATGTGGGATACAGTTCAAGATTAGGTATACAGGTAGTCATCACTCATAAGTGGACCCTGAACATTTACCATAATACTATAAGAGAGGGATTGGCAGTAGCCTGAAACTTCCAGAGGGTGTGGGGGGCATAAAACATCAGTAAGGGTACCTGATTAAACCAGGTAAAGTGGGCACCAAAGGGAGGCCCAAACTTTACCTATAAAATCTATTTCATCAATAGAGGTCAAAAGATAAGACAAACTAATTTCAAAGGGGCAAGAAAGAGGTAGGTGTCCAAAAAAGTGAACATGTAATATTATATTTTATTTTTAAATTTGTATTTATTTTTTTCCTTCCCTTGAGCATGCATACAATTTCTGAGATCTTTTCTGTTCTTTGGTTAATTTCAAATGGAACTCTAAGGTTTTACTGAAAAATGTTACCAGGGAAAAGCAATAGAAAAAAAGTCTCTTCCATTAAGGGTTCACAAAAGCAAAACTTTAGAAGGTCAATGACCATGGCCCCCACATAATCATAGATTATTACAGCCTCAAACTCCTGGGTTCAAGTTATCCACTTGTCTTAGCCTCCTGAAAAACTAGGACTACCGGCCCATGCCACTGTTTCCCAACTAATTTTTGTTTCCTTTTGGTAGAGATGCAGTCTTGCTATGTTGTCAAGGCTGATTTCAAACTCCTGGCCTCAAGCAATTCTTCCTAGATGGCCTCCAAAAGTACTGAAATTGTAGGTATAAACCATATGTCGAGCCCTTAATCCAGCACTTTGGGAGGCCAAGGCGAGTGAATTCCCTGAGCCCGCAGGTTCAAGACCAGCCTGGGCAACTTGGCAAAACCTCATCTCTACAATAAATCAAAAAATTAGCCTGGTGTGGTGACATGTGCCTGTAGTTCCAGTTACTTGGAAGGCTGAGGCAGAAGGCTCACCTAAGCCCAGCAGGTCGAGGCTGCGGTGGCTGTGAGCATGCCTCTGCACTCCAGTCTGGGTGACAGAGTGAGACTCCAACTCAAAAAAAAAAAATTTTATTGCTATGGTCCAAGCTAATGCACAGCTACTATCTCTTGAGGACAATAAATTGAGAGGCAGAGAACAGAAAGAGATTTATTTCTAAATTCAGAATCCAGGGATATAGAACCTGGCTCAAGGCATTCCTGGAACCTGTCTGCATGTCCCTCAGTTCTCACAGTCCATATCTATAAGTTTAGGGTTGCTGATACGAACACATTGACTACATGACTGAAAGCATTGTTTAGAAAAATTCCCTTGAAACATTCTTTCATACTTAAAGGTACAGTATTGATAAATTACATTCGCATTAAATGGTAACATCTGAATAATCTCTGTAGGTAATATGAATTACTAGTTAAAAAACTAGTTGCCTTTACCTACTTTGAGTTTGTAAGAAGTGGTGTGTTTATTATAATCACCTTGGTGGTAGGCACTATGATTAAAGTAAGAAAGAATGTATTAAACCTCTTAAAATTTAATTTGCTTCACTTTATCTAGAAGTAATCTTTTATTCTACCTATTTTTTAAAACGCTGGCTGACATTAACTTCTCCATGTATTTTTTGACATAAACTTGTTTCATCTTCTATGAGTCACTAGTTTATATAAATAGCTGAAATTCTCCTTGTGATAAGGTCTACCTATCTATCATCTATCTACCCTCTCATTTTTGTTAAAGTGTATCCAGCCACATTTTGTTAATAGTAACATTTATGGTTCACATTTTCTGATGCCAGCCACCAAATAGTAGCTTTGGTGTTATGAATAACACTAAAGTGAAGTGTTATGAATAACACTAAGTGAAGAGTTGATTAAACTTGCCATAGAATAAGAGAGTTAACAGAGCCTATTACAAAGTAAAACATTCACTACAACATATTGTTGATTAGTAGTTATAGCATGCAAAAAGGTATATGAATTAAAAGGCTTATGTTTACTCGGGTGCTATATTTTCAAATCTATGACCACTGATTAAAGGGAGTGAACAGAGATTCATTTCTCTTGGCTGTGTGAGCCTAGTCTGCAAGAGGTTAGGGTCCTTTGAAGAGACTTGGCAGGGAATGTCTAGGATATAGCTTTATTTTGCTAATTTTCAGAAATGTATATAATTGCAAGTTTGCTCAAAATCTCATTATACCTTTCTTTCAGGATTGTGGCAATATGGACAGACAATAGTGGGCTTCTGTATCATTATAACTTGCATGTATATAAAATCTAACCTTGGCTTTTACTGTTTGGTTTATTTTTGTAGCTGTTGATGCATAAATATTAAAACAAACTCAACAAAGTATTTCAAATCTGCACCTTTCTGCAAATGACTTCATTCATCTTTCCTATACATGCTGTTGCTTGTTTCCAGATATAGAAACTGATTTAGTGTCACTTTGTTCTTCTTTCTTGTACTGAAAGCTTAAGAAATGCAGCATTAAATAACAGAAAGGCTTCAAAAGAGGTTGAGCTCGAAGCCGCAAAAAAAAAAAAAAAAAAAAAAAAATCCACATCCGCTGCTGGAAATTTGCTCCACTTTATCTAGAAGTAAGCTTTCTTTTATTCTACCCTATTTTTAAAAATGCTGGCTGACATTAGCTTTTCCATGTATTTTTAAAATAAACTTGTTTTGTCTTCTACGAGTCACTAGTTTACATAAATAGCTGAAATTCTCCTTGTGATAAGGTCTATCATCTATCTACCCTCACCTTTTTGTGATAAGTTCTATCATCTATCTATTATCTATCTACCCTCTCATTTTTGTTAAAATGTACCCAGCCTCATTTTGTTAATAGTAACATTTATGGTTCACGTTTCCTGGTGCCAACTACCAAACAGTGTTATGAGTAACATTTTGCCCTCACTCTTGGTAGTGATTCTCTGTGCAAGGATAGTAGGTCAGGCAGGCTGTGTGTGATTTGTACAGAATAACTCCAACTGGGGTATGGCTTTTAGAAACTGTATGTTATCAGGAAATTTGACAAAACACAAACATTTTCTCCCTATCTGCTTAAACAACCCAATTAGTTCAGTGACCCCATGAAAGATCTGCTCACAAAAAGTGAGGCAGGGTAGTAGCACAGGTTAGACATAGATAGATAACTTTCCTGTAGGCATGTTTTGGACGCATTCAGACGCTTTAAAAATTACATTTTACTGCAGGCCAGGCTGGGAACCTACCCTACTCCCTAGCCAAATCAAAAGAAAATGCATCAATTGTAAGAATATGACAGCCCAACCTTTCAATTCATGGTTTAGCATAATAATCACTAAGACGCTTTCAGGTTCCCTGTTGAAAGTGGGCACGGTGGCTCAGCCTGTAATCCTGCAGTTTAGGAGGCTGAGGTAAGTAGATTTCCTGAGCCCGTGGGTTCGAGATGCGCCTGGGCAACTTGGCAAGACCTCATCTCTACAGTAAATCAAAAAATCAGCCAGGCGTGGTAGCACATGCCTGTAATTCCGGCTACTCGGAAGGCTGAGGCGGAAGGATCACTGGAGCCCAGCAGGTCGAGGCTGCGGTGGCCGGGAGCAGCCACTGCACTCCAGTCTGGGCGACAGAGTGAGACCCCAACTCAAAAAAAAAAGATAGTGGGAGGCCCAATACCACTCCTTAACTAATCAAAGCCATAGAAATGAATATAAAACCACCTTTTAACTCAAGAACTTATGAACTGGAACCTTCTGGCAGGTCTTCTGAAAAGACACTGTGATCAGAAAAGACTACTCCTCACCTTCTCTTCTCCCTTCAGAAGCAGAAGGATGTCAATCCCCAGAATGGCAGTTACCTGTGTCCCACCATCTTTTTTTATTTTATTTTAAAATTTAAAGATATGGAGTACAATTCAGGGTTAGATATACAAGTGTTCATTATGCTGTTACCCTTGTTGATGAAATGTTCCTCTCTCCCTCCCTCCACCCCCCAGCAGTTTCCCACGACTGCCAATTCTACTCCCCCTCACCTGGCAGTTTCCCAGTACTGCCAATCCCTTTCTTATAGTATTATGATAATTGTTCAAGGTCTGCTTATGAGTGAGAACATGTGAGACTAGGCTCATGCAACTGAGAGAAATGAATCCCTATTCACTCCCTTTAATCTGAGGTCATAGATTTGAAAATATAGCACCAGAGTAAACATAAGCCTTTTAATTTATATACCCTTTTGCGTATTATAACTACTAATTAACAATATATTGTAGTGAATGTTTTACTCTGCAATAGGCTCTATTAATTCCCTTACTCTATGGTAAGCTTAATCAAATTTTCAGTTTGGTATTACTGATAACACTGTGAGTTACCATTTGGTAGCTGGCACCAGGAAATGTGGACCATAAATGTACTATTAACAGAATGTGGCTGTAACTTGAGTTCTATACAATGCTCTGTCAATCACATAGTTAAAGTAGTAGTACCAGCAACCCTAAATTTGTAAAAATGGACTGTGAAACCTAAGGGGCACACAGACAGATTCCAGAAATGTCAAGAGCCAGGTTCTATATCCCTGGATTCTGAATTTAGAAATAAACTTCTTTCTACGTGTTCTCTGCCTCTCGATTTATTGTCCTCAAGAGATAGCAGCTGTGCATTTACTTGGACCATAGCAATGACTTTCTTTTTCTGGAGCTGGAGTCTCATTCTGTTGCCCAGGCTGGAGTGCAGTGGCATGCTCATGGCCACCTCAGCTTCAGCCTGCTGATGATCCTTCTGCCTCAGCCTTCAAAGTAGCTGGTGTAACATTTGCCGAGACAAGCTACTGATGGTTAAAAGGTTTGTTTTTAAAAGGGGGGTACTGGCTCTATCTAGAGAAACCTGCCCTTTGTTCTCTTGCAGGCCACTTGTATAACCCCAGTCGAGATTAATTAGGCACCGAGAAGCAGTTTAGGGTGTTAGGGCTGTCGGCCACCTGGCCTTGAGATACAGATATCAATTAGCCAGGTGTGGTAGCGCGCACCTGTAGTTCCAGCTACTCGGAAGGCTGAGGCGGAAGGATCGCCAGAGCTGCAGTGGCCGGGAGCGACCACTGCACTCCAGTCTGGGCGACAGAGTGAGACGCCAACACACACACACACAAAAAGAGATACAGATCTCGGCACTGTTGGGGGCTGCTGGTCTCACGATCTTGTAGTGCAGATGTCCGCACTAAACGTCTCTCTCAGGATGTTGTTAATCACTTGTCTCTGAAATGCAGCCTTAGGAAAGCAAACTGACAGTCAGTACCAGGATGTTTTCAGTCACATAGCTTTGGGAAGCGATTTCAGGAAAGCAGATATTGGCAGTAAGGCAATTAGTACCAGGATGCTGTTAGAGCAGAGTGTTAGCTTTATGAACTGTTGAAACTGTGCTCCATTTGTGAGGTTCACATGATGCGTTGCTTTAACTACAACCTCCTCTCCCATCCCCCTACAAACCCTATCAGTTGGAATTACAGGCATGTGCCACCACGCCCTGCTATTTTTTTAATTTATTGTAGAGATGAGGTCTCACCAAATTGCCCAGGCTGGTCTCAAACTTGTGGACTCAGGCAATCCTCTCACCTCGACCTCCCAAGGTGCTGGGGTTATAGGCATGAGCCACTGAGCCCGGCCCCATAGCAATAACTTATAAATTGAGTTCCATTGTATGTAATAGTGCGATTTGTTAGGGGAAGGTCTATGAGGTAATAGTTCCCAATTTGTTTTACCCTTAGTGTATCTGGATCTAAATAAAATGTTTTGAAGCTTAACAGAAACTCATATTCATAGATAACATATTCATATCTAACAATTATAAACACATGTTTACTCAACAAAAGAGCAAAAAGTACATGGACTAAAACCAGATAAAACTGAACTTAGAAATAAATAATCCAACAAAATAGTTGGTGACCTAATATTTGCACTTTCGATAATGGGTGAAAAGAAAACTGTCAGAAAATCAACAAAGTAGTAGACTTGAACAAATCTGCACATTAACTAGACCTAACAAACATTTAGAGTATGCTTCCACCAAAAAGAGCAGATTATACATTCATCTTACATACACATGGAACATTTTTCAGGATAGACTATATTCTAGACCTTAAAAAAATAAAATTAAGGGCTCGATATGATGGCTTATACCTGTAATTTAAGTACTTTTGGAGGCCATGTAAGGAGAATTGCTTGAGGTCAGGAGTTTGAGATCAGTCATGGCATCAGAGCAAGGCTGCATCTCTACAAAAAAGAACAAAAATTAGTTAGGAAATAGTGGAATGGGTCTGTAGTCCTAGCTTTTCAGGAGGCTGAGACAGAAGGATAACTTGAGCCCAGGAGTTTCAGGCTGCAGTAATATATGATTATGTGGGGGCCATGGTCATTGGCCTTCTAAAGTTTCGCTTTTTTACACCCTTAATGGAAGAGACTTTTTTCTATTGCTTTTCCCTGGTAACATTCTTGAGTAAAACCTTAGAGTTCCATTTGAAATTAACCAAAAGAACAGAAAACATCTCAGAAATTGTATACATGCTCAAGGGAAGGAATAAAGTAAATACAAATTTAAAAATAAAATATAGTATTACATGTTCGATCTTTTTGACACCTACCTCATTCTTGCCCCTTTTAAATTATTTTGTCTTATCTTTCAATCCCTGTTGATGAAATAAATTTTACAGGTAAAGTTTGGGCCTCCCTTTGGTGCCCACTTAGCCTGATTTGATCAGATATCCTTATTGATGTTTTGTGCCCCTACACCTTCTGGAAGTTTCCAGCTACTGCCAATCCCTGTCTTATGTATTATGGTAAATGTTCAGGTTCATTTATGAGTAATGACCACTTGTATGCATAATCCTGAATTGTACCCTACATCTATAAAACAAAAAAAATTTAAAAATTAAAAAAAAACAAATTATAAGCCTACATTTAAAAAAAGAAAAGGTATCCACAATGTATTTTAAAGTGGGAAAATATGCATTTGATCTCATTTTTGTAAAACATGTGCCTAAATTTTGGTAAAAATATGTCTGAAATATAAGTGGTTCTTTATAGATGGAATAATATTAGATAATTTTATTTATCGATAAAATAAATTTTAAATAAAAAATTAATAAAGTGATGTAAGGAAGCTACAACCCCCACTCACCCCCTCCCCACTCCTTCCCTGCTTGCTTAAGCAACATTCTGTTTTCACTGCTAACACCTGCTTCCTCAAGATTACATGACCACCAACACTGACTTCCTCAGAACTATGTGTACTACATGACTTCCAGACCCCAGCTATGGGGTATAAAAGGGACCCACAGAAGAACAAAGGGGCTGGTTCTTCTCTAGAACCAGTCTCATCTTGTCTCTCTTTAATACATTTCCTTCTCTTTGCCTGACAACCTGACTCGCTCTCTTCTTTGCACTCACCTTACATTCTGGTGTCAAAATCCGGGAGGGGTGCCTGCCAGAACTTGTTGGGTTGTCTCTCTCTCTCTCCTCTTCCCCCTCTCCTTCTCTGGGTTTGATTTGCCTCCTGGTCACCCCTCCTGAACCTGCTGTAAGGACACACCTTGAAGTTTCTCCATCTAACATAGAGTGTGTGCTCCTTTTTGACCTGGGAGGGAAGATCCTCCTCTCATGAGCCTACCTCCAGTGGTTCCCTCCCTTGGACCTTGCTGAGAAGATGAGACAAGCCCCAGGATGGGACTCTCCATTTGCCTAGCTGGATTCACATCCACACCCTGGTTCACATTTCATCCATCGATTAAAAGGGTAAGTAATACCTTGCACCAGATCTCTCTCTCTCTCATCAAATCTCAAAGTCCTAGTGCTAGGCGGGAGGATCCCCAAGGCCCTTGGGCCCTCAGCCTTGTACCCACTCAGTCTGGCCCTGGAATAGGGGGTACCCATTCCAAGGCAGACCATCACTGCTCTCTGAGAAGGCCTTGAGAACAGGGATGCCTTTTTGCTTGGACTTTTCTCCTTGTTTTTTTTTTCTCACCCTTGTCTACTCTATTCAGCCACAATGGGAAATTCTCAATCCCAACCTTCAAAATCTACTCCTTTAAAATGCTTCCTTCAAAATCTAAAGATCTTAGGTTTCCAAGGGGAAGTTAAACCAAAAAAACTTATTTTACAAACTTAATAATGGGTTCTGGTGGCCAGAAAAGAAATTTCTCCATTATAAAACTTTACGTAACCTCAATAACTTCTAACACTGCAATGGCAAGTGGTCAAAAATCCCTTATGTTCAGCTTTCTTCGCTCTTCACTCTCAACCCTCTCTTTGTAAATCCTGCTCTACTTCTCAAATACTCCTAGTCCACTCTGTTCCTAACACAGCACCCCCAGAAAAAAACAATTTAAGTCAGGGCCTTGGGGGGCTACAATGCCACACTCATCTTAGAGTGCTGGCCCTCTCCTATCTATGGGAAGTGATCTTTTTCCTAAATAAATCTTTTCTTTCTTCATCTCTTTGTGTTGCAAATCTTTATGTTACTCAGGTCTCTGGTTACCAGTGTTCACCTCCAGCATGCCAGTTCCAGGAGTGCTGTGCCCTCTCTGGACCTTCTAACCCTAACATGTCCTGGAGGGTCCACTGAGATTCCAAGATATCTCTCTCTCTCTCTCTCTCTCTCTCTCTCTCTCTCTCTCTCTCTCTCTCTTCCCTCCTTACTTCCTAACTGGTGACCCTCTGTAGGCTGTGTTGGAATCTGGTGGTTACTGAAAACTCTGACTGAGGCTGCACTTCAGCGTGCTGGAAGGTCCCAGAGAAAGACATCAGATTGCTGGAGCCTGATAGGGTGAGGAACGAAGGTTAACTCTTACTTCCTTCTAACCAAAATCTCTGAGTTTCCCCATAAACCAGGATGGATCGCAAAAAAACAACTGACAGTCTCTCCCTAGGATGACAAGAAGGTCCCCAAAGGAAGGTTCAGACCACCAGCACCCATATGGGTGGGAGACAATTACTTGGTTTCTTTGCTATCTTCCTTTTTGTTGGCAAAGTGACTCCATGAAGGACCTTAAAACTTTAACAGTTGAACGGTATGCCTTTCTGCACTTCCAGTAAGTCATCCCTCACTTATCATCTACAATAAGCTGGGGGATGGCAAAACGTAGCCAAAAATAAAATACACTCCTGCAGTTTAATTTGTATTTAGAAAAAAATAAGTACCTCAAAATTCCATATATTCAGGCCTTTTATGAGTTAGCTTGCCACCCAGATATCCATTCCCCCTGCCATATTTTTGTCTCTTGTCTCTCATAATCTGCTTTTATTCCACTTGCCATCAGTTTTCTTTCCTGCTCTTCCTTCTTGCCCTCCACCTTTACCTGGGAAGGAGGGGCTGACACCTAACTCTGGCCCCAATCTCTCTTCTCTTTTACCTTTGGAGGAGGGGCCAGCACCAAAGCCATAGGTACCTGACCCCAGCCTCCAGTCTTCTCATGCCCCTTCCCCCATTGCCTGATAACCCCCTGGCAGCAGCCCTACTAGCTGCAGCAAGTCAAACCACATGTGCCTCCCCCTCACCACTACCTCCACAGCTACTTGGAAAGCCCATTCAGGTTTCCACATGGCTTAACCAGTCTTTCCCCAGGAGAATGGCTGGGACTAAATGATATTAAAGTTCTTGTTTGTTTGTTTGTTTTCTATGATAAATCTCTCTCAAGCGAAATCTAAACTGGGACTATCAACCTTCCCAGACAAAAATAAAGGGATCACATGTTAATTAATCTTGTTAACTAACTAAAAAAAGTCAATTGTCATTTTAATCTGTTTTTCCAACCAAGCTTGCAAGTGCTTCCAACTTTACCATGTACTAAAACATTAGGGCTAAATAACACCAGTGTTTGTTATATCAGACTCACTAAAGTTGTATTTATTTAAAAAAATGTTGTCATTTTTACTAAGCCTAGTAATTCTCCTGCCAGATGGATAAAATACTGGGTACTCTGTGTGTGAGTACAGTGAGGATGGGAACTAATCACTCTCACTTAATTGTCCGCACCTTACAACTAAGACTGTAATTTAAAATTTTATAAGGGGTTTTAACAAATTTGCTAGTTCATAATTATAAATATATAGGGACAAATCATTTACACCCTTGTGGTCTGTTCACTCTAAAGGGTTTTGCATCAGACTGTTATAAACACAGAAAAAAGTTTACCTGTTAAAGGAGCTTTTAAGATTTTTTTCAGCCAAAACATTAAGGGGGAAAAAAAAACAGCATAGTGCCAACATGGAAGGCAGCAGAACCAGAGGATCAAAGAAGTACCCCAGTTGGCAATGGCCATTAGCAAGAAAACTCCAATTGCCCATCAGGGACCTGCTAAGAATAAACCTGTTAAGGGGATGGTGTCCGTTGCTTATGGGTACAGTCTGTGGGGGCACAGCAAGCATATTTGCCCCAAAGAGGCCTAAATCTCCTAGACCTTGTCCACTGTGCAGGGCAGAAAGCCACTGGATATCAGGTGCACTCTCTTCTGAAAAGAGAACATTTGGCTCACAAATGGTGGCCCCTTACGGAGGCCTAAAAATCTGCTAAAGTGCCTGGCACTGGCTCACCATCACCTCAACAACCCCCAGGCAAATATTAGGACACTGGAACCCAAATTGATTTCTTAATTAACACAGATGCCAACCTTTTGGTCCTGGCTATCCATGTTGAAATCATATAGCCTTATCTTAATTAAAAGTTGCCAGAGGTTAATCAAAAGTATAAATGAAAAAGTGTTATCTAAAAGGTGAGGAAAAAACCAAAAGCAAAGGAAGAATGTAAAAAATTTGTTGCTATAAAGGTAATGTTTTAATTAAGAAAAAAACCTTGTATGGTACATTTTTGTTCTATAATAGAAAGACTGGTTATTTAAAAGAAGGAAAGTATAGGATAAAAATAATATGTTCAAGCATGTCGAAAATATGGTATGAGTATGTCTAACATGGTATGTACAATCTCAAAAGTTTGTCCTTTAAACAACAGTGGGAGGGAGGAAAAGACAAAATTCAGTTAGCCCTTCCTGTGGCTACTCCCCTTTCTGGGTCCTTTGGCAATCATTTTCCTCGTTTTGGCCTTTGGGTCCTGTCTCTTTCACCTCTGGTCCAGTTTCCTATAGGACTGGTTCCATGCTTTTACAAATCAAGTCATTCATAAATTTCTATTAACGCAGAGGGGAGTGATAGAAAGTTGTTGATGTTTAGACTGCGTTAATAGAAATTCAATCCCAATTCTAGCCTTTTACCCCCAGGGTCGGTACCCCTTCTCAGCAGGAAGAAGCTACAGAACACAGACCATAGGCCCTATTCCATATAACAAAAGGCTGAAATGTAAGGGAGCTACAATCCCCACTCCTTCCCTACTTACTTAAGTGATGTCTTGTTTTAGCTCCCAATAATATCTGCTTCCTCATGGTGACATGAACACCAACACTGACTTCTTCAGGACTATGTGTACTACATGACCCCCAACCCCAGCTACAAAAGCCACAAAAGAACAAAGGGGTTGGTTCTTCTCTAGAACCAGTCTCCTCTTGTCACTTTGTAATAAATTTCCTTCTCTTTGCCTGACAACCCGGCTCACTCTCTCTTCTGCACTCACTTTAAAAGTGACAAGCAATATTACTATAAAAAAAGAAATAGATTTTACAGTTGGTGAAAGATTAAGAATAAGGAAAGAGAGATAGGAAAAATATCTCTTCCATTATAGGTGCAAAAAATGAATACATTTCCACAAGAAAAAGGTGGTAGATATATTGGTGAATTATAAAGATTCACCAAAATATTAGTTTTTCCCTTTTGCAAGGTGAGAATTTGTGACAGTAGATAAATCTGCTTTGTTTTTTGTTATATAGACTTAACCAATAATATCATTGGGACAGCCTTGTCAACACATAAACATACTAAAATATAATCATATATTGAACCATTATTATTATGAAAATAAATGATATCTCTCTTATCTGAAACAAATCCTTGAGTACCTCTTTTCATAAAGGTACTAATCATTCATGGCCTGACCCGGTGGCTCAGCCTGTAATCCCAGCACTTTGGGAGGTCGAGGCGAATAGATTGCCTGAGACCATGGGCTCGAGACCCACCCGGGCGAAACGTTAAGGTGGAAAAAAAAACAGCATAGTGCCAACATGGAAGGCAGCAGAACCAGAGGCAGCAGAACCGCTTCTGGCCACCGCAGCCTCGACCTGCTGGGCTCCGGCGATCCTTCCACCTCAGCCTTCCAAGTAGCTGGAACTACAGGCGTGCGCTACCATGCCCGGCTGATTTTTTGATTTATTGTAGAGATGAGGTCTCGCTGCCCAGGCGGGTCTCGAACCTGCAGCCTCAGGCAATCCACTCACCTCAGCCTCCCAAAGGCGTGGGATTATAGGCTGAGCCACCAAGCCCGGCTAGTAAGCCTGTTTCTAAAGGTTTAGGCCTTGCCTAAAATTGTAACCAACTGCTTGTCCCTGTAAACCTGTTGGGAAGTCTCTTAGAGTCGTGTAATGTATGCAGAGTCCCTACTTTATATTGTAATGCTAAATAACACTAATGCTTGGTTTTTGGCTGTGCCTGACTAGCACACCTCCTACAAGACTGATAAAGTTTTAAATGCTAAATACTTTGCAGGAACTAATAAGGCATGGGAACTGACCATTCCCACCTGATTAAGTCACCTTGTAAGCTTAGTACTTCACCTAAGGGACAGGTCAAGTACTAGGCACACTCTGTGGCACATAGAGAGACTTAATCACTCTCATTTAATTGTCCACGTCTTATGACTAAGGCTGCTGTTTAGTAATTCATGAGGATTTTTGACAATTTTGCCTGTTCATAATTAGGAATAAGTAGGAACAGATCATTTTACATCTGCGTGGCCTGTTCACTCTAAAAAGGTTTTGTATCAGGCCATTTTTGTAAACATCATTGGGAAGTCGTGGAAAAAAAAGGGGGGTGGCTTCAAGAAAGGATGAGAACACTCGGTCTGGGAGAAGCCATCAGGGTTCCAGGAATTCCTGGTATTGCTGTTTACGACTTTATTTTGTTATTTGTTTATTTTAGAATTCTCCATTGAGAAATAATTCTAAGTGTTCAGAGCAAATTCTGGGTTTTCAAGAAACGTGACCAAGGAAGTGTGTAGTGGTCTGTGCCCTCGGACACCCTGATGGGACAGATTTTGAATAATTGGAGCAAATTAAAATTATGTGGTATAATAATAATAAGTGCATTATTAAAAAAATCAAATTTGAACTCACTACAAGTTAGCAGATAATAAAATTTGGAAAAGAACAAAACTATCTGGCAATTAAATTCACTTTGTAGACCTAAGGAAAAATAAAATGGTCAAAAATTCTGTATGCAGAGGCATTTTAAAAATTTATTTCACTACTTTGCAAACAAGATTATATCCTATAGAATATTAAATGCCAAACTCCAGAAGCTTAACTCAGGACTAGGAATACCAATCTCCCAATTATAAAAAGCCTCTGAAGTTCTTAGAAACTGAAACTTTAAAAAAAAAAAAGGAAAAGAACTCCAAAATGAGCTCCAGTCAGAGGAAAGGTAAATAAATTGGCAGTTGCCATTAAAAGCAAAGCTCCAGCCACCCAAAAGAGGCCTAATAAGGATAAACCTGCTAAGGGGAATGGTATCAGCTGCTATGAATGTGGTCAATCTGGGCACCTAAAGCATTATTGTTCTTAATGGCCTAAGCCCCCAGGACCTTGTCTAATATCTGGACTAAAAAGCCACTGAAAGAAATGGTGCAGCCTCTCCCGAAGTGGGGGGGAAACACCTAGCTCGGTGATGGTGGCTGTTGACTGAAGGGGAGGGGCACGGCCCAGCGCAGCACTCTGTATGCCATCCACCCAGAAATCCTTGGGTCTATATGAATGTGGCTGGGGTCCACATTAATTTCTTAATTAATACTAAGGCTAAGTTTCTAGCCCTTGTGCTCACACTGAACTTCTTTCTCCAAAAACCTGCTCTCTACTGGAAGTTAAATGTGTTCCAAAAACTAAATGTTTCACCTAACAGTTACTAAAAGGTGAATTCAAATTACAACTGTAAAAGGTTATCTATAAATAAATAAAAAGGAAAACAAAAAGCAAAGAAATATAAGAAAAAAGATATTTTTATCTAAGAGGAAATCTTATATGGTACGTTTCTGTCCTATAATAAAGTAAATAGTTATGAGAATTTTTAAAAAGGGAGTAAATAAATAAATAAATAAAATAAAATGGTATAAGCATGCCAAAAATGGTATAAGGAAAGTTTATGAAAAATATACATACAAAAGAAATTCTATAAACAATCTAGGCATAATAAAGTCTTTCTGGATGCAAGTCTCCAAATATTTTAAAATTTCCCTTCAAATTTTATATGAAATTTACTTAAGTGCCTAGTTCAAATTATAGTCTAAAACAATCTGGCTACCATTACAGTCCAGGAATACAAAAGCCTGGTACTTGTAATAAAGCCACAGAAATTAAATTTAATCATTTAAGTTATGTTAATAACTTCGGGCCTTGTAGTTTTTATACACAAAGGTAATCAGCCACTGCCTACAATTGTCAAAATGTGGGCCTGACTTTATTCCTTTTACTGAGCTAGAATCCAGTAGTTTCATGCCCACATAATGGTCATGCAAAAATTCTAGCCAGTGCCTGCAAACAATGCCTCTGCTGAAACAAATCTGGATGCCTCAAGTCAGACAGGGAAAAATTTTGATCTCTGGCTAGGCAGGACTGCACCTATTATCAGCTCTGAAGAAATTACAGAAGACAGACCTTCACCCCTCAGCACCCCAAATCATTATGGGATCAAAAAAACCTCTAAAGAATAAATAATTGTCAGGGTAGCTGGCACAGGCTAGACATAAATAAATTTCCTATAGGTAGGTTTTAAAAGGCATTCAAATGTTTCTACTGTGGGTCAAGTGGCAACCTATTCCACCCCTGGGCAAATCCAGGGAGAACTCCATCAGATGTAAAAACTAGGACAGTACAATCTTTCAATCTGCGGGTTAGCATAATAATCACTAGAAATCCTTTGGAGATATGAGTAAACTAAACATAGGTATTTGGTATTGCATCACTAAGGATCCAAGTCCCTGAAATGGAATTTGTTAAACCTTTGAAATTGTTTAATGGTAGGCCTTTTTCCTATACCTCTGAAGGAAAGGGAGCCACAAACCTAAATGCTCATAAGAAAATGTGTTGTCTATTTGGGACAAATTTTAATCACAGTTTATGAGCTTATTTCCCTAGACGCTTCTTGGACCAGAAGAAACTCAAAACATCCCAGGGGAGTAAGTGCTACTAAAAATTGAAAAAAGGAAGAACCCAACCAACAACTCAGAGCTAAGCTGGCCTTCCAGGACTGGGAGTGCACTGCAGATTCAGCAACACCCCTTAACTGACCTTCCGGAAAGTCAAAATTTCTCAAGCCCTGCTCTAGAAGCCTGAGAATTCTCCAGCCCTGCTTCAGTCACACACCAGAGGTTGACTGATCAATGCCAGGATGATGCAGGCGTTTTTTTAACATCATTTTTAAGCAGTTCCTGCCATTTCCCCACACTGATTGACTTCTGACTTAGATGAAACAGAGAGAAGAATTTTGTTTCAAATCTGCGCGTAGCCCCCAGCCAGAATGGAATATAAAAGTGCAAATATGATATGCTCTGTTCTCTGGAACCAGTGACCAGGGTCCCACACTAGAAGTTTGGCTGCTGTTTTGAAGCCTGGCACTGAGTAAAGGAGGGATTGGCAAAAGTACTTCACAAGGCTTTTCTACTGGTTTTCACAATTTTTCATTCACATGGTAGCTATAAATCTTACTTTTTTTGGAGTCTCACTTTGTCGCCCAGACTGGAGTGCAGTGGCTGCTCCCCGCCACCGCAGCCTCGACCTGCTGGGCTCCAGTGATCCTTCTGCCTCAACCTTCCAAGTAGTTGGAACTACAGGCGCGCACTACCACACCTGGCTAATTGGTAGCTCTAAATCTTTGATGGTTTTCAAGAGTTTTGACAAAGTTGTTTCTGACCGTTCTGCTTGTTTTTCCATGTTTCTGTGAAGCAAAAATATTTGGAATGTCTTGGTCTGCCATTTTGCTGATTTCACTTTCTCTGACCTTTTTTTTTTTTTGTATTTCGTTGATCTAAATGACTTTCCTTGTGCCATTACTACACTATCTTGATCACTGTTGTTTCGACATGTTTTGAAATTGTGACTTGTGAGTTTTCGAACTTTGCTTTTTCAAGATTGCCGTGGTATTCTGAGTTCCTTGTTATTTCGTGTACATTTCAGCAGTTTTCAATTTCTACCATGCTGTCACCTTGGATTCTGATAGAGATTGTGTAGAATCTGTAGATTGTTTAGAATGTATTGTCATCTTATTATATTATTTTTACTGATCCATGAGCATGGGATTATTTTTCATTTATTTAAATCTTTAGCTACTTTCAACAAGATCTGTGGTTTTCAAAGTATAGGTTTTGTATTTATTTTATTAAATTAATTTTTTATGTATTTGTTCTTTGGGTGCTATTATAAATAGATATTTTTAAACTGCGTTTTCAGGCTGGGTGTGGTGACTCAAGCCTTTAATTCCAGCATTTTGGGAGGCCAAGGTAAGAGGATTGCCTGAGTTCAGGGGTTCAAGACCAGCCTGGGCAACTTGGTGAGACTTTGTCTCTACAATAAATCAAAAAATTAGTTGGGCATGATGGTGCATGCCTATAGTTCCTTGGAAGCTCCTTGGAAGTTCCATGGTGGTGCATTCCTTTACTTGGAAGGCTGAGGCGGAAGGGACACCTGAGCCCAGCAGGTAGAGGCTGCAGAGGCCATAAGCATGCCACTGCATTCCAGCTGGCACGACAGAGTGAGACTCCAACTCAAAAAAATCAAAATATAACTGCATTTTCATATATTTCATTGCAAATGTATTAAAATAGAAAGAAATTTTGTTATTGATTTTGTACCTCTATCTTGGTAGGATCTTCTTTGCCATGCTGAATAACAGTGGTGGTAACAAATATTATTTTGTTTCTGATTTTAAAAGAAAGTTTTCAGTCTTTTAATATTAAATATAATTTTAGCCGTGGGGTTTTAATAGGTAATTTATAGTATATTGAAGAATATCTCTTCTATTCCTGGTTTGTTGAGTGCTTTCATTATGGAGCGTTAGACTTCTTCAAATGCTGTTGATTTATTTTTCCTGATAGTAACATTTTGTCTGATATAGAATTTAAAAATATTTTTCACAATTCTCTGGATTACCTTTTTACTCTGTTGATAATGTCCCTTGAGGGACAAAAGTTTTAATTTTGATGGAATCAAATGTGTATTTTTTTTCCTGTTGTTGACTTAGCTTTTGGTGACATATTCAAGAAATCGTTGTAAAATCCAGTGTTATGACATTTTTACTCTATATTTTCATCTGAGTTTAGTTTTGCCTCTATTTTTATGGATTTATTCTAAAGTGCATCAATCTTGGGGAACCTCTTAAACTGGACACCCTGGAAATTTTAAATCTCAAACTTCAGAAATTCTACAATTGCATGTTTGGTTTTTCTATATAGTCACTGCTTCCCACAGGGGTTTCTTATGGTTTCCTGATCAAATAAAGTATGAATCTCTGCATATGCCTCTTCATCACTCTAATTTGGAATGATGGTTTAAATTCAATCCTCTGATGGCTGTAAGAAGAGTTGTTGATAAGTTTGCTTAATTTTTATTTATATAAATGTGAATGTCACCTTCTGTGGTTTTATGTGTGAGACTAGAAGGCAGAAGTGTCTGTATCCACTTTTTAATGATGTCTGACTGCTGACAACTTGTAATCCTAAACAGCAGGATATGGCAGGAAAAATGTAGGTGTTCCCTCTTGTGGCACTGGCTGCAGATTGGAAACACGTAAATCCCTACCAATGGGAATGACTTCACCTTAGCTCTCCCCCAAATCTCAGCAGCAAACCCAGGCCAGACACCATTTTTTTTCTCACTCAAGGTGGCCAGGTGAGACCACCTGGATAGGCCTGTCCTGTTCACCCCATCCATGTCAATTATGTGAGTCATGCTTTCCTACCCTCTTGAAGCCACAACTTTGCAGGTGACCATAATAACTGGCATCATGAGCTGAATGTGCAGACATTTCCCACCAACCTGTGGATCTGTCTTCTCTTGCTTTGACCTGCTGGTCTGCTCTTGCTGCCTGATGTCTGGCACGCACTTTGACCTGTTGCTACTGAGGTGCCTGTGCTTTGAGCTGTGATGCTCTGTTCCTTCCTCCGCAAAAGTCTGTACGTTAAAACTCAGACTGCCACATTACAGGGCAAACAAACCAATGAATTGGATTTTTTCCAAATTTAATTAATGCAGTAACAATAATAGAAGCATCTTTGGAATCATCATCAAGACTCATCACTGACCCTTGGACAGTTTTTAGAGTTTCCTGATGATTACCTCCCAGAATCACCTCCATTACCCTTTTTACATGACCACAGTCCTGATTCTTGGACTGTCTTTCATACCTTTACCATCTGTTATTTTTCTAAATTCAGTGTTCTTTTAGTTGTGCCTCCTTTTCACTTTTAATAAAGTGGGCATTAATGGTATTACAGTGTAACATTTTGTCAGTGGCTTTCTTTCCTTAGTATGTTCACAAATGCTAGTGTCTGAGGCTATGGAGACCATCCAGTATTCTCATTCATTCCAGTGGTTATGATGTTTGGGCTCTTTCTAGTTTATTTTTTGCTCTTGGGAGAAATACAGTTTTAATTTTTTGGCAGTGTCCAAGTACACATGCACAATAAATTCTCTGGACTTTAGTAAAAAATCAGTGGGCTGCAGATTGAGATAAAGTTGAAATGATAGGAAGTAGCATGCGATGTACCCATCAGCTCCTTCATTCATGCATAACCTTGTTTTCTATAGTCATCATTTGGAATTTTCTAATTAATTTATTTTTTCTTCTAATTAATGTCAAACATCATTTACTTGACATTTTATTTTGTTATTTCCTCATTACTAAGTAGATAGACCTATTTATTTTCTGTTCAGTATGTCTTGCTTATTTTCTCATTGTTAAATCATATTTATTCATTTTAACTCTGCATACTGATTCTTTTGTACTGTATGTATTACAGATTTTTCTTCCACGCTTTTTCTTCCCTTAATTTTTTTTTTTTTTTTTTTGAGTTGGTGTCTCACTCTGTTGCCCAGGCTGGAGTGCGGTGGCACACTCATGGCCACCCCAGCGTCGATCTGCTGGGATCCAGTGTTCCTTCCGCCTCAGCCTTCCAAGTAGCTGGAACTAAGGGCACCTGCTACCACGCCCAGCTATTTTTTTTTTATTGTAGAGATGAGGTCTTGCCAATTGCCCAGGCTAGTCTCAAACCTGTGGACTCAGGCAATCTGTGTGCCTCCCAAAGTGCTGGGATTACAGGCTGAGCCACTGAGCCTGGCTCTGCCCTTAATTTTAATATGTTTATCTTTATTTTTATTTTAGAGCTGTGGGATACATGTGAGAATTTACTAAATAAGTAAATTTTGTGCAGGTGAAGTTTGGATTTCTAGTGAGCCCTCTCTTCCCCTGGTAGTAAACATGGTACCCAATGGGTGGTTGTGAGCCTCTATTTTCCAACTCTCCCTTCCCCCAGTTGCAGTACCCACCATGAGTTGTTCCTGCCTTTGTACTCATTTGCCCAATGTTTAGGTCCACTTGTAAGTGAGAACATATGTTATTTAGTTATTTGTTTTTGTGTAAGTTGACTTAGAATTATGATCTTCAGCTACACCCATTTGGCTGTAAAGACATGATTTTGTTCTTCTCTTTGGTTGTGTAGTGTTTCATCATATATATGTACCATATTTTCTTTTTTCTTTTTCTTTTTTTTCAGTTGGAGTCTCACTCTGTCACCCAGACTGGAGTGCCGTGGCCACTCCCGGCCACCGCAGCCTCGACCTGCTGGGCTCCAGCGATCCTTCCGCCTCAGACTTCCGAGTAGCTGGAACTACAGGCATGCACTACCACGCCCGGCTAATTTTTTGATTTTATTGTAGAGTTGAGGTCTCGCCTGCCCAGGCGGGTCTCGAACCCGCGGGTTCAGGCAATCCACTCACCTCAGCCTCTCAAAGGCGCGGTATTACAGGCTGAGCCACCGAGCCCGGCTCATATTTTCTTTATCCAGTCCACTATTGATAGATGTCTGGGTTGGTTCCATGTTTTTACTATTGTAAATAGTGTTACAGTGATCACACGTGTGCAGGAGTCTTTTTGGTAAAGCAATTTATATTCCTCTAGGTGTATTCCCAGAAGTGGGGTTGCTGGGTCACATGGTAGCTCCATTTTTAGTTCTTTGAGAAAATGCCACTTTGTTTTCCACAAAGGTTGAACTAGCTTGCATTCCCACCAATAGTGTAGAAACATTCCCTTTTCTCCCCTAGCCTCACCAACATATGTTGTTTTTTGACTTTTTAATACTAGCCGTCCTATTGGTGTGAAGAAGTATCTCATTGTAGTTTTGATCTGCATTTCTCTGATGATTCATGAAGCTAAGCATTTTTTTTCCTGTTTGTTGGCTACTTGGTTATCTTCCTTTGAGAAGTATCTGTTCTTGTTATTTGTCTACTTTTTAATGGGTTTTCCCTTGTTGATTCATTTCAGTTCCTTATAGATTCTCTATGTTAAGCTTTTGTCAGATGCATAGCTTGCAAATTTTTTTTCTCATTCTGTGTATTGTCTACTCTCTTAATGGCTTCTTTTGCTAGGCAAAAATTTTTTAGCTTGATAAGGTCCACCTGTCAATCACGGCTTTTGCTGCATTTGCTTTTGAGTACTTGGCTATAAATTCATTGTCTGCTATGATGTCCAGAAGGATGTTCTCTAAGTTGTCTTCTAAGATTCTTACAGTTTTGGGTTTTGTGATTAAATCCTTGATCCATTTTGAATTTTTTTTTAATTGGTAATAGGTAGGTGTCCAGTTTCAGTCTTCTGCATGTGGTTAGCCAGTTTTCTCAGTGCCATTAGCTAAATATCATATATTTTCCAAAATATTTGCATTTGTCAGTTTTGTCAAATATGGGTTAACTAGAGGTCTATGCTTTTATTTCTCTCTACCCTGTTTCAATGACCTATATGTCTTTTTTTGTACCAGTACCATGCTGTCTTGGTCACGATAGCTATGCAGTAAAATTTGAGTTCTGGAAGTGTAATGCCTTCAGCCTTGTTTTTTTTTTGTTTGTTTGTTTTGTTATTAAGAAGTGTTTTAGCTATTTAGACTTTTTTGTATCCATATGAATTTCTGTATTTGCTTTACTAGGTCTGTGAAAAATGATGTGGGTAGTTTGATAGGGATTACTTTGAATTTATAGATTGCCTTGGGTAGAAAGGACATTTTGAGGACACTCCTTCTTCCAATCCATGAACATGAAATATTTCATTTGTTTAAGCCCTTGACTTCTTTGAGCAGTGTTTTGTGGTTCTCATTGCAAATATCTTTCACCTCTTTGGTTAGACAGATGTCAGTGAATTTTTTTATGTGGCTATTGCGAATGGGATTCTGTTTTTAAAGTTGGTTCTCTACCTGCTTGTTGTTGCTGTAAAGAAATGCAACTGTTTTTTGTGCATTTATTTTGTATCCCAAGACTTTACACAAGTCACATATCGATGTGAGGAGGTCTTTTATAGACTTTCTAGTGTTTTCTTCGTATAGAATTATATCTACAAATAGGCATTTCTTTTTTCCTATTTGGATACCCCTAATTTCATTCTCCTCCCAGATTGCTCTGATTAGGACTTCCAGTAGTATGTTGAATAGGAAGGGCAAGAGTGGGCATCTTTTTCTTGGCATCCAGTTCTTATGGGAAATGCTTTCCACCTCTGACTGTTAAGCATGATGTTGGCTGCATGCTAAGCATGAAGATGGCAGTCACGAACAGCCTTAGACAGTTTATCAAGGCAAAAAACTGACAAAGAAATCTGGAACCTTAACTTGACACTTGACAAGTTGGAACCAATAGACATCTACAGGACACTTTACCCAAAAACCACAGAATATACATTCTTCTCCTCAGCACGTGAAACATACTTCACTATTGGCAAAATACATGGGCATAAAGCAAGTGTGAAGAAATTTCAAAAGGCTGAAATTATACCAAGCACCTACTCAAACCATAATGGAATAAAAATAAAGTACCTCCCAAAACACACAATACATTAAAATTAAAAAGCATGCCTGATATAAGTCAATCTTACATGATAAGAGAAGAACACAGTAAAGAAAAAAAGATCATACACACACATGACAATATAAGAAGAAAATACTTTTGACAGATGTGCTTTCTCTGGTGTCACTCACATATGGATACAACACAGAAATGAAAGAATTACACGGGGTGAGAGGCAGCATGGCCTGGACTCAGCAGTGTAATATTGGGAAAAGCACTTCCCTTCTGGGCTTTTTTCCATTCTGTACCAGTAAGAGGTTGAGATTAAATGACATTCAGATATTGTCATTCTCTGACATGCCTTCCCATACTTTCTTGTGATATCTAGAATCAGACCATGTGCCTCATCTCAGCCTATGTGGTAGACAGCCTCCACCAAGGCTCACAGCATTAAGTGGTTAGTGACTCACTCCTTCTTCTTCCTTTTTTTGAGGGGGCACCCCAGCATCCACCTGCTGGGCTCTGGTGAATCTTCCATCTCAGCCTTCCAAGTAGGTGGAACTATAGGTACACACTACCGCTCCTGGCTAATTTTTTATTTATTGTAGAGATGGGGTCTCACCAAGTTACCTGAGCTGGTCTCGAATTGTGGGCTCAGGCAATTCACTCACCTCTGCCACCCAAAGTGTTGGAATTACAGGCTGAGCCTCCAAGCCTGGCCATGACTCACTTCTGACAAGAGAATTCACACACACAAAATTGGAGATCACTTTTATTTTAGTCAGTTTGTGCTGATATAGCAATAAATCATTGATTGAGAAACTTCAGGTACTATCCTCACATGACAGAGAGTGGGGAGAGAGCTCCATGAGTAAGTTCCCTTATCTGTTCATGAGTACTTCCCCTAGAACACAGTAAGAATGATGGTATATTATACCTGATCCTTAATCATTAAAAGACTGAGATTTCATCTCCTTCTTTTTTTTTTTTTTTTTTAGTTGGGGTCTCACTCTGTCACCCATGCTGGAGTTCAATAGTATGATCATGGCTCACTGCAACCTCAAATTCCTGGGCTCAAGCAATCCTCCTGCTTGAACCTCACAAATAGCTAAAAATACACATGTGTACCACCATGTTCAGTTATTTCATGTTTTTTGTAGGAATGAGGTCTGATTATGTTTCCCAAGTTGGTCTTGAACTCCTGGGCTCAAGCAGTCCTTTTGACTTGGCATGCCAGAGTGCTGGGATTACAGGCGTGAGCCATCACTGTGCCTGGCTTATCATTTTTTATTAGCTTATTTTTTTCTTCCACCCCCCCCCCCACCCTCATCTTGCCCTTTCATTCTCTCAAATTTACTCTGGAAAAGCAAGCTTCAATGTTTTGTGAATTTCTGTCTAAGCTCTTTGTGACAAAGAAGAAAGGCCAACAGACAGTAAGAAACTCAGGCCCTCATTCTAAACTTAATGATTTCAATTACTCCTCTGGTTGAGCTTGGGAGGAAACTGTCCCCTAGTCAAGACTCAATTGAGATCACAGTCCCAGACTTGTATGAGGTCTTGAGGCAGAAGCACTCAGCTAAGCTGTGCCCCGATATTCAGCTCACAGAAACTTCCACATAATATATGTTTGAAGTTTAAGCCACTACATTTGAAGTAATGTAGTCAGAGGGCAGTAGATAAAGAGAGTCTCCCAGGTCCCGCCTTCTGACCCCTCCCTTTCTCCCTCTCATCACTTCCACTTGGCTTTCTATAACCACACTGACTGTTTGTGTAACCTTCTCAGGCCTAACTCATTCTGCCCATAAGTCTCTGCAGCAGGGGTACTTTCTCCCTGACTCAGTGTGTTAGTCTGCATACTCTAGATAAACATAACCAATAGAACGTATATAGGTTGTTTTGGGGGAGGTTTTTTTTTAGTTGGAGTCTCACTCTGTCAAGCAGGCTGGAGTGCAGTGGCATGCTCATGACCACTGCAGCCTCAACCTGCTGGGCTCAGGTGATGCCTCCATCTCAGCCTTCCAAGTAACTGAAACTACAGGCGCGTGTTTCCACATTCGGCTAGTTTTTTTATTTAGTGTAGAGAAGAGGTCTCTCCAAGTTGCCCAGGCTGTTCTCGAACCCGTGTGCTCAGGCAGTCTGCTCACCTCGACTTTCCGAAATGCTGAGATTACAGGCTTGAGCTATAGCAAGAATTGGCTGCAGAGAGAGATAGGACATCGAGGGATCTTGCCAGGAAACAGCATTTATTCATTTCAGCACGGGCTCAACGAATTCACATCCAAAGGCTGAGCCCTGAATGCAGGAAGGCATTGCCTTATATAATATTTCTTTACATTGTAACTCTTTGTCACCTCTATAAGGTTACAGTTTGGCATTATTCATTTGATTGGATATTTTGTAACTCAAGGCTGCAGTTAGCATTACAAGTTACACACTGATTGGTTTTACATGATTATTCCATTTGCATGTCCTATTTGCTGACTGGCTTACAAGATCACTATCCTGATTGGACTCCACCAAAAGTTTCAACATGTAGCCCACCAAAGTGAAAAACCCGAGAAAAGAGTAGCACAAAGAACCAGGGAGTAATTTAGATAATACAAGGAAATGAGAAGTAACTTATATAAAAACAAGAAATAACATATTTTTCTTTTTGCTGATTTTTGCTGCTGCATTTCTGCTTTTACAGAGGAGCCCCTGCCTCATTCTGCCCTTTGATGCTAGGGCCCATTTAGGGTTAAAGAGCATCATCTTGATTTAGGGACTGGTACTTTTATAACGTTATGACTTGTGCTGCTGTATTGTTTCGACCATGGTTTCAATGAGGCTGGAGGTAGACCTTATAGCCAGGGGAGCTAAACAGGGCAAGATTAGATACATCCCCAGGACTGCAAGTACAGCACCTGTGAGGGTTTTGAATCCTCTGAAAGTTGAGAATCATCCCCTGAACTGTTTCCCAGGGTTCCAGTCTTTCCAAGTTTGGACTGGGACATGAGCAATTTTTCTTATAAGATCGGTGATTTCTTCTATGATCTTTTCTTCATCATCTATTTGTAAGCAGCAGTTTTTAGGTTAAATTTTCCACAAACTCCTCCTTCAGAAGCAAGCAAGTAGTCCAATGCTAGGCAATTTTGATAGATAGCATTGTATATTTTGGTTTGTTGTTTTGCTAGTATGTTAAGGGCTTTTGCAGTTTCATCAGTATAATTTCAGCAACTGCCTGTAATCAGATCATGCAGTTTAGCATGTAAATGGGGTTCAATAGTCCCATGATCTATCCTCTGCCCAGGGGCTAGGCCATAGTATTGGATAATACATTCAGGAGGTCATTCATCATCTTTCCAGTTGCCAATTTGCAAAGCATGCTTGTTCTTTTGAGCATTTCAGTTTTTGTATACTTGGACTCCTAAGTGTTCCCCTCTGGTGAGTGGAAGCAAAAGAAAGAGGGTTGAATAGACCCAACACACATGATCCTGACCAGTTTGGGGGAAGCCTGACATAGGTTATTTTTCCACATATCCAGTACAATTCATTTGGGGCCTGCCATTTGATATCTGCGACAGCATTCCAGACCTGTCAGAGGTGGGGGAAGTTAGACAAGGGGTAAGGGTTTGGTTCAGAGTGGTTTGGAGACCCTCACCATTGGGTTGTCTTGGCGATGGCATTGTAGAATTTTTGGCCAAAGCATGTTAGGCCTTCAACTGGAGGATTAAATTTGTTTCCTCACCAGGCCAGACAGTTCTTTCCTCTAATTGAGGTTTTAAGTACCCAAACTCCATTGGCAGGGCTAGAGTACCCTGTCTCATTATAGGGCTTGTGAGGGTCTTCTCTCGACACTCATGGCCATTGATCTCCCATATTAGTTCCCCGGCATACATAGCAAGTGGACACCCTCAGGGATTGGGTGATCGTTTCTGCCAAGGCTAGGAATCGATTTCTGGTTGTGATGGAGACAAGAGGGGGACTACTTTCTATTTATTTGTAAAAGGAGTGGAAAACCTGATAGGATGTGGCTAAATGGGTAGTAGTAACTCTTTTGAAATGTAGCCTGGCTCCAGAGTTATTTTCCTGTCCATAGATTTGAATACTGATTTGAAGGCTCCATTTCCATCTGGGGTCCTGGAGATTAAGAATGGTAAAATATATAGGGTTTCAGGCTCCCAACTGACAGTCTGGTGCAGCAGTTCCCCTCTGCAGGAGTGCCATTGGGTCTCCTTTGTCCCAGGTGGGCCATGAGACATAGCTACAGCTGGGGCAATAAATAACAGCAGCAAGGGCACATAGACCATTTCTTTCACACATGTACTTTTGTTAAGCTGGTATTCCCATTCTGCATGGGATGTCATAGGTCTTTGGGCCTTCCATAATGAGGGCCCACTTTTTCCGTATGACCAATGCCTCCTCCAGGCTAGAGTTTATAATGCCACATACATCAAAAAGTATTGATACGGTCTATTGGAGTTGTTGACAGGGGTCTGAGTAATTAAGGACCTTTCTCTAGGTGGGACTGGACTTCCATCCAGTCCTCATGTGGGGAGTATTGTGGGTCAAAACAGGTATACTGATTTTCTTGTTGGCATAAAAGACCCCAGCATTTGTGTTAAGACCCCAACTGCTATTCCAGTACGTTCATGTGGGTACAGGAAAAAAGACTTAGATATGTTGGGGAGTCCTAGGCTGGGTGCCTAACAAGGGCCTGCTTAATTTTCTCAAAGGCCTTTTGTTGTGCTCATTCCCATAACAGTGACTCCTGTTCTCCCACCTTTGTAGTTTCATAGAGAGGCTTTGCCAGTATTGAGAAGTTAGGTATACAAATTTTACAAAACTCTGCCGCCCCAAGAAATTCATGAACCTGATGTCTGGTGGTTGGAACTGGAATAGAGCAGTTGACCTGTTTTCTTTCTGGGCCGAGCTGATGTTGCTCCCAGGATAGATGGAAGCCGAGGTATTTTACCTTTTCTTGGCAGATTTGGGCCTTCTTCCTTAAAACTTTGTAGCTGGCTTTCTGTAGAAGGATGAGGAGTTGCTGCGTTCCTTTCATATAGTTCACCCGGCCAGCAGCAGATTGTTCACATATTGGAGCAATGTACAGCCATATTGGTCTGCTGGGAATACCTTTAAGTCAGAGGCTAATACAGTGCCAATAATAGTCAGGGAATTTTTGGATGCTTGTGGCAGTCTAGTCCAAGTTAACTGGCCTTTATTGCCATTCTCAGGATTTTCCCATTGAAAAACAAAAATCGACTAACTCTGAGGAGACAGACGGATGCAAAAGAAAGCGTCTTTGAGGTCTAAACAGGTAAAGAAGGCAGCTTCTGCAGGGATAAGACTTAGGAGAGTGTAGGGGTTGGGAATGACTGGTTGAAAAGTAATGGCAGCTTGGTTCACTGCTCTCAAATCTTGAACCAGCCAATAATCCTCTGTTCCCGGTTTCTGAGCTGGTAATAACGGCATGTTCTAAGATGACTGACAGGATCAGAGGATTCCATATTTTAAAATCTTTCCAGGTGTTTTTGGATTCCAACCAGCACTGTTTCTGATGGGTGGGTTTGACTCCTGGCTTTAAATCTACTATTACCCGGGTAATGTTCTGGGCCAATCCAAGGAGATTATCCTGAGCCCATACCCTGAGCACCTTAAAGGGAAGTTCAGGGTCCTGTCAGGGCTTCTCTATGTGACTATAAAGTCACCATTCTTCTCCTCAAGAGACTGTAAGAGTCATGATTTTCACTTCAGGATTTCTTAAGGCTAAAGTTGCCTGGTCGTCAGAGTGAAATGTTATTTGGGCTTGCAGTTTTCCCAAGAGATCCTGCCCATTAAGGCCACTGGGCAATCTGGAAAGTATAGGAATTCGTGGACAACTTCATGGCCCCCTAGATTGCATCACTGGGGCTGCAGAAAAGGGTGATGAGCCTGTCTACCTGTGGCCCCCACAATAGTGGCCTGTCTTGGTGAGAGAGGACCCACTGGTTGGGTTACCACAAAATGCTCTGCCCTGGTATCTACCATGAGGTCTAGGAGCTGGCCCCCCACAGTCATTCAGACCATAGCCTCCTGGGAGGCCTAGCAAAAGGGAGCCCAGTCTGTCCCCATAGCTTTCCATGGTGACTAGACCAACGAACTTACTCTTAGGGGCCACATATGGTTGGGGTGCAGGCTAGTATTGTCCCTGAATTACCTGGCCCCTTCCTCTTCCCTGGAGTGTTGGGAGGAACTCTTCCAGCTCTGGGCATTCTTTATTCCAGTGTCCTTGTCAGAAATAGCACACACCACACATTGGTTTTGCCCTAATCTTACCATTAGGTGGGGTGGCCCATTCTGCTGACCTCACCTCCAGTCATGATCTCGGCCTCATCCTGATGGGACAGTTCCCCAGGTGTGTCACTCTGCAAAGCAGTGGCAAGCAGGTCTACTTTCTTTTTCATCTTCCAGTCTGCTTCCCCTTGATCCTCTTGCTGGTGGTTGATGAACACTTTTATCACAACCTCTATTAACTGGCTAGCATTCATTCCAGCAAAACCCTCCAACTTTTGTAATTTGTGCCAGATATCTCCCTGAGCCTGGTTGACAAAATCTGCATTAATTGGCTGGGCTCAGTGGCTCTGCTTTGGGAGGCCAAGGCAGTGGATTGTCTGAGCCCGTGGTTTGAGACCAGCCAAGGCAACTTGGTGAGACTTCATTTCTACAATAAATCAAAAATTATCTGGGTGTGGTAGCATGCACCTGTAGTTCCAGCTACTTGGAAGGTTGAGGTGAAAGGATCGCTGGAGCACAGTGGATCGATGCTGGGATGGTTGTGAGTATGCCACTGCACTCCAGTCTGGGTGATGGAGTGACACTCCGACTCAAAAAAAAAAGTTGCATTAATTACTTGCTGATTTTTGGCTTCTTTGGGACTGAAGGTAGTGTAGAGGAGAAATGCCTCATATAGCCTCTCATAAAACTGGCTCAGGCTTTCTTTAGGGCCCTGGAGCACCTCCAAGATTTTGCTCATATTCATGGCTTTTTTTCCCTCCTTCCCTCATATCACCAAAAGGGCCTCTTAATAGTGCTCAAGCATTCAAAATTCCTGACCATCATTTGGGTCCCATTGGGGGTCTTCTCTGGGGAACTGATTCTGAGCATAGGCCTGAGCATTCATTGGCCCATAGGGAGCATGTGCCTCTAACTGTTTCAAAGCACCCTGAGTAATTTGGCAGTGTTCCTCAGTGTTAAGTAGTATCAGAAGAAGCTGGTGGCAAGCATACCAACTGGGCTTATGGGTCTGCATAATAGACTGCATCAGATCAATCATTGCCTGAGGCTTCTCAGTGTATGAAGCAGTATGGTGTTTCTAGTTCAGGAGGTCAGTGGTAGTGAAGGGCTGATATACAAAGGTACATTGCCCCCCTTGAATTTGGCTATCTGGACTGTAGTAAAGAGGCCCTCTCATTTCTTTTAGTGGCAATTGTAAAGCCTCCTGACAACCACAGGGAGGAGGGCTGTTAGCAAGGTTTACCTGGCACTTTTCTGTTGAGGCATATGGAGTTAACACTGGCAGCTCTGGAGTAGCTGCTGCCTGGGGTATTTCAGGTAACTGAGGGTAAGGGGTGGATCCTGGGTTGAGATTACCCTCTGGCACAGCTCCCAACTGCAAGAGGTGCAGGCGGCAAGGAGGGGTACAATGGCTCATAAGGTGAGGGGTTCTCCTCAGGTTCCTCAGCCAGATTGAAGCCGATTCTGGTTGGCATTTTGAGGGAGCCATTGCTCAGGCTAGCATGACTTTAGAGTTTTCTTCTAAATAGACCTTTACCCAAGGTGATTGGGAGAGAACTATATTTTGCCGACAGTCTATGTAAGGAAACTGGTCAGCGTGGCCTGGATCCCCTACAATAACCCTAAATGCTTTACTAACTAGTTCTTTGTCTAGTGATCCCTCAGAGGGCCAGCCCACCCCAAATGATGGTCAATCTACTTCACTGAGTGTCCAAAGCTTTTCCGAAGTTAACTTGATCCCATAATCCCCTGAATATTCATTCTTTACCATTCACTCTAAGGGGGTAAGCTTACTCTGTTTTCCACCCATTTCCACCCACTTAAAGATGACAGTCACACACAACATAGGAAGGAATGGGGGGGAGTAAGAGTGATGGACAGTTGCTTCACCCATCTCTAGTCGTACCCCTCACAGGGATATTGCAGGTGCCCTCTGACAATAGGCAAGTCGGGAATAAACCTCCAACCAAGTTTCAACCCAGGGTGCCATACCCCTTGTGGAGCTATTTCAGGTGACTTCTTGGCAATAGGCGAGTTGGTGTAACCCTCCGACCAGGTTTTGGTCCCACTACAGGACTCACTCCCACCATTTAGCTATTATGAAGATCACCACAGGCCCCTGAATCTACTCCCACTGTTTAACTGTGTGAAGGTCACCACGTACCAGATCAGGGCTATTGCACTCACTTAGCCACTAGGTGATATTTCATTCACTCTCATTCTCACATTGTCTCCAACCCGCTGCCCAGTGCCTTAGAGTTATGGTTTCAACCCCCTGTGGGACTTCTCAGGCAACTCTGGAAGGTGATGAGGCTCACCTTCTGCCTCTTAGGGGCAGATCTAACAAATTGAACCCCAGTCCTTACCAATCTGAAGGGCAGTGCTCCCCAGACTGTTCCTGGGCCTCACCAGGGTTTCTTTGTGCTCCTGGGGTCCTTATCCCAGCATGCCAGGAGGGCTAGTCTCCTACAGATCAAACGGTCCGCTGGCGCCAGGTGAGGTCATCCCTTCTGGTGTCCCAGGGGTCGTATCCCAGCAAAAAGGGAGGTGAAAACACCATCTCTGCCTCTTGATTCATGGCTAATGTAGCGGGAATTAGCTGCAGAGAGAGATGTCTTGCTAGGGAAGCACCATTTATTTATGCCAACACCAGCTCAGCGGTTTCACATCCAAAGGCTGAGCCCCAAATGCAGCAAGGCATTGCCTTATATGCTATTTCTTTACATTGTAACCTCTCTGTCTCCTTTATAAGGTTACAATTTGGCATTATTCATTTGATTGGATATTTTGTAGCTCGAGGCTACAGTTACCATTACATGTTATACACTGGTTTTACATGATTTTTCCATTTGCATGTCCTATTTGCTGATTGGCTTACAAGATCACTATCCTGATTGGATTCTGCCAAAAGTTTGAACACATAGCCCACCAAAGTGAAAAACCTGAGAAAAGAGTAGCACAGAGAACCAGGAAGTAACTTAGGCAATAAAAGAAAATGAGAAGTAACTTATTTAAAAACAGAAGTAACATATTTTTCTTTTTCCTGATTTTTTGCCTCTGCATTTCTGCTTTTGCAGAGGGACCCCTGCCTCAGAGTCATTGTGCCTGGCACAGGTTTTGATTTGGTTTGCTAACAGGAGAGGAGGTTTATTAGGATAATAGTTTCATGCAATTGTGAATTTCATGCAAACATGAATTCCCACAATAAGCTGTCTGCAAATCAGGGAACCAGGAAAGCTGGTAATGTAATTTAGTCTACGTTCAAATCTTGAAAACAAGTGGAGCAGGTGGTGTACTTCAAATTCAAGATCAAAGGCCTAAAAACCAGAAGTGGGGCAGGAAGGGAAGTGCTGATGTAAACCCTAAGACCAAAGGCTCCAGAACTATCAGGTTCCTTATCTAAGGGCAGCAGAAGATAGCTATCTCAGCTTCAGAAAAGAGATAATTTTCTCTTCCTCTACCTTTTTGCTCTGTTTGGCCCGTCTACAGATGAGATGAGCTACCTAGGTTGGTGAAAGTGGATCTTCTCTACTCATTCTATTAATACAAATGGTCACGTCTTTGGGAAACACATTTAGGGATATACCAAGATATAATGTTTTACCAGCTATCTGGGCCCTTAGCCCAGCCTAGTTGACAAATAAAATTAACCATCACAAATTCACTTCTTGGCAACTGAGAAACAACATTTATTTTCTTAAAACATTCAATTTTTTGGCAATAGTGGGAAACTGTCAGGGGAGGGTTGGGGCAGGATTGGCAGTAGTGGGAATCTTCTGGGGGAAGGGGAGACACCTCATCAACAAGGGTACATCATAATGAACATTTGTATACCTAATCCTGAATTGTACCCCACATCTTTAAAATTAAAAAAAAGAAAAAAGGAAAAAGAACCCAAAATATTAATCTTTAAATAAAGACAATAACACAGTCATAATTCTGCTTATTATTATACCACTATCTTGTCTAAACAAAAAACTCACAGATTACTTTGGATAAGGAGGCAAATCCCTAAGTAATGTTTACTCCTCCTGCTATCATGCAATTTAAACGCTATTATATACAATTAAAACACTACCATACTGATATAGTCAATATTTCTTATATGATAATGGACAAATAGAGTGAAAAAACAAAGATCACACACACAACAATATAAAGAGAAAATACCCTTAACAATTATCTTTTGTGTGACTGGTCAGATGGTTGAAACTGGTTTGTAATGATCATCTTCTTCTACCTATTCTTTTTTTTTTTTTCTTTTTGTGACAGGGTCTTACTCTGTCCCTAGGCTGGAATGCAATGGCCCATCATAACTCAATGAAGCCTCAAAGTTCTGAACTCAAGCGATCCTTCCACCTCAGTCTTCTGAGTAGATGGGAATATAGGCACATCCCACCAAATCCAGTTAATTTTTGTATCTTTTATAGAGATGGGGCCCCCAAATTCAGAAGACTTGGTACATTTTTTAAAAAATAAGTTAATCATTGGAAGCTAGACCACTATTTTTCTTTTGTGTTACAGAGAATTTAGTTATTTTACAATTTGAGTTTATGCCTGATTTTCTCTACATTTCCTGGACCTTGTTGCTGTTAACGCATTTTTTTTTATTTTCATTGGCTTTGTTTTGATTGGGTTGTGTTTTCCATATGCCAACTAGTCCTTCCACCCCATCCTTCCCATTGGTGCTCTGCCATCTTGTGCTTTAGTTTCTCTGGACTTTAGATGCCTGGAAGAACAAACAACCAAACCCCCAAGACTTCCAAGCTTCTCTCCTTGTTCTAAATGGTTCACAGTAGGCAGACTTAAACCGAGTCTTCAGGTTACCAGCAGACAAGCCCTGCCCCTGGCAACAAGGGGGTCTTGGTTTGCATCTCTCAACCACTCATGGTCCAGTGTTCCAATTGCACATGCTAGAAGCAGAGCTTGTGTGGGGATAAAGATGGGATCTTGCTATGTTTCCCAGGCTGATCTTGAACTTGTGGGCTCAAGTGATCCTCCAGACTTGGTTTCCCAAAGTTCTGGGATTACAAGCATGAACCACCATGCCTGGGTCCGTTCTGGATTTCCTTTTCCCTCAGCAAGAACCTCAGCCGATCTCAATTTTTTTTTTTTTTTTTTGAGTTGGAGTCTCACTCTGTCGCCCAGACTGGAGTGCAGTGGTCGCTCTCGGCCACTGCAGCCTCGACCTGCTGGGCTCTGGCGATCCTTCCGCCTCAGCCTTCCAAGTAGCCGGAATTACAGGCATGCGCTACAATGCCCGGCTGATTTTTTGATTTATTGTAGAGATGAGGTCTCGCTGCCCAGGCGGGTCTCGAACCCATGGGCTCAGGCAATCCACTCACCTCAGCCTCCCAAAGGCGCAGGATTACAGGCTGAGCCACCAAGCCTGGCTTGATCTCAATTCCTTACCTGGCAAGCTAACTCAAACCTTCATTCATGAAGTTTCTGAGCAATTTGTAGTTCTTCCTGATATTGTTTGTTTTAGTTTTCTATTACTTGGCTCACAGGACATGGTAATATTAAGAGTTGCTTTAAAAGGTCTCTTGCATTGTGGGTATGCTCTTTTCTACTCAATAGTGGGTATTTGTCCCATTATTTTTAGTTCCATTTCTCTTTGGTAGTTTGCATCAAGTCAACACCATAACTCCCTTCCTGGTTTATGTATTTAGAGGCATTAGGAACCCAGAGTGGCCAGCGTCAGTCCTAATGTCCAATTATCTGGCATCATTTTTGTGTGTCCTAGTGGAATCATATCTCTCTCTGGAACCAAGGTCTCTAGAAGTTGTGAGCAGAATAAATGAAAGGAGAGATCCCAAGTGAAAGGACAGACCAAGAGTGGGAAGTCATTTTTCATCTTGTTCTTAAACACTGACACAATGATGAGAAAGTAGAAACTATGTTTTTAGAGAAATGCACACTTTAGGTAAAATTAACTTTGCGGACTTTGTCTTTTCAGAAACAGACTTCCTGGTGCTGGGTATCAGAGGTATCTCATAGCAGCAATCATGCTTGCCTAGAGTAAATGGAATTTACAAGGGCTAAGACACCATGCATTGGGCAAGGATTGTAAAAGTCATGAAACTTGTAATTACCAAAGTTATGACCGCGCTGAGGGAGAGCAGGTGGGGATTTGATCTTCCAGTAAATTGGACACTATCTACAGGGAAGCCAAGGATCCCCCAAAGCTATCCACTAGGAGATAAGGGGAAATGCACCCTCCATTAGCTCTAAGGAATGCCATTCAGGAAGGTGCAGGAGCATTAGGATCCTGTCACGTCCTTCTCTAGGGGCTGTGATAATGTGGAAGTATGCTAGTGGGTCTCTGTGTCACAGGTTCTCCAAGACATCCATAGGTGGTCGATAAGGAAGTCACAGCAGTCATGTCTCCCTGATTGCAACATCTCCAAAGAAAAGGATTTAAGTCAGGACTTTGGGGGACTATGGTGCCACACTCACCTAGAGTGTAGGCCCTCTCCCTGTCTGTGGGAGGTAAAGCTTTCTTAAATAAATCTTTTCTTCTCTCACCTCTGTGTGTTGCAATTCTTTGCATTTACTCCCATCTCTGGGTTGCCAGCGTGCACCTCCGGCTTGCCAGCTCTGGAGGTGCTGCACCTCCCTGCGCCTCTCCCTCTCCATCCATCCACCATCATCCATCCAGACCCTAACACCAAGAAACTAGATAAACTTAGTTCACATTTTACCACAGCATAGACATTTTTGCTTAGAGTTTACCCCTGACATGTTTTGAATCTAGCACAGGCTAGACATAGATAGATACAATTCCAATAGGCAGATTTCAGGAAAAGGTCATATATTGTGGGGTTGCATTTCACTGCAGGCCAAGCTGGCAGCCTACCCCACCCCCCTCAGCAAATCAAAGGAAATCTCCATCAGATGCAAGACAAGGACAGCCTGACCTTTCAATTCATGGTTTAGAATAATAATCCCTGAGAAACTTTCAGGTTCCTGTTGAAGGCAGAAGGTCATAGATCACCCCTTACTGGCTGAAGCTATAGAAATGATAATAAGACCACCTTTTAGCTAAGGAGTTTGTGAATTGGAAACGTCTGACGGGTCTGTTGCAGGAAAAACCCCTCCCTTTATCTCCTCCCATCTAGCCTACTACCTGAGGTCATAAGATGCTAATGTCTGGCTATATCAAAATCTAAGACTCATGTGGCTACAACCAACATCAAACTGCAGCTCTGGACATTCCTTTTAGCCTAGACTACTCAGGGTCCAAACCCATCTTACCCAAAAGGCCCTTAAATATACCCAGTTTTTGGCCCTTTGAGGCCACACTTGTCTCTGAGTATTGGCTCCCTTTCCAATCTGTGAAACTTTACTTCCTTCTACTTCTACTTGGTTGCAATCTTGTAATATTCCTGTGGCACCAGCTCACCTTGCCTCAGTTTACCCTTTCAGGAAGCACAAATTTTGCTATTGAGTCAAAATGAGTAAGTGACTAGTGCCACTTACATTTCTAACCCATGATTCCTAGACTTGTGAATCCTGGCTATAAGAAAAACAGTAAAAACAGTACCATATTTTGAGTGCTGATTCAGAGCCTATTCAGCCTTGGGGAGAACCTTGTCTCAGTCATGCAGGCATTGTTTTCTACCTGGCTCTGTAATTGAGTTTTCTAAAGACCACTCCACATTTATACCAAGACACCTGCTTCATGATGGGGGAAACATAGTACAAACTCTGTAAAGCATTGAAAATACCACTCTTATGTTTTACAACAGATGCTATCTATATAGGAAGTCCCATGATCATCTGCCTGGGTGGTGTGCCATCATAGAGGTAGATCAGTGAGAAGGTGAGTGGTTGGTGGAGTCCATGGAGATTAGAGCTGCTTTCATCCTTCATCTTCCAGGACATCATCAAGGAGATCTGTGCAAACACATTCATCAGCCTTTGGGAAAGTTTCCCCCCTCCCTAGGGGTCAGAACATAAAGATAATCAATTGCCCTCTATTGGAATAAAATAAACAACAGATTTGTTGATTTCTAACCACAGATGCAACTTTTCAGGGCTTGAGACTCTTCAACAACTTTCACCTTATTGTGCAATATTGATTTTATATAGGTGATTTCATTGTGTTTGCCACTGATACAAGAAGAGCTCCTGCTTGACCTAAAGGAAATGCTTTGAGTTTAAAAAAAAGTAATGTCCCATGAAGCCCCAGAATCCTTCCCAGCTTGCAGGTGCTAGCTAGCCATAGATTTAGGTTTTATTCATGGATCCTGTGAGAGCAGTTCAACAGTGGGTGGGGGACTCTGCAGAGAGTGCTGGTGCATTTTTAGGGGGTCCAGGTACTAGTTGAAGAGACTTTTGTGAAAGAATACATCTCCATCAACAACCAGGAGTCAAGCCACGATTTTGGCTCCAGAGGCAAAGAGGTCACTGCTCACCCCTCTCCTTCTTCTGCACTCTGAAGGTGGTGGGCAAAGATAGAAGATTAATATCACCAGGACCAGAAGCATCTGCAGGTTCTGTGACTTTGTATTTTTTTAGTTGACTAATATTTTTTGTATTTATGGGGTATAACTGGATGTTTTATAATGAGATATATACAGTATAGAAAAATTCAGTTAAGCTAAGTAACCTATTCACTGCCTTATCACCTTATCATTTTTTGTGGTGACAACATTAAAAATCTATTTTTGTAATTTTGAAATACACAATACATTATCATGAACTGTGGTCACCATGCAGTGCAATAGATCCCTTATTCCTCTAGTCTAACAAAAATTTTGTGTCTTTCCATAAGCATCTCTTTTTCCCCTTCTTTCCCTTCCCCCTCCCCCAGCCTCTGATAACCATCCTTCTATTCTCTGTTTCTATGAGACTGACCTTTTTGATTCCACATATAAATGAAATCATATAGTATTTGTCTTTTTGTACCTGACTTATTTCACTGATCATAATACGCCCCAGTTCCACCCATGTTGTCACAAATGACAGAATTTCCTTCTTTTTAAAGGCATAATAGTATGCCATTATTTATGCAGACCACATTTGCTTTATCCTTTCATCCTTCGACAAATATTTAGGTTGTTTCCATAATATATTAGTCCAGTCCCTCCGTGTTTCTAAAAAGGAACCTCTGGGACTCTGTAATTTATAAGGAAAAGAAGTTCATTTGGCTCATGGTTTTGCAGGCCATACAAGAAGCATAGCCCCAGCACCTGCACAGGTGAGGGCTTCAGGAAGCTTCCAATAATATAGGAAGACAAATAGGAGCCAGTGTGTCACATGGAGAGAGAGAGAACAGGAGTAGAGGAGGGGTGCCAGGCACTTTTAAAACAACCAGACCTCTCATGACCTAATAGAGCAAAAGCTCACGAATTTCTGCAGGGATGGCACCAAGCCATTCATGAAGAATCTGCCTCTATGATCCAAACACCTCCCATCAGGCCCTCCCTTCAACACTGAGAATGAAATGTCAGCATGAAAGTTGGAGGGAACAACTATCCTAACAATATCACTTACCTTGACTATTTTTATATAATTCCAAAACAAACATGAGCATGCTGATATCTCCTTAATATACTGATTTAAAGCCCTTTGGATATATATGCAAAGTGGATTTGCTGGATCTGGTGCATCATAGTACAAACTCTGGAAAACATTGCAAATACCATTCTTAGTTTTTACAATAGATGATATCTATATAGGAAGTCCCATGATCATCAGCCTGGGTGATACACCATCATAGAGGTAGATTAATGGGAACGTGAATGGTTGGTGGAGTTCATTTCTAGTTTCCTGAAGAACTTCCATCCATTTCCCATAATGACTGTATGCTTTACAATAAATCAGATAAGTGCACAAGGGCTCCCTTTTCTCCACATTCTCACCACTTGCTACACTTGTTACCATTGGTCTTTTTTATAAGAGTCATTCAAACTGGCTTCAGGTGGTACCATGGAGACTGGTTTTCTTTTATCTCAATTAAGTGGCCAGAAATAAAGCCTGTAAATGACCTCAACCCTCTCACTAAAAACCATTTCTCTATGCAAGAGTTAATTTGAAACTACTCATCACAACCAGCTGGGCCCTGTGTGATAGGACAAGGGATGGGAGAGTAGAGAGAAGGCTGTAACCACAACACAAGCCTGGAGGGAGGAGGGTGGGATGGATGAGCAGTGGAGGTGTAACTAAAGAGACAGGAGCTGGAGAGAATGAGAAAATGAAGCAAGTCAAATTCCTCTTCTTAAATTCACAGATATCTTCTCTTCACATGTAGAAGCAATGTCAACTACTCACCTGGATGTCTGTCTCTTGTTGGATATATAATCTCACTCCAATTGCACCGTTATTTGTCCCACCTTCCAGCCTCAGAGGAGGGAGAGACTGAAGACTAAGTTGATCACCAATGGCCAATGATTTAATCAATAACCCCTAGCTAGTGGCTCTTCCATAAAATTCCAAAAGCACTGGGTTCCGAGAGCTTCTAAATTGCTGAATACATGGCGGTTCCCAGAGAGTGGGGTGCTCACACCTGAAGAGGGCTCTGAAACTCCAGGTAGATAGTGTCAGAATTGAACATCCAGCTGGTGTTTGCTGCAGATTTTGTTTTTGACGGATAGGCAGTTCCACATATTTTTGTGACCAGAGGTCACAGAAATTTTTTAAGTTGATTGAAAAAAAAAAGGAAAACCACTTCTGTTTGAGCATGTCAGTTGAAGCCCAGGCCCCTCCCCCAGTGGCCAGCAGGATAAGGAGACACCCTCTAGTCTTGCCACTGCCCCATCCTGCCCTCATGCTGGGTAGGCTCAGGGGTCTGTCTCTTGAAGTGCACCCCAACACCCGGGGTTGGGGAGCAGGCAGATGTCCTAGAGTCATGGGGCTGGTCAAGGTAGGGCAGGATGTGAAGGGTCTTCTAGGAGGGGTTGGCGGATCAGGGGAGGGAGATGCTACAGGCCCAACTCACAATCCAGGCAGCCAAGCAGAGATGGGTCTGGCAGGATTTTGGGGAACCCACCCCTTGGGGACTCTCAGCTTGGGCAAGGGGGATGCACAACCATAACCCATACACAGAATGTTCCTGGTAGCACAACTGACATGGATATAGAATTTTATCATGTCAGAAACTACCAACATTGAAAGGCTGAACCACTATGGGGAATAGCTTTCCTTATGGAATATTATGGGGACATGTGAGGGCACATCTCCTGTTCTGATATGGGCTACAGGGACAAGTTGTGTGAGATGACACATTGTAGAACAATGCATAAACAAGATTAACTGCCTTTTTGTGTAACACTCCCCCCCACACACACATATAAAAATCTCTTTATTAAGATAGATGGTTTGTAAGGTTTGGAGAAGTTCTGGCTGGCAGTGGAGCCACTGCTACAGAAGGCACCTGGGGCAGGTAGTTATAACAATAAAAACGGTAGCAACATGCAAAAATACTCATGGCCTAGTGTAAAGTGAACACAACACACAAGGGTTTTCTCTGATACTCCTACAAGTGTGTGAACTAGGACTTTGCACCTATTCAAGTTGCCACTGGTACTAATGGAGGCCAGATTCCTTTGGGAGTGGACTGCGGGTCACTCAAGTGGGAAAGCTTTAGGACAGAAGCAAGATAGTCCCCATGTTCAGATCTGGATCTTAAGTCTGTCCTGGTCTTCTTGGGGCCTTCTTTGTGAAGACCCCTCTGGGCCTGTCCTTACCCTGGGTGGTGTGGTGCACCTGCCATTTCCTCCAATGACATGGCAGAATTAGAACTATCAAGCAGCTCTTCATTAATCTTTTGTGTAGAACTATACAAAGAGAGTCCCTGGCAGCTGGGCCAAGAGGTATCAGTGACCTGCATGCTCCCCTCACAGGGGGACACTTTCATTAGAAATTCTATTCCCTGAGATAAGGCACAAAGAATCATCTACATAGACCTCCAGCCAGGGAGGATACCAGATGACAACTTTAAGTCTTGGGATTAGCATGTGAGTAGACAAACTTGGTCCCAAACTCTTACCTTCCCTTCCTGCCAGCCATGACCTGAGATTTGAATCTGATAGATCCACCAGACTTCCAACTCCTGACAACCTGCTTCTGTTGTGGAAGCTTTTTTCTCCCCTCCTTTCTTCCTCCCTCCACACACATGGTGATGGGGAGGGATGTGGGGCTGCCCAGATGGGATCATAAAAGAGGCCTGGCCTGTATGTGTCTGCCCAGGGCAGCCTTGTGTTACATGTGGTTGTCCCTTAAAAATGCCCAGAGGCATCAGGGATTCAGGGCTGAGCCAACATCTGCATTATCAGAAAAGTTTGTAAATTCTGACCTTGCTAAAGCAAGAGGCCCAGGAAAGTCCAGATATAGCAGGAGAACATTTTGCTGTCTTGAGCATTTCTCATGAAGTGAGCTGGATACAGGATTATCTCTAGAATGTGAGTTTCTGGTTACCAGAGTTCTAAGTTCTGTCACAAAAAAATGAGGTCACTTCCTCAAGGTCCCATTCTCTTCCTTCCATAAGACCTTCCCAAGAGCCCCCTGGGATGCTCACTGCTCACTGTCCTCCCCATGTCAACTCCTCACCTGTTCACAATTATGCAAACACAGCCCTCCGCAATCCTTTAGAAGACCTGGATTCAGTCAGGGAATGACCTGGATGAAGCCAAAGCACAAGCATTGAAGAGACAGCTGGGTCAGAACTTCCTTTTTCTCACCAGTTCTGTGATTCTAGACAAGTCATTTTGTGTCTTGGGGCCTCCCCAACCGCCAATCATGCACAACGGAGATCATGTCAACATCTCCTTTCTTTTCTTTTTTTATAATTATTTTATTTTTAAAATGTGGGGTACAGATGAGGGTTAGGTATATATGTGGTCACCATACAGGTAAAGTGTGGGTACCCTAATTTATGTTATATGCCCCCCCCAGCAGTACCACTACTGCCAATCATTTTCTTATAGTATTATCATAAATGTTCAGAGTCCACTTATGAGTGAGTACATGTGTACATCTCCTTTCTAGGGAATTCATAAAGTGTGTATGAGATTAAATTTATAAGTTTCATGGAGTGGTTTCACATGTAGGTAATGCACACACTTAGAGATGGAAGAATTACAAGAAGTGGTAGGAGGCATCATGGAATACATCGCAAACAGGCCTGGGTCCAGCAGTGTGGGCTTAGAAAAATCATTTCCCCTCTTTGCCTCATTTTCCATTCTGTATTAGTAAGAAGTTGAGATTAAATGACATTCAGATATTTTCACCCCTGACATTTTAACCTTCTGATCCTTCCCTTTATGAAAAGTCTTTATGAAAACATGTGCCTCATCTCAGGCTATGTGGTGGGCAGCCTCCACCAAGCTCACAGCAGTAAATGGTCAGTGGCCCACTTCTGACCAACAGAAAACAACACAGATGATGGGAGATCTCTCCTGTCTTCATTAGTTTATGCTGATACAAACAATGTACCATAGACTGAGAAGCTTCAGGTTGTATCCTCACATGGTAGAGCAGTGGAAAGAGCTCTCTGAGTTTCCTTTTAGAATGTCACAATGTTTTCATAAAGACTCCACCTAGAACATAGAAAGAATGATGATCTATTTACCCTAATAATTGAATTATTAAAAGGCTGTGGGTTTTCTCTTAATCTCAATCTCCTCTCTCTCTCTCTCTCTCTCTCTCTCTCTCTCTCACTCTCTCTCTCCCCCGACCCCTCGCCTCCCAACATCCACTGTGGGAAAACAGACTTCAATTTTTGAGAATGCCTGTTTAAAGGCCTGGATGACAAAGAATGAAGGAAATACCTAACTGTCAGAAAGACATTTAGGCCTTCATTTTAAACTGAATTATACCAGTCAGTCATCTGATTGAGCTCGGGAAAAATCTTCTCTCCCCATCCAAGCCTCAGTTGAGCCCAGAGCCCCAGACTTGTGTCAGACCTCTAGATAGAGGCACTTAGCTAAGCTCTGTCCCCAGATTTTCAGTTCACAGAAGTGGTTACAAAGTATGTTTGGAGTTTTAGGCCATCGAATTTGAGTGAATGTCAGAGAGCAATAGATGATGATACTATCAGTCCCCACCTTCTGACCTTTCCTTCGCCCTCCTCCCAACACATCCTCCCCAGCTCTTTTCAACCACACTGTCAACCTCTCTACCCTCCTCTGGGCATATTTATTTCTGCCTGCAAGTCTCTGCACCAGAGGTGACTTCTCTCTGAAACACTGTGTTAACCAGTGTTTTTCAGAGAAACAGAACCCATAGAATATAGACAGGTTTAGATATAGATACATCACAGGAGACTTATAATAGCAATAGTCTCCTGCAAGTATGGAGGCCAAACTGTTCCAAATATGTTTTCTGTGTATTGTGACAGGAACCTGGTAATGTAATTTAGTCTAAGGCTAAAGGCCTGAGAACCAGATGGGGGACCCTAATGTAAGTCCTGGAGATCAAAGGACTCAGAACCATGAGCTCCTATGTACAAGAGCTGTAGAAGTTGGACATCCTAACTCATGAAGAGAGGAAAGAGAGAGAGAGTTTGAGCCGTCAACAGATGAGATGATGCCCACCCATAATGGTGAGGGAGGGTCTTTTCCACTCAGTCTGCTGAGGCAAATGCTCATACCATTGGGATACACACTTAGAAAATACTCAGAAATAATCTTTTACCCGATATATGGGCCCTTAGCTCAACCTAATTGACAGATAAAATTGCCCATCACAAGGCTACCCTTGTCAATTTAACACCAACTTGCATCTCCTTAAATCGTACTTAATCTCTAAATAAGGATAATAACCTATAAATAAAGACAATAAAGACAAGGTTGTAAAAGTTCTTCCTAACATCATAAAACTGTCCTGCTGAGTCTGATTTCTTCCCCCAGAGAAGTAAAGTCTTTGAGTAATGTTCACTCTTCTCCTAATATCCAGTAACTTAAATTCTATTGCATAAAATTAATAATATTAACATACTTATATACAGTCAATATATCTTATATGATAAAAGGATAAGATGGTATCCATGACCAACCTGGGCAACACAGCAAGACTTCATCTCTACAAAAAATCAGAAAATTAGCTGGGCGTGGTGGTGTGCAGCTGTAGTCCCAGCTACTCGACATGCTGATGTGGAAGGGTCACCTGAGCCTAGGAGGTTAAGGCTGCTGTGAACTGTGATCATCAAGATCATGTCACTGCACTTCTGCCTGAGTGATAGAGCGAGATCCCTACTCAATCAAACAAAAAAAACCCAATAAAGATAACAAAGATTATAGGCACACACTCACTTACCACAAATTAAGGAGAAATACTCATGGCAATTGTGGTGTTTTGTATAACAGGTCACACAATTGAAGCTAGTATTTATAACTACTTTCTTGTACTACCCAATCTATATTTCCTTTGTCTTCAGCAAGAACTTCAGCTGGTCTTTTTTCTGGCAAGGTGATACAATCCTTCAGTCACAAAAAGTCTAGACCATTAGCAGTCTTAAGTGGATTGAGTTGTTGTAGTTTTCATTGACCTTAATCACAGGGCATGGTAATGTTAAGAAATAATCTAAGAGGTATCCTGATCCTGTATTCTTCCTTACCCACATGGTGGAGTATTAGTTTAATTTCTCCTTGGTAGTCTAGATCATCAAGCACCTCAGCCAACACTTTAACTCCCTTCCTGTCTTATTGACTCAGAGGCAAGAGCTTAAAGAAGCCAATGGCACTCTTAATTCCAATTCAATGGCACCATTGTTGTGTGTCCTGGTGGAATCATTCCTTCCACTGGAAACAAGACCCCTTGGCCAGCAGACCATGAAGTTTTGAGAACAGGAAGCAATAATTTGCCTAATGGATCACTGAGGGTAACAGGTCTGATTCACTCTGATTTTTATCCCATTTTTTGACTTGTGAATCCTGGCTATAAGAGAATCAATACCATATACTGGATGTTGAACATACGGCCTTGGGGAGAACTTTGCCCCAGTCCTACAGGTATTGTCAACCACCTGGCTCTTTAACCAAGTCTTCCAAAGACCACCCCACCTTTGTATCAAGTCAACTGCTTCATGATGGGAAACATGGTAAGAGTATAAATTCCTTGAATATGGACTCATTGTCACACTTCATTGGCTCTGAAGTGAGTGTGCTGACCAGAAGCAAAGCTGTTTGGAAAGTCATAATTGTGAATAAGGCATTCTGTTTATCCATAGAGATCAGTTTTGGTGGAAGCATTGCATGCAGGGAAGGTCAATTCATACCCAGAGTGTCTATTTCTGTACAAACAGTATGCTACAACTTCCATGATAAAAGTCATCCAATGATGCCAGCCTGCCACCAGGTGCTGTCTGATCATCCTAGGAATGGTGCCATATTGGGAACTCAATGTTTATTTCTGCTGTTGGCAAGTTGAGCACTCAGCCATGAACATAGCAGGGGTCCTTAGTGAGTGGAAGTCCATATTGCTGAACCCGTGCATATTTCCATTCCTGTTCCCATGGAAATTGTGTTTACAAGCACATTGGGTAATGACAGATGGGCCTGGGAAAGAGGCTGACTGGTATCCACAGAACAAGTCATCTTATCCACCTGATCATAGCATTTTGATGTGTTATGTAAAATGTATAGATGTAAAGTTTCTAACAGTAGTGCAAAGGATAGATAAAGGTAAATAAAACTGTTTTGTAGCAAATGTTTGTTATTGTACATTTATTAAAATAGTTAAGTATTAGCTCTAAGTAGATTGTGATATGATAGAGATGCATATTGTAATTCTTAGAACAGCCGCTTCATTGCTGGGATTTCTGTATGGTGAGCATTTACATGGAATCAATGAATTGGTATATAATTGAACTTTTGACCATTTTTTTCCTTCCATGCAATGTTGACAACCAGGGCACTGTTGGAAATTCTGCCACTGAAAGGATTATACTTTACCATTGTCCTTTAGGGGTGATTCAGAGTGAGGCTATAGTGCTGTGTTTTCTACTTCATGGCTTTTTGGGTTAGATAACACCTCGTTCATGATGGACAGCTCAGGTCACATAGTAACTTGGTGGTACATTGTTGAGCATTCAGTTTCCACTAAGGCCCGGTCGGCCAAATCTGTTTCTCCAAAGGGGAGTAGTTATTTAAAGAGGATAACAGGGCTTTGCTTCAAAATCCTAAGGGCCTACACTGTGATTCACCTATAGGGCCCAAATAGCAATCATACATGCCACTGATACTTTAAGCAGCATTGAATCTACTAGATCATAAGACCCAAGTAGCAGCGGGGCAGCTTGGTTGGCAATCTGGACTTATTATGGAGCCTCCTGTTGTTCTGGGCAGCACTCAAAACCAACAGCATTTTTTGGTCACTTGGAAAATGAGCCAGAGTAACAAATCCAGGTGAGAAATATGTTGGTTCTCAAGACCAGGGAGCTCCACTAGGTGTTGTACTTTTTTTCAAGTTGCAAAAGAAGGCAGATGTGACAACTTATTCTTCACCTTAGAAGGGATATATCAACACACTCCACATCTTTGGACCACCAGAAATCCTAGAGGTAGAAGACTCATGGATTTTTATTGGGAGTTATATTCTTCCCTCTGACATGTGAATGTCTTACTAGTAAGTCTAGGGTAGTTTCTAATTTTTGCTTACTAGGCTCAATTAGCATAATGCCATCAGTATCATTGGCCACTGTGTTGTCTTCTGGATGGAAGATGCAATTGATGTCCCTATGCGCTAAGTCATGACCTAGGCTTAGAGAGTCAATATAAGCTGAGGTGGGCCAGTGAGGTGTGTGGCTGGCATTGTCAGCTGAAAGCAAGCTGCTTCTGGTGGGGCCTTGTGAGCAGGTGTGATATAAGAAGCATTTGCCAGATCAACAGCTAAATGTCAGGTCGTGGGGGATGTGTTGATTTACTCATACAATGAAACCACATCTGGTGAAGTGGCTATAATTGGAGTCCCCATCTGGTGTAGCTAATTGTCATCCACTGCCATTTTCCAAGATCTGTCCTTCATCTACATGATCCATATAGGCCAGCTGAATATCAGTGTGTTGGGAATCACAACCCTGCATACTTCAAGTCATTGATGGTGGCACTAATTTTTCAAATCCTTCCAACAACATGATATTTCTTTTGTTTTACTGTGTTTATATGTAGGGGCAGCTCTAAAGCCCTCCACTTGGCTTATCCAATACGAAACAGTCCTCGTTCCACAGGTCAGGGAACAAATAAGGAGGAAGACTGGAAGGAGATGGAAGGGAAGGAGGGGGAGAGAGGAAAAGTGGGAGGGAGGGATGGAGGAAGGGATGAAGGGAGTGAAGGAGGAAGATGAGGGAGAGAGGGAAAGCAGAAGGAAGAAAGGAAGGAAAGGAGGGAGGAAGAGAAGAAGGAAGAAAGAAAAAGAAGGAAGAAAAAGATGGAGGGAGAGAGGAACAAATCTTCCTAACAAAATAATTTCAAATAATAAAAGTAAATGGATAGCACAAAATAGAAATTTGCCACTATATTTTCACAGTAATAATTACTGTAGGCAAGACTCACTGATGAATAAAAAAATTCTGGGTACAACTCAAAAGAAACACTATTTGCATACCCTCAGAATATCTCATTCTATTTCTAACACCTTTCTCTTAATTTTTAAAATGACTCATGACTAGTCTCAGTAATCATCAAATAAATGCAAATTAAAACCACATTGAGATACCACCTCATTCTAGTCAGGATGGCCATCATCAATAACTCAAAAAACAACAGATGTTGGAGACGATGTGGCAAAAAGGGAACACTTCTACACTGTCGGTGGGAGTGTAAACTAGTACATCCTCTGCGGAAAACAGTGTGGAGATCCCCAAAAGATCTAAAAATCGACCTCCCATATGACCCTGAAATCCCCCTACTGGGAATATAAATCACTTTATGAGGAACTCAAATCACTCTATGAAAAAGGTGCCTGCATATGCAAGTTTATTGCAGCATTGTTCACAATAGCAAAAACATGGAACCAACCATGCTGCCCATCAAAAGAGGACTGGATTTAAAAAAATGTGGTACATATACACAACAGAATATTACACAGTCATAGAGAAGGACAAAATTATGAACTTCATAGCAACTTGGATGGACTTAGAGGCTATAATACTGAGTGATCTATCACAGAAAGAAAGAACTGAGTATCACATGTTCTCACTCATAAGTGGACCTTGAACAACTATTGTAATACTCTAAGAAACTGAGAAACTGCCAGGGGAGGGTGAGGGTGGAATTGGCAGTAGTGAGAAACTGCCCGGGGGGCAGGGGACACACCTCATCAACAAGGGTACCTGCATAATGAACATTTGTATACCTAACCCTGAATTGTGCCCCACATATTTAATATTTAAAATTAGAAAAGACTTATGACTAATTAAATAAAAAATTATAGCATTTTGATGTGTTATGTAAAATGTATAGATTTAAAATTTCTAACAGTAGTGCAAAGGATAGATAAAGGTAAATAAATCTGTTTTGTAGCAAATGTTTGTTATTGTACATTTATTAAAATAGTAAAGTATTAGCTCTAGCTCTAAGTAGATGGTGATATGATAGAGATGCATATTGTAATTCTTGGAACAGTCACTAAAGAATGCAGAAACAACTTTAAATCTTAATAAAATAATTAAGCTGAATACAAAATGGATTTGATCAAAAATACTCATAGACTTTTAAAATAGCCAAAACAGGAATTACCCAAACATCAATCAATTTTTAAAAATCTACTAATTTTAAAGAATTTATGCAACAGAGCACTCAATACAAAAGAAATAAACTACTGAAGCACACATCCTAGATGAATCTCATAAACATTGCGCTGTCTGACACATCTGGACGTAAAAATAATTCATATTGCTGGCCTGGCACTTTGAGAGGCTGAGAAGAGAGGATTGCTCAAGCTCAGGAGTTCAAGACCGAATGTGGTAACATAGCAAAGTCTCATCTCTCCAAAAAAATTAAAAAATTAGCCAGACATGGTGGCTGTAGTCCCAGCTACTCCAGAGGCTGAGTCAAAAAGATTGCCCAAACCCAGGAAGTCAAGATTGGGGTGAGCTTGATCATGCTAGTGCTCCAGTCTAGGCAACAGAGTAAGTCCCCTAGACTAAAAATAAACAAATAAATATGTAATATATATTATAAAGGTACATTTATAATATATATTACATATATATATTATGATTTCAGGCAAAATGAACCTGGCAGAAAACAGTCACAACAGCAAGGTCCCTCTGAGGAAAAAGAAACACAGACAATAATTTCTGGGAACATTGGAAATATTTTATTCTTAAAAGATAAGGTAGTATGAGTGTATTAATTTGTGAAAACTGTACACTAAGATTTTTGCCTTTCAATGCTTGTATATCTGACCTCATACAAAAAAGAACTAAATAAATAATAAAGCAGGGGAGGTGGAGAATTGGCTGAAGTCTAGATTAAACAAAAATGGCACGTGATGAGTAGTTTTCCAGGTTGGCGCAGGTATATTATCCTGTTTTGCTTATTTTACTTATGTTTACAATTTTCTGTAAACATAAGTATAAAAGACACTTGTATAAAAGACAATGCAAAGTAGAACCAAATATTAGCTCCTAAGATAGTGTCTACCTGTGGGAGGAGTGGGGAAGAACGTGTCTGTTGGAAATTGAACAAAGTTGGTTCTCTTTCTTGGTTACAAGTGCATTTGCCTTGTAATGATTTATAGACATTTACAGAAATGTATTGTGCATGTGATCTGTATGTATACTATACATAAAGAAGTTAAATAAAACATATTTTCCCCAGAATTCTAACTCAGTATCTCAGAATAAAGCAGTGTTTTTTGTTTTATTTTAAATTGAAATATGTTCACTCATGACATTATTACATGGATTTTAATATGTCAAGGTAGGATTTAAGCCCTAAATTTTTACGTGCCCCCTTAGGTCTTTTAATTTTTACCTTAGTTTGGCGAATGGCATAGTATTAACTTTTGGGGGTGCAATTTCTTTTCAGCAAATTCCTCCCCTAAAATGATGTTCACCACGATCAGGGCACTGAGCAGAGTGCCTTGGGCCTATCAGAACATGTGTAGAACTGGGTTGTATCAGGAGCAAAACAAATAGCAGAGGTTGGTTCTGCAAAGGATCCTGAGTAGTTTATGCAGTTAAGACTGTAGAGCCACAACTCAGCAGAAGATGTTTTTACACTTACTTGGAAAACCGTTTGCAACTGGTTCACCAATAGATGCTGCTGTAAAAGAGTGATGTTGGGCTTTGTCACACTGTACTCACCTGGAGAACTTTAAATCACACAGTTGCTTGGGTCCCATTTTAGGGATTCTGACCTAGTTGTTTTGTTGCAACCTGTGGTGGGGGATATTAAACACCCCTGAGGTGATTTTAATGAACATCCAGTGGGGAGAAATCCTGGTTCAGAGTGAGGGATGCATTAACTGTGAGCAATTTCCACGTGTGCTGTGGGGATTTGCCCTCTGGCTGCTCCCACCGGGCACAGTGACTCACACCTGTAATTCTAGCACTTTGGGAAGGAAAGGCGAGAGGATTGCCTGAGTTCAGGAGTTCAAGACCAACCTGAGCAACATGGCGAGACCTTATACAGTAAATAAAAAAATTAGCCCGGCATGGTGGCACTTGCCTGTGGATCTGGTTACTTGGAAGTCTGAGATGGAAAAGTCACCTAGGTTCAGCAGGTCAAGTCTGCATCGGCCGTGAGTGAGCCAATGCACTCAGCCCGGGCAACAGAGTGAGTCTCCAAATCAAAAACACGGCTGAAAGGATAACAAAATGAAAGGATAACTTCATGGCTTCCTGAGCTGTTTGGCTAAATTGCAGTAGAATAAAATGGGTTCACATCACATCTATCTTTATGTCATTTGCTTTCAGAATAAGAGGTTGTTTTGGACACAGTAGTTTGCTTTAGATTGTATTTAAATTTATAAATAGCTTACAAACACCAAAAAGGGATGAAAATAATTGTAAACATGTGGAGTACATTCTATGTGTTTTCAAATTTCTCCTATGATAAGGAATGAAAATATATTAGGCCTCATTTCCTGCATTTAGTTCTCAGCCATTTCCTTAAATTATTCCAAATCTTTCCAATAATCCCTACAGAAACATTCTCTGCAGGGATTATTCTCAATAGTGAAGAGTACTAGATGGATGAAAATCTTAAGGAATCTTTCTACTGCAGAAGGGTCACTCTCGAGATCCTTGAGGGCCTTGGAAGTGGCATGAGTCATGTGGTCTATGGAGATGCATGGGCTTTGGAATCTGATAGAGTTGATCCTGAGACCCAGCCCAGCTGCTTAGTAGTTGTTGGGATTTAGACAAGTTAGTTGACTTGGAACAGTTATTGTTTTATTTATTGTCCAAAATTTATCTGATAAAAGCAGTATAAGGATATTGATTGTGAAACCTGCAGCAATTCTTGATCCCTCCTTGTATCTATGCCCTTTTAAATGCGTTTTTACAGCAGCTTTCATGGAAAGTCAGAATCTGTTTCCCAAATTATAGATTTAGCTGGCTTTATTTTCTCTGGACAATAGAAAGTTGTGAATATATGAGTGTGTTAGTTGTGGCCTAGGTTCAAAAGTCCTTGAATGCTAATACCTTTTCTTTCAGAACACTGGCATCTCCATGAGAACAAACCCATGTTAGCCTGCTGGAGAATAGGATGGATAGTAGAACTGTGCCCCAGTTGACACCCATCTTACACCCCAGAAGTAGAGGCATCTATTCAACCAGCAGCTGAGCACACATGTCTGGAGGAGCCCTGCTGAACCCAGCCTTAATAACTGACCTGCTTGTCGGACTCGGTGGCTCAGCCTGTAATCCCGCGCCTTTGGGAGGCTGAGGTGAGCGGATTGCCTGAGCCCGCGGGTTTGAGACCCGCCTGGGCAGCGAGACCTCATCTCTACAATAAATCAAAAAATCAGCCAGGTGTGGTAGCGCATGCCTGTAATTCCGGCTACTTGGAAGGCTGAGGCAGGAGGATCGCTGGAGCCCAGCAGGTCGAGGCTGCGGTGGCCGGGAGCGGCCACTGCACTCCAGTCTGGGCGACAGAGTGAGACTCCAACTCAAAAAAAAATAAAAATAAAAATAACTGACCTGCTCAACCATGAGCTAACACGATTTGGGGCGGTTTGTTATATAGCAATAGCTTACTAGTTCATACATCCAGTGCAGACAGGATGTCAGGAGTCAAGGACAGGTTGGTTACCAGCTACCTGACAAAAAATAGCCACCGTACATGTACCTATTTTCTGTTTCATTTATTATAAGTTTCATCTCTTTTTGATGAAGTTGAGGTATACAGAAATGCATGTAGACATGTGTTCATCTGATTGATGCTTAAACTCACACAATCCCCCACATCTCAGGAGGATACAGGTAACCACAGCTTGATTATTCAGGCCAAGGCAAATTGTAAAATAAGCTTTTCTTTAATATATTTTCTACACATCTAAATTGTAGATGTCAAGGCTGTGGACAGGTCCAAAGACATGGCATTCCTTTTTCCTGGAACTTCATTGTTCTTTATTCACTGCCTGGTATCTGGAAGGTGGACAGGTCCCCAACAAGCAGTACATGGGCAACAGTGGTCTACCCGTGGATACTTTCTGATTCCTGCCCCTGCTAATTCTTGGGGCACAATCTCTTCTACCCTTGAGCCTGAGGGGAAATGTTGGTAGGAAGGGGTTATCTTCTCATCTCTGTTAGAAAAGGGGGATTCAAGCCCTTTGTTTCCCTGAGGTCAGAGGAGCAGGAGTCCTCAGGGGGGCACTTCAGTATAGCAGCCACTGACCATGTTGGGCAGCTGAGAAGCTGGAATGTGGCTGTTCTGAACTGAGATGTGCTGAAAGGCTAAAATGTAGAGTGAGTTTTTAAGATATGCATAGAGTGCCCTCCAATAAAAATTTACTAATGCTTTTATAGCGATCATATTTTGGATATACTAGGGTGAATACATAATTGTAATCAATTTCACTGGGTTCTTTTTGTTTTATGCAGCTCCTGGAAAATTTTATGTGACACATTTGGCTCACACTTTACTTCTACTAGACACTGCTGCCTTTAAAGGAGTCTCTTCATTGTCAAAGCTCAGGCTGCCTCCTCTAAAGACCAGAGGCCAGGAAGGTTATAAAATGTGAGAATTAAAATAATTGTCACTAGATTGCTTCCATTTGTGAATAAGATATATACGTACTGTATATATGTACATATGTAATTCATAAGTGGATATAATCTTATACACAAGGTTAAATACAAATGTTCTGCATCCAAGTCCAAATCCCTGTGCTCAGGCGAATCCCTGCCATAAAAGGGCTGTGCCAGAAACTTGACATTTGTCTAGTTCAACTCAGTGCCTGACCGCACCTTCGGTCGCTCAGGCCTATGGGGGCGGGGCCTGAAGAATTATCCAATGAGCTGCGGCAGCATGAGGCCTGTCCAATCAGGAGAGCAGCTGGAAGGGAAGGGGCGGCTTCCGGGATTTGGCGGGGTCTTTTTCTCTGGCGCTAAGGCACCCAGCTATGCTCGCGTCTCCACTGCTTCTGGTACTTTCCAGGATGCCCAGGTTCTTACGCCGCAGCCTCTGTCGACTTGTGACCTGCAGGTACTGACAGAGACACAGCTAAGACCCAGCGCACCCGGAAGCGGGAAATGATGGGTCCGAGACGGGCGTCCGAGAGCAGGAGGCGGCGGCCTCCGGGATCTGTAGGGTCCTTGGTCCTTGCTCCAGAACTCGGTGCTGTCTCCACAGCTCCCTGTCCTACTCTCCAGAGTCCCCAGGTGTTTCCGCCGCGACCTCTGTGGCCCTATGACCTGCAGGTACTGCGAGATCCGGAGGGAGGATTAGGGACACCTGGAAGCCCGGAAATGGTGAGTGTTTGTGTCCAGGTGTTCTGGGAGGGGAGGCGGCGCTTCTGGGATCTCGGGTCCTTGGTCCCTGTTCCAGCCAGAGCTGTCTGTCTCCTTCCTCCGGAGACCCAGGTGACTCTTCCGCGGCCGCTGCCGCCTGTGACCCGCAGGTCCTGTAGACTCATAGGGAGGACCCGGGACACCTGGAACCAGGAAGTGGTGTGTGCTGGGCGGGCGTCCCCTGGGGTGAAGGGTGGCGGAGCCGGCCTGGCGGGATCTCCCCCGCAGCCCCGGAGTCTGGACCCGCATCCCCGCCGGGCGCTTGGCCCTCGGTTTTCTCCCTGCCGGCAGCCGAGACCCCGGGGTTCTGTCCAGTCCCTACGTGATCCCTCCCTCCCGGAGCCTTCTCTGAGCCCCTCTCCGCCCAGAGCCCCGCCTCCCCTAGATTGTGCGGGACAACGGGAGCGTCCCGGGGAAGATCCCACTCGTGTGTGGGGACAGCGGAAGGTCCCGGAGAGGACCCTGCTAGTGTGCAGGGACGATGGGAGAGTCTCAGGGAGGAACCCACTGTTGTGCAGGGCTCGTGCATGAGAGGAGCTGTGGTTTGTAGGTCCTTAGTCTCTGCACGGTTAAAATGTTAAAGCGTTTGTTTACCTGAGCAAACAGTTTCATAATCGGGAAGTCCCCAGTCATGGTTTGAGGTTGGGATCCTCTGAGGGACTTGAAGGGAAAGAGTTTTATTGGGGGCAGGAGGAAGCAAACCACATCCTTCAGTAGCTGATTAGTGAGTTATATAGTCAACTTATTTGGATTGTTCAGCTGGCAATTTTCTGCTTATGTAACAGTAGCTTTATTGGTAGTTTGATTGGGTAAGGCTAACTTTTGTTTTTGTCTAGTTTAGTATTTTACAAGAAATTCATTTGAGTTAGTAGATTTTCTTAGGTGGGATCCCAGGACCCTACGGTGACATCATTCTAATTGCTCCTTATTTAATCGTTTTCACGCTTCACAGCAGCACTGGCTTTTCCTGCCGTTTTCATATGTTTGGCAAGGAGGGGCTCAAATACATGATTTTGTTCCCAGAGCCTGTTTTAGGGCCTATAGGAAATCCTAGGTTTCCAGTTTCATTCCCACTTTTCCAAATGGCAATTGGGAAATGGTGTGTGGTGGCAGGTGCCCCAAGGGGGAGGAATGGCAGAACCTGCCTTTTGGGACCCAGGCCTCCCTAGCAGCCTCAGAGTTTTGACCAGTGTCCCCACTGGCACAGGTTGGGGCCGGGCTGGTAGTCCTGTCCTGTACCTGCCTGACTCCTCCCTCCCAGAGCAGCTACCACTTTCCAAATAACAATATTATTAACTAATTTTTAAATTTAATTTTTAAAAAGACATAGTATTTTCATTGTGTTATTTTTTTTTTTTCACATAGTGGGTGGCTCTTTTGAAAACATTTTTGTTTCTGAACATTGCACATGAAAGGGAAGCAGAGAATAATCCCCTGGTACTCCACTGTAAAAACTCTCTGTGCCTCTCCTCCTTGTGTTTTCCCTAGCCACACCCCTTACCAGAATGTCTTGGGGTTGAGGTTTCCCTTTGGAAACATTACAGGGTGATGTGCCCTTAGCCACACTCCTGTCTTTTCCTGATTCTGGATTTCACAATTATCTGGGCATAACCCAAGATCTTTCTGAGTATATGGTTTCATTTAGCTTAGGAGAGAAAGCAAACAGACAACAAAAAAAGTATCTAGCACATATCTATCACATTCTAAAAGTAAACCAAAATTTAAAATCAAATGTATACCTGAATATGTGAGTCAAAACCAGCACAAATAAACATGCATGAGACCAAAACCAGGCAGTTCTTTACCTGAAGCATTGACATTACTGCCGAACTTGTTCAAAGTACAAAAACCCTAGATCTCTTGAATCAATCTCCATTTTAATGTTTCCAGGTCATTGTTGTAGACAATAGTATTTTAGAACTACTTTCTAACTCACCATGACTTTTCCATCTGGGAATTATACACAGCTGATTCTGTATGATGTAAATATAGCACTCAAAAATGTGTTGATGCCTTAGTTTTGTACTTATAAATGCCTTTAGTTTTATATTTCATGTTTTATATAGGCATAATATCTATATTAGTTTTGTAGATCCTATGTTAAAATGTATCTTATTGAGTAGTTCAGCACACTTGGATAATTGAGAATCACTTCCCTTAACTAATTTTATCTTGGGTCAAATTAAGAACTCTATTTCGGCCACATGGTCAATGTGCTACTTATCTATTTATTTTTATTTTAGGGACTGTTGATGTTCAGGGATTTGGCCATAGAATTCTCTCTGGACGAATGGGAATGCTTGGACTCTGCTCAGCGGAATTTGTATAGGGGTGTGATATTAGAAAACTACAGAAACCTGGTCTCTCTGGGTGAGAATAACTTGCCTCTGAAATATCTAATACATCCTAAAGTTTTATATCTGTTTTTTGGCAGAATGTCTTTTGAGATTTTGTACTTTGTATGAATGAGTTTTCAGATTCCTGCTTTAAGAGAGCAAAAATGAGGGTTCTGTTGATGTAAAAAAATAATCGTCATTTTGTTTTTGTTTTTGATTACTAGAATAGTCATCTGATTCATCCATCCATGCTGTCAAACTGGCAGAATTACCTTCTTCCTTATGGTTGAATAATATTCTGGTATATATTGTGAATAATTGTCTATGAACATAGGGGTGCAGATATCTCTTTGACATAGTGATTTCACTTCCTTTGGTTATATGCCCGGGAATGAGATTGAAAGTTTGAGCTGGGTTTGAGCTGTTTGTTTGATCTTGACTTTTACCTTTTCTTTTAAGGTGATATGCAAGCTTCATTCCAGTTTACTGATGATTCTAGAAATTCAGTGGCATAAAATATTTGTTGCTTCCACCTTAAAATTCAATTCCTTTCATTTTTAATTGAGTATACTTTAAAGTAAAGCTCAGGATTCACAAATTCAAAATGTTTTCTAATATTCTAAAGAGGCTAGCAGGAAGCAGTAGATGGGGACATACGTTTTTATATTCCTCTATAATGTTCTCTTTACTGAGCGCAGTACTGAGTCGGAAATTAAAAAACTTTCAGCAAGAGTCAAATGACTTTTCTTAATAAAACAGGCCTCACTATTTTTAAGCCAGACCTGGTCACCTTTTTGGAGCACAGTAGAGAGTCCTGGAGTGTGAAGAGAAAGGAGACAGTAGCCAAACACCCAGGTAGGTGGAAGTAAATGAAGCAGATGCACAGGTCCAAAAGTCAAAAATGAACCCAGGCCTTGAAGTGTGAAATGGGAAGCTCTGCTTTAATGGAAATGATTTTTGAAAAGCCGGAGTTTCTATTGCCATCACAAGGGAGCATCTTCTGTCTCATGCTCTTAAGTTATCTGAAGATTTCCCCCTTCTTTCTGTGATCTTCCCTCAGGTTCACAATGTAGTCAAAGTTTTCCCTTTGTCCTGTGAGGGCCATATAATCTGACTGCCCTTTTGATTGGTGGGGGAGCAGTCTGAGAAAATCTACATATTTCTAACTTCCTTGTGTTATGCCATATTTTAAGTTCTCTTTTTGCTTCATGTCAAAAGTGTCTGAGAAGGTTGATGGACAGTAGAATTTGGCTCAGAAGTAACAGGACACTGTGAACAGATGTAAAATATTTCATAGTTTAGCAATTTCCAACCCTACAGAGGTTCCCCAGGTTATTCTATAGAAATAGAGGTTTAGTAATTTCATCAGAGCCCAAAGAATCTCCCTAAATATAAGAAAATCTAACCCTGTGTCTCACTTCAACATTTCATTTTATCTAGTCTGAATTAAGATTAGAAATTTAAATTCCATATGCACAAATTTTGCAAATGTAAAATAATGCAATCTATTACTAACAATACAGAATTTTTTTTTTTTTTGAGTTGGAGTCTCACTCCATCACCCAGGTTGGAGTGCAGTGGCATGCTCATGGCAACCCCAGTGAATGATCCACATGCTCTGGCAATCCTTCCACCTCAGCCTTCGAAGTAGCCAGAACTATAGGTGCGCACTACCACACCCGGCTGATGTAGAGACGTGGTCTCACCAAATTGCCCAGGCTGGTCTCGAACTCGTGGGCTCAGGTAATATACTTGCCTCAGCCTCCCAAAATACTGGGATTACAGACTGAGCTCCAAGCCCAGCCACCATACGGAATTCTTAACTAAGGAAATGTTATGGGGAGCTTAGAACTTTGCCCAGTATATAATAAACTCTCGACTGTTATATCTCAAAACTATCACTTTATAATTTTGTCTGGGTAAGTATGAAGTTTACTGAGAATGTGTCTTTATCTTCTAAATGAAAGTTAGTATTCTTTGACCAACAGCTCCTCATATTTATCACCTCTCAGATGTTGGCACTCAGCATTCTCTTTTCTATTTCTATGAACTCTACTCTTTTAGATTATACAAATAACTGACCTTATACAATATTTTTGTCTTTTTTTGATTCCTAGAATAGTCATCTGATTCATCCATCCATGTTGTCAAACTGGCAGAATTACCTTCTTCCTTATGGTTGAATAAGAGTTAGGTATATATTGTGAATAACTGTTCTTGAACAGGGGTGCAGATATCTCTTTGACATAGTGATTTCACTTCCTTTGGATATATGCCCAGGAATGAGATTGAAAGTTTGAGCTGGGTGTGTGGCTTATACCTGTAATCCCAGCACTTTGAGAAATGGAGGCGAGAAGATTGCCTGAGCTCAGGGATTTGAGACCAGCCTGAGCAACATAGTGCAACCTCGTTTCTACAATAAATCAAAAGATCAGCTGGGCGTGGTAGCATATGCCTGTGGTTCCAGTGAGTTGGAAGGCTGAGAGGTGGAAAGATTGCCTGAGCCCAGTAGGTCGAGGCTGTGGTGGCCATGAGCATGCCATTGCTCTCCAGCCTGGGTGACAGAGTTAGACTCCAACTCAAAAAAAAAGAGAATGGATGATACATCTTTTTTTTTTTTTTTTTTGAATCAGAGTTTTACTCTCTCACCCACACTGGATTCCAGTGGCATGATCACGGCTCACTGTGGCTTTGACCTCTTGGGCTCAGGTAATCTTGCTTCAGCCTCCTGAGTAGCTGAATAGGTGGCATGCACCACCATGCCTGGCTAATTTTTTGTTTTTTTGTAGAGACACAGTCTCTCTATGTTGTCTAGACTGGTCTTAAACTCCTTGTCTCAAGCAATCCTCCCACTTTGGCCTCTTAACGTGCTGGGATTCCAGGAGTAAGACAGTTCACCTGGCCTTATTTTTCATTTTCTGATGGTGCTCTGTATTGTTTTCTGTAATGACTGGATCAATTTATATTTCCACCAACAGTGTACAAGGATTTCCTTTTTCTTATACCTTTGCCAGCATTTGTTATCTTTTGATTCTTTGATAATAGCCATTTATCATGTGTGAGGTGATATATTACGGTTTGACTTGTATTTCTCTGATGATTAATGACATTGAGCAGCTTTTTATAAATGTGTTTTCCACTTGTATATCATCTTTGGAGATATATTTACTCAGGTCCTTTGCATATCTTAAAATCAGATTTCTTTTTCCCCCCCATTGAATTGTGTGAGGTCCTTGTATATTTATTTTGGATATTAAATTCTTATCACATATGTTTTTGGCCAGTCCTTTGGTTATGCTTTCATCTTGTTCTTTGTTTCCTCTGCTGTGCAGAAATGTTTTAGTTTGATATAATCCCATTTATTTTCACTTTTTGCTTTTGTTGCTTGTGCTTTTTTTGGGGTGATATGTATTCAAAAAATCATTACCAAGACTAATGTAAAAGGAATTGTTCTGTTTGCTTTCTTCTAGAAGTCATAGTTTGTGATCTTACTTTAAATGTTTTTCCTTTTTGACTTATTTTTATATATATATAAATATTCGACTTTATCATTTTGCTTATGGATATTCACTTTTTTAGCATTATTTTTTGAAGAGACTATACTTTCTCTTTTTTTGTGCAGCTTGGTGCACTTGTCAGAGATTAGTTGACAGTATACACATGGCTTTATTTCTTGTTGCTCTGTTCTGTTTCCTTGGTCTGTGTATCTGTCTTTATTTCAGTACTGTGCTCCTGATTAGCATAGCTTTGTAATAGTTTGAAATGAAGAGGTGTGATGTCCAAAGCATTGTTCTTTTTTCTCAAGATTGCATTAGTTATTTGGGGTCATTTGTAGTTCTATAGAAATTTAAAAATTTTTTGTTTTTCTGTGAAAAAAAACAGTTGACTTTAATAGGAATTACTTTGGATCTGTAGATGGCTTTTTGTAGTCAGGATATTTTCTCAATATTGGTTTTTTTTTTCCCCCTGAAACAGTAGACACTGGGGACTCCAAAAGGAAGGAAATGGAGGGGAGTGAGGTTTTAGAAATTACCCATTGGGAACTGTGTTCACTATTTGAGTGATGGTTTCACTAGAAGCCTAAACCTCTGAATTACTCCCTATACCCATGTAAGAAATTTGCAAACGTACCTCATGAATCTAAAATTGAATAAAGTGGTTTTTTTTCATTTACTTGTTTCTTCAATTACTTTCATCATTGTCTTATAGATTTTCTGGATGAATCTTTTACATTCTTTGTTAAGAATTTTATACATTTTTGGTTTTTTTCCTTTTTTTGAGTTGGAGTCTCACTCTGCCACCCAGGCTGAAAGTGCAGTGGCATGGTCATGGCCACTGTAGCCTTGACCTGCTGGGCTCAGGTGATCCGTCTTCCTTAGCCTTCCAAGTAGCTGGGACAACAGGTGTATACCACCACACCAGGCTAATTTTATTTTTCAGGTCTCACCCAGTTCCCCCAGTTGGTCTTGAACCACTGGTCTCAAGGAATTCTCTTGCCTCTGCCTCCCAAAATGTTGGGATTACAGACGTGAGACACCATGCCTAGCCAGAATTTTATACTTTTTGATAATATTGTGAGATACTTAACTTTTTTCTCACTGTTTCTTGTTAGCATATGAAAATACAGTGATATTTGTATGTTAATTTTGTGGTTTTGGCATTACAGAATGGGTTTATTAGCTCTAACTTTTTCTTTCTGTATAATCTTTAGGGTTCTTATATGTATGAAATCACCTCATCTACAAGCAGAGAGAATTTCTCTTTTTTGTTCTCTCAGCACTGTGTTGAACAGAAGTGGTAGAAATGGGATATTCTTGTCTTGTTCCTAATACTACAGAAAAAACTTTTAGCATTTTACTGTTGTGTATACTGGTATCTGAGGGCTTGTTATATAAGGCCTTTATTATGTTGATATGCATACTTTTGTATGTGTATTATTTCTAATTTTTATAAGATTGTATTGAATTTTGTGAGATGCTTTTAATAAACCCTTGAGATGACCATATTGTTTTTATTTTTTACTTTGTTATTGTGGTAGTGTATTATTTTTATTGATTTGTGTATGTGTTGAAACATCTTTGCATCACACAGATAAATCCTGCTTGATCATGGTGTATGATCCTTTGAATATGTTGAATTTGGTGTCTAGTATTTTGTTGAGAACTTTTGCTTGTATCTTCATCAGGGACATGGACTTGTGGTTTTCTTTTCTCACAGTAGCTTCATTATGTGGGTAATTAGGCCTTATAAAGTGAGTTTGGAAGTATTTTCTCCCTTCATTTTGTAGAAGAGTTTGGGAAAAATTGACACAAATTCTTTTATAAGTGCTTGATAAAATTCACTCATGAAGTCATTCAGTTGTGTACTGTTTTGAATTGGGAGATTGTTGGTTATTACTTCAATCTTCTTTATTATTGGTCTGTTTAGTGATTCTATTTTTTCATGATTTAATCTTGGAGTATTTGTTTCTAATAAATTATTTTAATTTATCCAATTTGTCATTATTATTCTTTATAGTTTTTTTTTTTTTGTAGTTCTGTGGTATCAATTGTATCGATTTGTGTTTTTTAAAATTTTTTGAGACTTTCATTTTTTCCTGTAGGTTAATCTAGCCAAAAGTTTTTCAATTTTGTTTTCTTTTAAAAGCTCAGCTCTTAGTTTCTTTATTATCTATCTTTCTAGCCTCTATTTAGTCTCTTTTGCTCTCTTATTTCCTTAATCATACTAATGTCAGGATTTTCTCATTCAACTTTTTTGGGTACTACAAATGAGTTGTTTTGAAATTTTTCTTCCCTTAATATAGGACTTTATTATTATAAACTTCTGTCTTAGAACTGCTTTTCTGCATCCCAGAAATTTTAGTTTATTATGTGTTCAATTTCATTTGCCTCAAGATACTTTTTGATTTTCCTTTTGGTTTCTTCATTTTCTCATTGATTATTTAGTGGCATGTTGTTTAATATTCATATATTTTAACCTAAATTTTTGAAGTGACATTCAATCTATAGCACTATCTGTTTATTGGAATTTAATGTCTGTATATATAATTATTGATAGATAAGAAATTTCTGTTGTAATGTTTTCTGTTCATTTTATAGTTTTTGGTTTTTTTTCTCTTGTGCTGTCATCGCTTTTTTGCTTTTTCTTGTTTTGTTGTATGCTTTGATTAATTTATCTTTTAAAAAATCTACATTTTTTAGTGGTTTTCATGACACTTACATAAAACATCTATAAACATTAAGATGATAATTTAATTTCAGTGCATAGAAGTACTCTACGATATTCCTCTCCTACACTCATTTTATATTATATCTTATGTTAGAACTTTTTATATTATATATCCATTAACAAACTATTGTAGCTACACTTATTTTTAATACTTTTGTACCACTTTTATTAGAGTAAAAAAAGATTATGTACTACCATTACAGTATTAAAATATTGAATTTCACTCTGTATTTTCCATTTCCAGTGAGATTTGTGCTTTTATATGTCTTTATATTGTTAGCATTTCATCATTTCAACTTGAAGAATTACCTTCAACATTTCTTGCAAGGCAGATCTAGTAAGAATTGTCTCACCTTTTTCTTGCAGGGGTTGGGTAGTGGGAATGTCTTGATCTCTCTTTTATTTCTTTTTTTTTTTGAGTTGGAGTTTCACTCTGTCGCCCAGACTGGAGTGCAGTAGCCGCTCCCAGCCACCACAGCCTCGACCTGCTGGGCTCCGGCGATCCTTCTGCCTCAGGCTTCCAAGTAGCCAGAACTACAGACGCGTGCTACCATGCCTGGCTGATTTTTTAATTTATTGTAGAGATGAGGTCTCGCTGCCCAGGTGGGTCTCGAATCCGCGGACTCAGTCAATCCACTCACCTCAGCCTCCCAAAGGCGCGGGATTACAGGCTGAGCCACCGAGTCCAGCTAGCTCTCTTTTATTTCTAAAGAATAGCTTTATTGGATCTTCTTAGTTGTCAGGGTTTTTTTGTTTTGTTTTGTTTACTTGTCAGCACTTTGAATATGTGGTCTTACTCCCACCTGGCCTGCAAGATTTCTTCTGAAAAATCTTCCAGTAACATTCTAAAAGTTCACTTATGTGTGAAGAATCTCTTACTGCTTTGAAGATTCTCACCTTATCTTTGAAGTTTGATACTTTAATTATAATGGGTCCTGGGACAATCACCTTGTCTTTGAAGTCTTATGCTTTAATTATAATGGGTCTCGGGAACCTGGATGTTCATATTCTTTCCAAGAGTTGGAGATTTATAATACATACATCATAACTTGCAATAATTTTTTTTGCCTTTATCTCTCTGTTCCACCTGAAAATTCTAAAATATGTATATTTGTTCACTTTACAATAGGACTATCATGGTTTTCTTACTCTTTTTTTTTTCCTTCTAATTGATTGCTTTTAAATGACTTCCCTTTGAGTTTGCTGAAGTTTTTTTTTTCCTCTGCATAAATGAGTCTCCTGTTAAGCCTTTGTGTTAAATTTTTCAGTTCTTTAAGAGACAGAATATTGCTTTATCACCTAGGCTGGAGAGCAGTGGTATAGTTATAGCTCACTTCCACCTTAAATCCCTGGCACAAAGTGATCCTCTTTTTTCAGTCTCTTAAAGTGCTGGGATTATAGGTGTGAGCCACTGCATCTGGCCCAAGTTCTGTCATGGCCAAGTTACTTGAGGTTCTATTTTAGGGTTTTTATTTCTCCTGTTAAAATTATCATTTTCCTTGTGTATTGTTTCATGAATTTTTTTGGATATATTATCTGTTGTTTTGATCTCATTGAAAATATTAAAGATGATGATTTTGAAATTTTTCTTAGCTAGTTCTCAGATCTCCGTTTCTTTAGAGATAGTTACTAGAGTTATCTCTAAAGATAGATAGTTATTAGTTTCCTTTGGTGGTTTTATGTTTGCCTAATACTTTATGATCTGTGTGGCCTTAGATTTATTTTCCCTTGAATCTAAAAGGAGCAAATTACTTCTTCAGTCATAGACTAGTTTGAGGAGCTAAACACCTTCTCCTGTTGAGTTCCTGGGCTGATGAAATTTCCACTAAGATTGCAGTTCAGTGTGTTGGAGCCAGGTCACATGACTGTGACTGAGTCTACAGTGGGTTCCATGGTTGCCATACCTATTGCTGGGGCACCAGACAGTTGTTTGGATTCTGTTCACTTCCTGCGAGACAGAACTTTTCTTGGAATTTTGATTAGCAGGACTGGTGCTGAGATAAAGAAATGCCATTATTTTTGTAGATGGGGTGCTGATAGAATGAATATGGACAGGAGTCTTTGGGAGTGCTCTCACCTAGTCATTGTCTAGGTCCCTGGATGGGCAGGACTGACCATTTGACCACAACAGAGAGGGGTTGGAACAGAATCATAGAACTGCTGTGGGACACACAGCTGAGACCAAAGTCTTAGCTCTGTCTCCCTCTGGGTTTCTGTGTGGGCAGGACTGTTCCTAGACACTAGCTTACAGATACTGGAGCTGACTTACAGGACTGTTCGAGATTCACAGTGAGACTGGTGTTAACAGACCTGCTTTCATGGGCATAGATGTTTGTGCTTTTAAGCAGGTCCCAGGTTGAGCACAACTGCTCCTAACTGTGGCTGTATGTATCTGGAGCCAGGTTGCCATAGTGCTTCAAGAACCACATTGAGATCAATGCTGACAGTCCTACCTCTATGGGCATAGGTGGATGTTTTCCCCTGAGTGTTCCTGATGGTCAGGACTGGTTCTGGATCGTGGCTGCAAGGTGAAGAAGGTGGGCTTTTCCAGATTCAGGGGCCACAGACAGAACCCATGTCTGTAGGTCTGTCCACTGAGACCAAAGATGAATCCTCCTTTGGTATCTTGGCAAATAGGGTTTTACTGGCAGGACTGAGGCCAAATGGGCTATAGCTAAGTTGACAGTGGGATGTAGCCATTTTTTGTTCTGTAGTTGGGGCACAATTGTCAGGCCTGCCCCTCAGGCAGAACTGGTCATGCCTGCATTAAACCCAAGACCAAGGAGGCAAGGACAACTGGAGAGGGCAGGCACTCTCATGAGGGGCAGGCTTAACAAAATAAATATGCAATAACTATTTGTAAATTTAAGTTTATGCAGGCATCAGGAAATCATTAAGAGTCATGTGCATTTTTTCCAGTATGTATCTAAATTTTGGTATAGTAATTCTGAATGTTTACTTTATATTTTAGTAGTTTTCACCATAGTTCATAACATTTAGGTTTTTTCTTTATTTGAAAATATAAAGGTTTTTTGTATTATAGCCATTCTATTTAGTGTAAGAACAGCTCCAATATATTAATAACATAATAATGAAGTTTCCTAGTATCTTAAATGCTTACTTATTAAAATGTTCTGATTAGAGCCTATTCTTATTGCTAGTAATACATTTTCTGTGCAATTTTACTGTTATTCATTGAATTCCAGTGATATAAAATGCCTAGTCTTTATGCATATACACAGTTGAAAATTGTAGGTATCTAAAGGATTATTTTTAATAGCATGTCTATGTTGTCTTTGATATTTTATGCATTAAAATTTATCTTATTCTTGCTTTTAATTCCATAATATTGTGGGTTTTTTTCTTGAGAGGGTGTGTTTCCTTAGATCAGTTGCTTTTAAACCTTGATATTATGAATTGGATAACTCTTAATTCTGTACTTTATGACAATGAGTTGTTTATATCTCAATTAGTTATATACCTGTTGCCTATAAAACTGTCTATGTGGTTTTTGCCTGTATAAATATTGCCTCTACTTTCATGACTTATGTTGTATTTTTTTTTTCTTATTTGTCAGTTGATTGTTTTATTCTATGTGAGTAGTAAAGAAAAAAAGGTTAGAATCTATTGCTATATAATTATGTAAGGCACTTTTAAATTTGACGATGGTGTTGGGAAATTTTGTTACTATCTCTTTTAGGTACTACATCTTTAATCATGGTGAAAAACACTCAACTGTCATCTTAGACATTTTTCATGTACAGTTTAGCAGTGTTATGTAAAAGTTACATTGTTTTGGAAGAGGTTTCCAGGTCATTCTTAGTTTACAAATATAGAAGTGATAACCATTAAACAACAAGTTGTCAATTCCTCCTCTGTCCAGCTCCTAAAGAATACCGTTCTGCTTTCTGTTCCTCTGAGCTTGACTATTTTAAATATTTTATGTATGTGTGACCATACAGTGTGTATTTCTTTTTGACTATCTTATTTTATTTAACATAATGTCCTCTAGGTTTGTCCTTATTGTTATACCTGTCAAGGTGTTTGCTTTTTAAGGTTGGAAATATTATACTGGATGTCTGTATCACATTTATTTAATCTCCTTATCTATAAAGGGACATTTGGGTTTCTTTCAGATATTGTCTTATATGTATTGTGGCAATGTACATGGGTGTACAAATATCTATTTCATGTTCTGTTGTCAACATATTTGGGATATTTTGGATACTCTGATGTAATACCATATAAATGTTCTTGGTTTTTTTCCCTGATTTTTTGATATTATATTGAAAACAATTATTGCCAAACCAGTTGTGATGAAGTTTTATTCATCTAGGAGTTTTACAGCTATAGGTCTTATGTTTAAGTCTTAGTTCATTTTTTAAATTGACATCTTGCATTTGTACATATATATATTGTAAAATGGTTAAATCCAAGTATTTAGTGTATTTATTACCTCATGCATTTATTATATGTGGGTATGTGGTAGGAATATTTAAAAGACTCTTTTCTAGCTTTTTTTAAAAGTATAATTTTTAGGCCGGGTGTGGTGGCTCAAGCCTGTAATCTCAGCACTTTGGGAGGCTGAGGTGAGAGGGTTGCCAGAGTCCAGGTGTTCGAGACCAGCCTGAGCAATTTGGTGAGACCTCATCTCTATAGTAAACAAAAAAATTTGCCAAGTGTGGTGGCGTGCACCTGTAGATCCAGCTATTTGGAAGACTGAGGCCTTTTAAAATTTCTTTTACAGTCAGGATCTCACTCTGCCACCTAGATTATAGTGCAATGGCATGATTATTTAGTTCAATGTAACCTTGAACTGCTGGCCTCCAGCAGTTTCTCCTACCTCAGCCTTCCAGATAGTTAGGACTACAGGTATAGGTCACTGTGCTCAGATATTTAAAAAAAAAATTGTAGACATGAGGTCTCACTATGTTGTGATCTTTCTGACTCATCCTTCCAAAGTGCTGGAACTGGAAGTGTGAGCCATCATGCCTGGCCTCTCTTAGCTATTCTATAATATGATACCTTCCCATTAACCAATATTGTCCTACTGTGTGATAGAACACTGGAACTTATTCTTTTCTATTTAATTCTAACCTTACATATGTTAAAATATCTTTTTATCGTCCCCCTCCAGTTTCTAGTAACTTTTATACTCTTTGCTTCTATCAGTTCTATCAACTGATTTTTTAAGATTACTCATTAGAGTGAGATCATGAAGTGTTTGCTTTCTGTCTGTGGCTTTCTTCACTTATCTGATATACTCCAGGTCAGTCTATGTTGTTGCAAATTACAAGATTCTGTTCTTTCTTATGGCTGAGTAATATTTCATTGTGTATACAAACCATATTTTTTTATTTATCTCTTTCTATACATTTTGATTGAGTCTGTATTCTATTATAGATAGTGCTGCAATAAACATGGGAGTGCAGGTATCTTTTTGACACTGATTTTCTTTCCTTTTTGTAAAAAATTGTTTATTTAGTCTTACATGTTTTAACATCAGTCACCTTCAAAGTACTCTTTTTTTAATGCAATACACCTGTCAAGATGCTTTTTCCATTGCTCAAAACAGTTTTTCAACTTGTGAATTTTGATGCTTTTAGTGTTTTTGCCATTTTTTGTTTCATCTCTTCCACATCAACAAAGCATTTCACTTTCAGGACTTTTTTAATCAAGGGAAACAAAAAAGAAGTCACTTGGGGCGAGAGTGTGAGTGGGGAGGGTAGCTCATGGGGCATGCCAGTTTTGGTTAAAAAAACCTCAGCCAGTAATCCTGCGCTTTGGGAGGCTAAGGTGAGTGGATTGCCTGAGCCTGCGGGTTCGAGACCCGCCTGGGCAACGTGGCGAGACCTCATCTCTACAATAAATAAAAAAAAAATTAGCCAGGTGTGATAGCGCGTGCCTGTAGTTATTACTTGGAAGGCTGAGGTGGAAGGATCGTCAGAGTCCAGCAGGTCAAGGCTGCAGTGGCCGGGAGCGGCCACGGCACTCCAGTCTGGGTGACAGAGTGAGACTCGAACTCAAAAAAAAAAAAAAGACCAGGTGCAGTGGCTTATGCCTATAATCCCTGTACACTTTGGACTGAGGCAAGAGGATTACCTGAGACCACGGGCTTGAGACCAGCCTGGACAACTTGGCAAGACCCCATCTCTACAATAAATCAAAAAATTAGCTGGGTGTGATGGCTGTGTCTAGTTCCATCTACTTGGAATGCTGAGGCAGAGGATTTCCTGAGCCCAGCAGGTCAAGGCTCTGGTGGCCATAGCATGCCACTGCACTCCAGCCTGTGAGAGTAAGACTCTAACAACAACAAAAAAAAACCTGCTAAAAACTCAGCACGTTGTGGGCAGATGTACTTGTAAGTCACCCATCATGAAGTGGGCAAATTAAGTGAAATAATCCCCCCCAAAAATATTCACTGAAGCCAAATGCAGCCTGTCACAATGATGCTAGCTTGTACGCTGATGTCAGTGGATTCCTAGAACACAAACCTAGCTGGGAAGCCTGTATTTCAAGGGGTCTGCCCTCCAAAAAGATAAGTCTAGTTTTTGGACTGGGTCCCCTTTGTATATCCAATCATGGAATTCCTGGATCATATGGCAGCTTTATTTTTAATTTTTTAAGGAAATTCTATACTATTTTTATAGTGGCCATGCTAATGTATAAACCCAGTAACACCCTACAAATGTTCTTGTTTCTTCACATCCTCACTAATACTTTTTATGCTTTTACTTTTTGTCTAGAGTGAGGTAGTATCTCATTGTGGTTTGGATTTGCATTTCCTAGATGAGTAGTGACACTGAGCATATTTTATGTACTTGTTATCCATCTCTGTCTTCTTTTGTGAAATATCTATTGATGTCTTTTGACCATTTTTAAATTGATTTATTTACAAATTTATTGATTTATTCTGGATATTAAGCTCTTGTCATATGTATAGTTTGCAGACATTTTCTCCCATCGCGTAGGTTGTGTCTTCCCACTGTTTGTTGTTTCCTTTAACATGCAAAGCTTTTTAGTTTGATGTAATCTCATTTGTTCGTTTTTGCTCTTGTTACCTTTGTTTTCAAGTCTTATTCTAAAAGTTCTTTCCCAATTCAATGTAACATTTTCCCTATGTTGTTGTGTAATAGTTTAATAGTTTTTCAGTTTTTAATCTATTTTGAGTTTATTTTTTTATGTGGTGAGGAAAAGGGGTCTATCCTTATTCTTTTGTGTGTAGACTTTCAGTTTTTCTTGCACCATTTATTGAAGACACTGTTTTTCCTCCAAAGTGTGTTTGTAGCATCCTTGTTGAAAATCAGTTTGCTTTAGGTGCATGGGCACATTGGTCTATTATGGTAGTCCAATGCTGCTTTGATTACTATAACTGTTGTACATTTTGAGGTCAGATAGTGTGATGCCTTCTTTTTTTTTTCTCTCAGGTTTGCTTTGACTATGCAGTCTTTTGTGATTCCATATCATTTTAGATTTTTTTTCTATTTCTGTAAAGACCTATCATTGGATATTTTGGTAGGAATTGCATTAAATCTTTAGGTCACTTTGGGTAGTATGACCATTTTAAGAATATTCTTTCAATCCCTGAACATATATCTTTCTATTCATGTGTATTTGCTGTTTTCATACATGTTTTGTAGTTTGCAGTTTAGAGATCTCTTATCTATTAAGTGTATTGCTAGGTATCTTAATATTATTTGGCTATTACATATAGTAAAATATTTTATAAAATTCAACATTCTTTATGCTAAAACTCAGTAAATTGGGTATATTAATATGTACCTCAACTTCATGAAGACCACATATAACAAACCAATGCTAACATATTGAACAGAAAAAAGATGAAAAACTTTCTCTGAGAAGTGGCACTGGACAAGAATACCCTTTTCCAGCATTCTTGTTCAACACAATACTAAAAGTTTACCAGAGTTATTAACAAGAGGAATATGCAAAAGATATCCAAATTGGAAAGGAGGAAGTGAAATGGTCTCATTTTGTACACAAAATTTTTAAAATTTCAGTCAGAGTAGCTACAAAAATATGTCATTCCATTTTGAGTTCATGTTTGTATATGATGCAAGGTGAAACTCAACCTTATTTATTGAGGCTGTTATTTTATGATTGTGAGTTCTTGGTACTCTTCTTGGAGATAAATTTACTATATACATGATAGTTTTTTTCTGGGGTCTACAATCTGTTTATTACCTTTTTGTCTGTCTTTGTGCCAGTATCACATCGTTTTGATTACTATAGCTTTATAATATGTTTTGAAATCAAAGTATGATGCCTCTATTTTTTTTTTCTGTTCCAAGATCGTTTTCCTATTTGTGTTCCCTTTCATAAAAATTTTAGAATATTTTACTACTTCTGCAGAAAATTCCACTGGCATTTTGAAAGACAGTACATTGAATCTGTAGATTATTGGTTAGTATTGACATCTTTACATATGAAGTTTCCTATTCTTGATCCAAGAGTATGGTTGAGAGTTTAATTTCCACATAATTTTTGGCTTGTAAGAATTATTTGTGTTTCTGACATTTTTGGCTTTATTCTGTTAAACTCAGAAATGATAGTTTATTTGATTTCTGTCTGCCGACTTCATTATTGTCTTTTATTGTAACTTTTGAATCTCTGGTTATAATGTGTATTTCATGTCTTTTTGTTTGGTTCTAGTTAGAGTAGGTTGAGCTTCTTTAAGCTTTAGGCCTTAAAGAAAATTTGAGAATTTTCTTTTTGAAATTTGGAAATTTCTTAGTTGTTATTTCATCATATAAGTTGTCTGCTATTTTTTACCCTCTTATTTTACAAGACCCATTATGAATATATTGGCCTACACTCCACTGCCCAGGCTGGAGTGCAGTGGCACGCTCATGGCCACCCCAGCGTTGACCCGCTGGGCTCTGGCAATCCTTCTGCCTCAGCCTTCCAGGTAGCCAGAACTACAGTTATGCACTACCATGCCTGTGTAATTTTTTATTTATTGTAGGGATGAGGTCTCACCAAGTTGCCCGGGCTGGTTTTGAACCTGCGGGCTAAGGCAATCCACTTGTCTTGGCCTCCCAAAGTGCTGGGATTACAGGCTGAGCCACTGAGCCTGGCTGGTTTTTTTGTTTTTCTTTTTGTCTTGCTGTAATTTCAAATAGCCTATTATCAAGCTTGCTATTTTTTTACTTCTGCTAGACCAAGTCTGCTGTTAACATTCTGTAATGAATCTTTAAATTCAGTTATTTTATTTTTGAGCTCCACACATTATATTTTTATCATTTTAATGTTTTTGTTGATTATCTCATTCTCTTCATGCATTAGTTTTCTTCTTTTGATTCGTTGTCTGTGTTTTCCTTTAGCTTCTTTGCTAAAGGTTGTTATTTTAGCCAGGCATGGTGGCTTGGGCCTGTTATTTTGGGAGGCTGCAGTGAGAGAGCACTTGAAGCAAAGAGTTTCAGACCAGCTTGGATGACATAGTGAGACCTTGTGTTAAATTTTTTTTTTTTAAATTAGGTGTCATCATGTGTGCCTTAGTTTAGCCCCTTTGAAGGTTGAGGTGAGTGTATCATTTGATCCCCAGAGTTTGAGGCTGCTGTGAGCTATGATTACATCACTGCACTCTAGCCCATGTGGCAGAGTGAGACCCTGCCTTCAAAATATATAATTTTTTTACAATTTTTAAAATATTAATTCATATATCTCCATTTTCTATGGTTCACTTGACTGTATAGTTTGGTTCTTTGATTGGGCCATGTTTCTTGGCTACGGTGATGTTTTGTGGCCTTCTTGAGAGTTTGATCAGGTGAAAAACAACTCCCTGTTCCAGTCTTTCTAGAATGGCTTACTGACACTATTCATGTTGGACTTTCTAGGTGGGTGTGTTGCTGTATTGTGTATTCTGTGAACTGCTGTGTGTATTATTTTGTTGTTACTAAATCAATTTTCATCTAATTTTTTAAAGAACTTTTGATCTCTTGTTTTTCTGAGTTAGTGTCACAGGCAGTAGTCTCTAATGTAACAATCATTCATATTTGTCTTTAGTTGGCCAACCTGTCATTTTAACTAAATCACAATTTTCTTCAATATTGCATTAAATTTTAAAAAGCCAAGGTGTGACAGTGCATGCCTAGAGGTCCAGTTGCTTGGGTGATGAAGGGTGGAGGATCGCTTGAGTCCAGCAGCATGAAGGTGCAGTGAGCCATGAAGGTGCTAATGCTCTCCAGCCTGGGAAACAGAAGGAGGCCCTGACTCAAAAAAAAAAAAAAAAAAAAGATTAAAAAGAGGTATAATTATTTTGAATTGGAGTTTGATTAAATAAAGAACTAAAAATAAATAAAGAAATAAAATAACCCCAAAATAACCCCAAATGTTGGACACTTGTTCTGTTGGGGGTTTTTTCGATCTGTTTTGTTGTTGTTTTCTGTAGGAGAAGTACAGAGTGAAATGTTTTTTCTAACTCAGTTTTGCTGTGGTGATCAAATATAAGAAACATTTTCATCCGTATATGATTATTATTGGCTTTGTGCTCACCTGGGGTGCTGTAAACTTTAACTGACTTTTTTCATCCTATTGTATTTAAATTTGTATATTGGTTGAGGAAAGGGGCCTTTAGTTTTTACTTCAACTATGATTATGTTCTGAGCTTCACTTTTTTGTTTGTTTCTTGTAAGAATCTCACTCTATTATCCAGACTAAAGTGCAGTGGCATGCGCACGGCTACCACAGCCTTGACCTCCCAAACTCAGGTAGTCCTTCAACCTCAGGCTTTCGAGTAGTTGGAAATACAGGCATGCGCTGACAGGCCTGACTAATTTTTTAATGCATTTTAGAGACTATGTCTCATGATACCCAGGCTGGTCTTGAACTCCTGGGCTCGGGCAGTCTTCTCACTTCTCTCAAAGTACTGGGATTACAGGTGTGAGCCACCAGGCCTGGGTAGCATCATTTTGTATATTACAGTTATATAACATTTACCTGAATCTAGTTATTGAAATATATGAAAATTTTTATATCTTTCAGAATTATATTCTCATTACAAACAAGACCTGTTAACACACAGCATGTAGAAAATATATTCCCAAGAATGATACTGAAAAAAAATGGAAGATGCTCTCTTGATAATTTACAGTTAAGAAAAAACTGGAAAAAACTAGAAAAGTCTAGATGAAAGTGAAATGCAAAAGAAACATTGTAGTGCTTATGTCCAGTGTGCAACAGTTAACCATAACAAAAGTTTAACTGCCAAAGGAGATGAAGAACATGGAACAGAACCATGTGTTTCTGTAAGTGAATATCAATATCAGTCTTTGACATATACTTTTTGTGATGAAACTCAGAAAAACTTTAATCATGGCTCAAGTCCTACTAAATGTCAGAGTACTGATGCTTCAGAGAATTACAACTGCAGCAGATGTGGGAAAATCTTTCATCAGTCCTCAAAACTTATCCATCAGAGTATTTGTATTCTCCAGAAGTATCACAAATGTAACGAATGTGATAAAAGTTTTAGCCAGTCCTCAAATCTTATTCAACGTGAGATCATTCACAATGGACAAAACTCAAGCCGATGTAATAAATGTGGAAAAGTCTTCAGTCATTCACTTCATCTAAATAGACATAAAAAATTTCATACTGGAGAGACACCCTACAAACACAGAGAGCATAGGAAAGTCTCTAGCCAATATCACACCTTATACAACATCAGAGAATTCATAGTGGTGAGAGGCCCTACAAACATAAAGACTGTGGCAGAGTCTTTTGTGGTAGCTCACACCTTACTCATCACCAGAATATTCATACTGGAGAGAAACCCTACAAATATAAAGAGAGTGACAAAGCCTCAAAGTGTAATTCATACTTTACTAAACATCAGAATATTTATACTGGAGAAAAACCCTACAAATGTAAAGAATGTGGCAGAGTCTTTTATTGTAGTTCACACCTTGTTCAACATCAGAGAGTTCATACTGTAGGAAAACCCTACAAATGTGAAGAATGTGGTAAATCATTTGCTTATTCCTCAAGTCTTATTCAGCATCAGAGAACTCATTTTGGAGAGAAACCCTATAAATGTAATGAATGTGACAGAGCCTTTTATCGTAATTCACAGCTTGTTGAACATCAGAGAATTCACACTGGAGAGAAACCCTACAAATGTAAAGAATGGTAAATTATTTAGACAGCGATCAGCCTTCACTCAACATCAGAAAACTCATACTGGAGAGAAGCCCTACAAGTGTAAAGAATGTAGCAAGGCCTTTTACTTTAGTTCAAGTCTTCGTGAGCATTAGAAAATTCACAATGAGAGAAACCATAGAAATGTAAAGAATGTGGCAGAGTCTTTTGTTGTAGTTCACACCTTACTTATCATCAGAGACTTCATACTGGAGAGAAACCCTACAAATGCAAAGAGTGTGGCAAAGCCTTCCTGTGTAATTCACACCTTACTAAACATCAGAGAATTCATACCGGAGAGAAGCCCTTCAAATGTGTAGCATGTGGCAGATCCTTTGCTCAGTCCTCAGGTCTTAATGTGCATCGGAAAATTCATACTGGAGAGAAACCCTACAAATGTAAAGAATGTGGCAAATCATTTAAATGGTCCTCAAACTTTTCTCAACATAAGATGATTCATACTAGAGAAACTTACTAGGTTTAATAAACGTGGAAAATGTTTTATGCAAAATATAAAATTTTATAGTCACTGTAGAGTTTATAAAGAAACATTATAGATGTGATAAATGTGAGAAACTATCTAGTCAAAACAAGTCTAAATCCATCAGAGGATTTACATGAGCAAGGACTTTACACAGAACTGTAGTACTTATTCTACAGAATAATATAATGCCATTGCAGAAAGATAATTTAGCAGCTTATACTTCCAAAAATCAAGAATATTGATGTTTGGGCAGATCAATTTTTTAGTAACTAAACACTGGAACCGACATTCCATATGGTTAATGACTCAAGTCATTAACCACCTACTGGTTACACAAGAGTGTGTATACTGGGAGGTGGGAATCATTGTGACCTGTGGTGGAGGTTACCCACCAGATAGGCCAAGATGAGACACATGGGCCTGATTCTAAATATAATGGAAAAGGACTGGAATTTTTTTTTGTCACAGGATGACAGTATCTAAATGTTATTTAATCTTAACCTCGTGGTGGTGGATCTTGGGGAATGAGACCAAGAGAGGAGTTGACTTTCCCAAGAGCCAACTGGTAAAACCCAGTCATGTTTGAGTTGTAGTCTGTGCTTCATCCTACACTTTGTAACTCTTCCTTCTGTATATTTATACATTAGCTATGTGTTGTACCATCCCACAGGAGTTATATGTTTTATGTATTCCTGATTAGTTCCCTTTGAACTGGCTCCTAGTAGAATCCCCATTGTGCAGGATGAGAGACTTTGGAGGCCCTGAGAGGTACAACAACATATCTAGACTCACAAAACTAGTGAACAAAGGAGTTTATTACATAGCACTGTATCCTCAAAACGGTGACCATTGCTGCATTGAGGTATTTCTAGGGGACTGATGGGATGTGACATGTTTGCATAATTGTACATGTAAGGAGTTGACATGGGAGAGGAGTATAGGCAGTCAGCAGGCACGAGAGGACTTTGGATAAGTCATATTAAAAGAATGATAAAGCACTGAATAAGTGGCCTCATTTCCTTGATGACAGATGCCAAAAGAACTTAGAACTCTGGTAACTAGGCACCCACATTCTAAAGATGATTCAGCTCAGTTGTTCAGAGATTCAAGAAAGCAAGATGTTCTGCTGTATCCCAACTTTCCAAGACTCTTGCCTCAGGAACTTCTGGAATTAAAGCCTTTTCTGAACATACAGACATTGGTTCAACTCTTAACCCCTGTCCTTCACTGCTTTAGGCTATTTGACACTAGATACCTACAGGTAACACAGGGCAGGCCCATCCAGGCCAGTTCTCACTTGCTATACCATATGGGCAGCCCTACGTCTCCCCCTTACTGTGTGTAGAGTGGGGAGCAGCTAGTTGTTAGGTTTTGGAACACTAGTGGGTCTTTATGTTCATACTCTATGTCATGGTTGACAGATTGGGAAGGTGCATGTTGGGAATAAAGCTTATCTACTCAGATATTAATTCTGAGAACTTAAGTTGTAATTGGCTTCTTCCATGGCTGGAGATGTATGGAAATTCTCAGGGCTTGATCTAGAGTACACATTTTTTAATCAGAGTATCCCCTTCAGGGGACATCCAGACATGGCATTGACACCTCTTTACCAGGCTGTTTGCATTCCCTTTGCAGGGTTCCATGCAGAAGATAAATGTACTGTTTAATGAATTTAACCCCTCCATCTCCTTGGTCAAAGAACAGGTGTACCACACCACCAACCATGGCCAGTGCTGGGCTGTGGTGAGTGTAGGCACAGAAGGATCTTCACAGACAAGGGACTGAGATGACCAAGGTGAGCCCAGGACCTAGACCTGAGTGTGGGAATTACTTTAGGCTCTGTCCTAGGGCTGTAACAATTTAGTGGCCTGTGGTCTCACTTTCAAAGGAATCTGGCATCCATTAGTCCACCTTAGCAACTTGATTACATACAAGGTCCTTGTTCACTTACTTGGAGAAATATCAGGAGAAAAACCCACTTTTACTTTGTTTTCACATTTTACCAGGCCATGTGTATCTTCATGTTGCTACTGTTTTCATTGTAACTACTTATTGCAGGTTTCTCATGAAGCAGTCAGCTCTTCTGCCCTTTCAGACCTTCCATCCCAGTGAATCATCAGGTTTATTAGGGTGGTTTATACAGAAAAAGGGGAGGGCATTAGGCTATTTTAACATCTGTCTGTGTCTTGTTATCTCAGAACACATCCTCATAGCTTTTCCAAGTCAGGAACTGTGGCCTTGTCTTCATAATATTCCATAAGAAGGAGTATCTTCCACAGCAGTTCAGTCTTTCAATACTGGTAAAGATTAGTATGATTCAATTCTGGTGTTATCTCAGTCATGCTGCAAGGGACGTCTTATATGTGTCCTAATAGACTGTCCCCTTGCTAGCACTTCCGTGAACATTACCACATGCTAGGTGGCTTTAGAAACTAAATTTATTTACTTAATTCTATAAAATATAAATCTAATATCAGTATGTTTGCTGGTTTTTCTCATTCACTAACATATTTTTATATTTTCATGATGTTTGAAGAATGAAACTTACTTTATATTTTATTTTATTTATTTATCTTTTCAGTCAGAGTCTTTGCCCAGGCTGGGGTGCAGTGGCATTCTCACAGCCACCCCAGTGTCAACCTGCTGGGCTCCGGCCATCCTTCCACCTCAGCCTTCCAAGTAACATAGCTACAGGTGCATGTTACCATACCCAGCTAATTTTTTAAAAAATTTATTGTAGAGACAAGATCTCACCAAGTTGCCTGGCTGGTCTCGAACCCACAGGCTCAGGCAGTCCACTCACCTTGGCCTCCCAAGGTGCTGGGATTACAGACTGAGCCTGGCTGAATGAAACATTTGATGAACAATTTCATTTTTCTTCTGGTATAAAACCTAAAAAATTCATGCTTAATCCCGTCACAAAAGTTTAGTATTCCTCCTAAAATTATTGAGTTTCAGCACTTACATTTAGGTGTATGATCCTTTTGAGTTTTATTTTTCTTTCTTTTTTAAAAAAAATATGATTTGTTAATATGTGACTTGAGTTGGAGGAGGTCTGACTTCATTTTTTTCAGTCAGATAATGAGATAAGTCAGTATCTAATTTGTTGAAAAGATTTATCTTTGGTTTGAAATTTCTTGTCTGTTTTGTCAAAATCACGTTACCTTAAATGCATGTGTTTGATTACCATTACTTTGTAGTAAATAAGAATTAATTCTGGTAAGTTTATACTTTAAGATTGTTACTTCTTTTAAAAATTGTTTTTAGGTTTTTGTCTCAATCTGTCACCCAGGCTGGAGTGCAGTTTCATGATTGTGGCCACTGCAGGCTCAACCTGCTGGTCTCAGGCAGTCCTTTTGCCTCAGCCTTCTTCAAGAAGCTGGAACAACAGGTGCGTGCCACCGTGTCCGGCTAATTTTTTTTAGTTATTATAAAGGCGAAGTCTTGCCAAGTTGCCCAGGCAGATCTCGAACCTCTGGGCTCAGGCAGTCCTCTCACCTCGGCTTCCCAAAGTGCTGGGATTACAGGTATGAGCCACCATGCCCAGCAGAATTCTTTTCTTCTTTTTGTTCTTTAGTTGGAGTCTCACTCTGTCACTCAGACTGAAGTGCAGTGGCATGCTCACAGCCACTGCAGCCTTGACCTGCTGGACTCAGGCATCTTTCCACCTCAGCCTTCCAAGTAGCTGGAATTACAGGTTCATGCCTCCACATCTGGCTAACTTTTCTTGATTTATTGTAGAGATAAGGTCTCACCAAGTTGCCCAGCTGGTCTCGAACCCCTGGGCTCAGGCAGTCTTCTTGCCTCGACCTCCAAAGTGTTGAGATTACAGGTGTTAGCCACTGCACCTGGCAGAATTCTCTCATTTCGGTTTTCAGATTATTGATTGCAAGTGCATAAAAATACAATATAGTTTGCACGTTCATCTTGAATCTTGTGGCACAGATACACTCTAGTAAAACTAATGATTTTTTAAAAATTTCTTAGAATTTTTTATGTGAAAATGTCTGTTGTGTGCAATAAAATCCAATTCTGTTTTTTCCTCCAATCTGGATAATTTATTTCATTATAGTATCAATTTGCTGGCTAATACTTGCAGTACAGTGTTGGAGTGTTAGAAATGAAGTTTTTGTCTTGTTCTCAAAGTTACCAATAAGGCACTCATTCTTTCACCGCTGAGTATAATGTTAGTTGTAGGTTTTCATGGATGACTTTTAGCAGGATTCTTTTTTAGAGATGAGGTTTTGCTCTGTCATCCAAGCTGGAGTGCAATGTGGTATTACACCTCTCTGTAACCTCAGACTCCTGGGCTCAAATGATTCTCCTCCCTCAACTTCTTTAGTAGCTGGGACTACAGGCACGTCCCACCATTCCTAGCTGATGTTTCATTTTTTGTACAGAGAAGCTCTGGCTATGTTGCCCAGGGTGGTCTTTAATTTCTGACTTTAAGTAGTTAGCCCATCTTAGCTTTCAAGGTATTGAAATTACATGAATGAGCCACCACACCCAGCCTCAATTTTTTTTCCATTAGTAGTAGGCTGATGGTTTTTATCACAATGAGTGTTAAATTTGTCCAATGTTTTTCTGTGTCTTGAAATTTTTTTGTCATTTATTTAAGTAATATTGTGTATTATTGTAATTGACTTTTTGAAGTAAGGCCAATATTATATTTGTGAAAATAATATCCCACTTGGTCATCATGCATAATTATTTTTATGTTTTTTGGCTACGTTTGCGTGTGTCTTCTCAGATTCTTGTTACTGTTTTTATCAGGAATTTTGGCCTATAGTCTTTTGTGACTTTTTTTCTGGTTTTGGTATCATGATAATCCAGGCCTCATACAATTCATCTGAAAATATGACTTTTTTTTTGAAAACTACTTTGAAGAATTGGTATAAGTTTTTAAATTAAAATGGATAAAACTCACAATTTAAAGCTTTTGATGTAGAAAGCTTTTTTTGTGGAAAGATCTTAGAATAATATTTTATATTCACTTGTTATAATTATACGGTTTTATGTATAATTTATCAATATATAAATTCTGAGATGTGCATCATTAGGCAGTTTTATTATGGAACCAGCATTGAATGTGTTTCCACTAACCTAGATGGTATAGCCTACTTCACACCCAGGATATATAGTATAGAGCTTGTTGCTCCTAAGCTACAAATCTAGGCAGAATGTTACTGTACTGAATACTGTAGGCAATTTTAACTCAATTGTATATCTAAAGTGATCTAAAAATTTAAAAAGTACAGTAAAATACAGCATGAGATTTTTTAAAATGCACACCTGTAAAGATACTTACCATGAATGAAGCTTATAGGACTTGAAGTTGTATAGTAAATACATAAATCAGTAACAATCATTTTTATTATTATCAAGTATAATAGGCTGTACATCATATATGTACTTTACTTTTATATAACTGGCATCACAGGTTTGTTTACCAATATTACCCACATGAGTAATGCATTATGCTACAGTGTTAAGATGGCTATAATATGAATAGGTGATAAGAATTTTCAACTCATGACTCTGCTGTCAACATGTGTTTCATAGTTAAGCAAAAAGTCGTGCTGCACATGTGTATGTATTCTGTTTTTCATTTATATGGTGGTTTACATAACAGTTCTTGAATTTAGTTTTAACATTTTTGCCTATGAAGTTATTTACTTCTAATTTGTATTATTCCACAGTAGTGGATTTTGTAGGAATAATATAGAACGAGGCTTTATGCCAATCAATGAATGAACCAAAGTTACCTCTGTTAGATGGAGATTATGACTACAATTGTTGTACTTAGTAGTCATATTTACTGTATATAGAAACTGAATATAAAGTAACTGAATATAAAGAATATTAGTAAAACTTCCATTTGACTTTGGTTTTTACAAAGAGGTCTTTGAATGACATCACTTCCTATTTTTATTTATATTTAGATAGATGAGAAATAGGACATTGAATAAAAACAAATGTTATTGTACATGAAGAATAATATGAATAAAAGAATATTTGATGACTCAAAGTGGTCAGTACTTGCTTCACACATAGTGTTTAGACATCATGCTAAGCTATGACACATTTATAGACAGGTCTATAGTTTGAAAATCAATAACAGATTAATTGAGAAGACAAACTCAGATTTTTATTCAAACCAGGGGGCATTAAAGATATTGTAAACATTTTTTGAGTATATACTAAGTAAAAAAGCATAAGGAATGTTAAATGATTTTATTAAAAAGTTTGACTAATTAGTTGTAGAAGTAGGCAGCATTTTGATCAGTAACAAGAGGATACACACTCTTTTCAGACCAAAGTATGTCAAGTGGAAAAGTTTCAGGTCTAAAAAGTGTTATTAATGAAAGATATCTGACATATCATACTGTTTGAACATTATAAAATGATGATAGAGGCTGGGTGCGGTGGCTCATGCCTTTAATCCCAGCAATTTGGGCGGCCAAGGTGAGAGGATTGCCTGAGTCCATGAGTTTGAGACCAGCCTGGGCAACTTGGTGAGAACTCATCTGTACAATAAAATAAAAAAATTAGTCGGGCATGGTGGTGCATGCCTGTAGTTCCAGCTACTTGGAACGCTGAGGAGTAAGGATCGGCTCAGCCCAGCAGGTCGATGCTGCAGTGACCATGAGCGTGCCACTGCATTCCAGTCTGGGTGACAGAGTGAGATTCCAACTCAAAAAAAGAAAAAAAATGATGCTAGAAAGTATCAAAATGTAACTAACCAGTAATGACAAACCACGTACAAATTTCATTTAAGACCTTTTTAACTGATGCATTAAATAAAGTCCAAAGAGATTATTTTTACCTAGTCAAGGAAATGCTAATTTAGGAAGCACAGTGATTGGCATTAAAAGACCTGCATTTAGGTGACCCAGTCTACCAATATTAGCTTAATGTGATAAAACAACAGAAATTCTAATGATATACCTATAGTTGCTATTATTTGTAGTGCAGTGTTGTCATGGAAATCTGTTCAAAACATAAATGTCTGCTATTGCTAGGCATGGGGACTTAGGCCTGTAATCCTAGCACTTTGAGAGGCAGAGGTGAGAGCATTGCCTGAGCCCACAGGTTTGAGACCACCTTGGGCAACATGGTGTGACCTTGTCTCTACAATAAATAAAAAAATTAGCCATGTGTGGTCACACACGCTTGTAGTTCCAACTGTTTGAAAGGCTAAGGGAAGGATCACCTGAGCCCAGCAGGTTGAGGCCGCCGTGGTCATAATCATGCCACTGCACTCCAGCCTGGGCAACAGTGAGTCTCTGGCTCAAAAAAAAAAAGTCCACTATTTACAAATTATTACATGTTACAAATTATATGCTATATTGAGAAATCTGTGTTCTAAATGAGGAAATGTGAGATGTCTCATGAGATGCTGCTTGTCTGCCACAGAAAATCCCAAAATTCTGTTTCCAGGAGTGCTATCAATTGAAAATGAAGACAAGATAAACACATTTCAGATAAAAACTGAGAAAGGGTCAGGCGTGGTGACTCAAGTCTGTAATCCTAGCACTTTGGGAGGCTGAGTCAAGTGGATTGCCTGAGCCTGTGGGTTTGAGATCAGCCCAGGCAACTTGGCGAGACCTCATCTCTACAATAAATCAAAAATTAGCCAGGCATGATAGCGCGCGCATGTAGTTCTGGCTACTTGGAAGGCTGATGTGGAAGGATTGCCAGAGCCCAGCAGGTTGACATTGGCGTGGCCGTGAGCATGCCACTACACTCCAGCCTGGGCGACAGAGTGAGACTACAACTCAAAAAAAAAACTGAGAAAGGTTGGTGCTATGAGTCTGACATTACCAGAAATATTAAAGGAAGTTTTTTAAGGCTGACAAAGTGGTCCCAGAAAATTGAAATCTGCATAAATTATGAAAGAGCACCATTAAATGTATTCAGATCATTATAAAAGGCATATAATATATATATGCCTGGTTTTTTTCTTTCTTAACTCATCTGAAACACAGTTGTACTAAAACAAAAAAATTGTATTTTTAGACTTATTACAAAAACAAATACAGTCTATTTTCACCAACAGAACAAAGGATGTGAGTGAGGACAACACTGTTTTGGGATAAAGAAATGTATCTTGATAATGGCTCAAACACACTGGAACAAAGGAAGAGAACCAGAAATGGGAAATAAGAAGGCTAACATCACAAAAGTTCTGGCTATATAATTGTACCCCATTTTCTTTTTTCACCTACTTTAAAATAATTAAAATTACATGAGATAACAAATACAAAACATATCATTGAGTTTGTAAAATATATTGATGCAATAAGTAAATAAGTATTACATAAAACAGTGCACAGGAAATCCAATTTTTTTTTAAGAGACAGAGTCTCATTCTATCACCCAGGTTGGAGTGAACTGGTGTGATCATAGCTCACTGTAGCTATGAACCACTGTGATGAAGTGATTCTCTCACCTCAGCCTTCTAAGTAGTTGAAACTATAGGAGGGCATCACTGAACACAGCTTGATGATGCAATATGGCAAATGCGGCCCAGAAATTTGCCTTCATTACTCCTAATACCAAAGAAGGCTATTACTACTGTCAGATCTTTGTGCCACTGCCTGGATCGAGCCAGCTAACTAAGCCACTACTGGATGCCCAAGTGGACAAGTGCCACCAACCTTTCTGCCCACAAGCTGACACACTACAAGTGAGCTGCCAAAACTTAGGTGCTCTCTAGGCTGTAGAGTGAAAATAGCGTTTCCTCTTGTGTGATGGCAGGGAAACTGAGGTGGATGGGGAGCAGTGAGAGTCAACCACCAAACTTACTTGGCTGTGAAAAAATAAACATCTTGTGTCTAAAATTAAAAAAAAAAAAAAATCAGTAAAGCAGCAGGATACACAATCAACATAAATAATTAGCATTTCTATACACTAATGATAAAATATGTAAACAAATTAGAAAAAATAATGTCATTCATAATGGCAACATGAAATTATATACTTAGAAATAAACTAAGAAAGAGGAAATCTCACATAATGAAAACTACAAAATATTCAGACAACTATTCAAAGAAGACACAAACAGATAGCTTATGTTCAAGAGTTTAAAAACTTTATAGAGCCAGGCTCGGTGGCTCAGCCTGTAATCCCGCGCTTTTGGGAGGCTGAGGTGAGTGGATTGCCTGAGCCCGTAGGTTCGAGACCCGCCTGGGCAGCGAGACCTCATCTCTACAATAAATCAAAAAATCAGCCGGGCGTGGTAGCGCATGCCTGTAATTCCGGCTACTCGGAAGGCTGAGACGGAAGGATCGCCGGAGCCCAGCAGGTCGAGGCTGCGGTGGCCGGGAGCGGCCACTGCACTCCAGTCTGGGCGACCGAGTGAGACTCCAACTCAAAAAAATAAATAAATAAAACTACCTTTGCCGGGCTCGGTGGCTCAGCCTGTAATCCCGTGCCTTTGGGAGGCTGAGGTGAGTGGATTGCCTGAGCCCGCGGGTTCGAGACCCGCCTGGGCAGTGAGACCTCATCTCTACAATAAATCAAAAAATCAGCCGGGCGTGGTAGCGCGCGCCTGTAATTCTGGCTACTCGGAAGGCGGAGGCGGAAGGATCGCCGGAGCCCAGCAGGCGAGGCTGCGGTGGCCGGAAGCGGCCACTGCACTCCAGTCTGGGCGACAGAGTGAGACTCCAACTCAAAAAAAAAAAAAAAAAAAAACTTTATATTTTTACATTTCATATTACCTAAAGTGATCTACAGATTCAGTAAAATCCTATACCAATAACATTTTTACAGAAAAAATAACAATACACTACAATTTATGAAAAACCACAAAGGCCACAAAAAATTGCCAAATTATTCCTGGGAAAGAATAAAGCTGTGGGCATCACTCTTAGTCATTTCAAAGTATATTACAAAGCTACAGTAACAAAAACAGTATGACACGAACATAAAAGACATATACTCCAATGGAACAGAACAGTGACCAAAATAAACTGACACATATAACTTCAATTGATCTTTTTGACAATGGTGTCAAAATAAAGAACAGACAGTGTTTTCAAAACATGATGATGCAACTGAGTATTCAAAAACAAAATGATGACATTAAACCCTTACATTGTACAGAAAAATCATCTCAAAATGTACATGTGTATGTATTTATAAATGCATATATACCAAAGATTATATACATGTATACAGGAGTGCAGCAGTGTAATCGTACTTTACTGTAGCCTCAGACTCCCAGGCTCAAGTGATCCTCTCATATCAACCTCTTGAATTGCTGGAACTAAAGATGGGTACCACCATGCATGGCTAATTATTTTTATTTTGTAGAGACAGGGACTTGCTTTGTTGCCCAGGCTGGTCTTAGACTCCTGGCCTCAAGCAATTCTCCACCTTGACTTTTCAAAATTCTAGGACTGCAAGTGTGAGCCACCATGCCCAGCCTCCAAACACATTAAGGCCTTGAACATGACTTGAAACTGTAAAACTTCTAAAACATAGGAGAAAACTCATGGCATTGGTCTTGACAGTTATTTCATAGATATGACATAAAAACAACACCCAAAATAATTTAAATATATATAAAAACAAGTGGGATTTCATCAAGCTAGAAAGTTTCAGCATTGCAAAAGAAATAGTCTACACAATGAAAATGAAATTCATGGAATAGGAGTAAATATTTTCAAGTCATATATTTGATAAAGTGTTAATTTCCAAAATATATAAATAATGTTTACAACTTAGTAGCAAAAAAATTAATCTGATTACAAATATGAGCAAAAGATCTTAATAGAGAAACCATTGGACAGAATACCAAATAGTGTAGCCACCATGAAAAACAGTATGGGAGTTCTCTGAAAGATTGCAAATAAACTATTATATAATTTATCAATTCTATTTCTGGGTATTTGTCTACAATAATTAAAATTTAAAATTCCCAAAGATATTAGCTAAAGATGTTAACTGCAGCTATTCATAATAGCCAAGATGTAGAAGCACTGTAAATGTCCATCAACAGATAGATAAAATGTTGAATTTTATCAAATACTTTTCGGGTCTCTGTTAATATGATCATACAGTTTATATTTTGTTTGATGTGGCATATAATATATATTGATTTGCATACGTTGAACCATCCTTTCGTGACTTGATTATAGTAAATAATCCTTTAATCAGCTACTGAATTCATGTTTCTAGTATTTTGTGGGGGATTTTTGTGTCTGTGTTTATCAGAGATACTGACTTGTAGTTTTCTTTTTTGTTTGTTATGTCTTTGTCTGATTTTGGTATTAGGCTAATACTGGCCTCATAGAATGAGTTTGGAAGTATTTTCTCCTCCTTGATTTTTTTTTTTTTTTTTTTTTTTGAGTTGGAGTCACTCTGTCACCCAGACTGGAGTGCAGTGGCCACTCCTGGCCACCGCAGCCTCGACCTGCTGGGCTCCGGCGATCCTTCCGCCTCAGCCTTCCAAGTAACTGGAACTACAGGTGCGCACTACCACGCCCTGCTCATTTTGATTTATTGTAGAGATGAGGTCTCCCCAAGTTGCCCAGGCAGGTCTTGAACCCGCAGGCTCAGGCAATCCACTCACCTCAGCCTCCCAAAGCGTGGATTACAGACTGAGCCACCGAGCCCGGCTTCCTCCTTGATTTTTAAAAATAGTTTGAGAAAAATTGGTATGAGTTCTTCTTTAAATATTTATTAGGGCTGGGCACGGTGGCTCATGCTTGAAATCCTAACACCTTGGGAGGTTGAGGCAGGAAGATCATTTTAACCCAGGAGTTCTAGACAACAAAGGAAAACCTTGCTTCTGCCAAAGAAAAAAAAAAAACTCACCAGTGTGATGGTGGGTGCCTATAGTTCCAGCTACCAAGGAGACTGAGGCAGAGGAAGAATTGCCTGAGCTCAGGCTGTGGAGAGCTATGAAGGAGCTACTGCATTTCATCCTGGGTAAGAGTGAGACTCAGACTACAAACAAACAAACAAACCAAGTGTGCATATGTATATGTAAATATTAGAATTTAGCAGTGAAGCCATCAGGTCATAGGCTTTTTTTGATGGGACACGTTTTATCACTGCTTCTACCTCATTACAGTTATTAATCCATTTAGGCTTTGAGTTTCTTCACGGTACATTCTTAGAATGTGTCTAGAAATTTTTCTATTTCTTCTTGGTTTTCCAGTTTTTTGACATATAGACACTCATAACCATGTCTACCAATCCTTTGAATTTCTATGGCATCAGTTTTAATGTTTCCTTTTTATCTCTGACTTTATTTGGGCCTTCTTCCCCCCCCCCTTAATTTGGCTAAAATTTTCTCAATTTTGTTTATCTTATCAAAATACCAAGTTTTCATTTTGTTGCTTTTATTTGTAATTTTTGTAATCTATGCTCTGATCTTTATTAATTTTCTTCTTATTTCACCTTATTTTTTCTTGCTGTTTTTGTTCTTTAAGATGCATGAGGGCCAAGCATGATGGCTTACATCTATAAATCCTAGCGTTTTGGGAGGCTGAAATGGAAGGATCACCTGGGACTAGAAGTTTGAGAGCTTGGGCAATAAAGCAAGACTTCATCTCAAAATAAATAAGTACATAAACAATACAAAACAAAAAACTTGGCTAGGCATGGCGGCATGCACCTGGGGTTCTAGCTACCAGGGATCTGGAAGTAGAAGAATCACTCGAGTCCTGGAGTTCAAGGTTGCAGTAAGCTATAATCACTCCAGACTGGATGACAGAGTGTGTAACCCTGCCTCAAAAATAATAATTTAAAAAAGCATCACACAGCTATTTAAAATATTAAAATATTTCTTTTTTACTGCAGACATTTCATTAAACTTACTTCTTAGTGCTGCTTTTGTTGTATTCCATATGCTTTGATATGTTGTTTTCATTTTTATTTTTCTTCTAGAAATTTTCATAATGTCTTTCTTAATTTCCTCATTGACCTAATGATTGTTCAGGAGCATGCTATTTCACTTCCATGTATTTGTATAGTTTGCAAAGTTCCCCTTGTTATTGATTTCTAGTTTTATTCCACTGAAATCAGGAAATATAGTAGATGTGTTTTTTTTAAATTTCCTGAGACTTTTTGGAAGTCTTAAGATATGGTCTATTTTTGACAGCATTCCATGTGCTTAGGTGAAGAATGTGTAATCTGCATTTGTTGGATGAAATGTTCTGTAATTCTCTCTTAGGTTCATTTGGTCTATACTGCATATTATGTCTGATTTTTTTTTTCTGTCTAGATGATCTATCCAATACTGAAAGTGAGATTTTAAAGTCCTCAACTATTATTGAATTGGTATCTATTGCTCTTTTTGGCTCTAATATTTGCTTAACATAGCTGATGTTACATCATTGAGTGCATATACTTCTACAATTGTTTATACTCTTGCTGAACTGACTCCTTTATTATTAAGCAATGAATTTCTGTCTCTTTTATATTTTTTGTCTTAAAATTTTTTATAACTACTCCTGCTCTTCTATGCTTTTAGTTTGCATGTTTTCTCCATTCCTTCATTTCTAGTCTATGTGTGTCTTTACAAGGATAGTATGTCTTTTATAGGCAGCATAGTTAGGTTGTATTATCCATTTAGTCACTCTATGTCTTTTAATTGGAGAATTTAATCCATTTACAGTGACTGCTATTATTGATAGATTAGGACTTACAACTGCTATTTTGTTTGTATTTTTTTTTTTGATGCTTTGCTAGTTTTCTCTTTCAGCCTGTCTTTGTGTATAGGTGATTTTCTCTTGCAGTATATTTTAACTTTTGCTTTGTATTTTTGGTGTATTTTGGTGTATTTTTGGTAGGTCTTTTGGTGTATTTTTGGTAGGTCTTTGCTTTGTGCTTACCATGATGCTTGCAAAGCATTGAAAGTGATGGCAACTAGCCTCCAATCACAAAAGAAAGAAAAAAACAAGACAGGAGAAAACTAAACTGGTATTAGGAGGTTGGAGGTAATTAGGTCCTAACCCTCATGATAGGGGTTACTGGGTTTACAAAAGCAGCTCCAGAGAGCTCCCTCTCCCTCTCTCTGCCAGGTGAGGATACAATTTGAAGTCTGCAGCCTGCAACTCAGAAGAGTCCTCACCAGTCTGGAGAATCTTGAGGAACCCAGTACGCAGGTGCCTGTTTTGCTCTGTGATGTTCCTTCCCAGTCTGTAGTGCTAGTACTGGCCACAAGGGTTGGCACCTTCTGATGAGTCCTTGGTGCCCATAGAACCTTGCTGGAGCAGCTGCAACCAGAAGAGAGTCATGCTGAGGTTATTCAGGCTTTCCCCACACCAGACCAGACTTGTACCTCCTGCTACTGTGAATGATCTCATCATGAGGTAGTCAGTAACGGGAAGGACAACCTCAAGATCCCCTCATTTATTCAGTCAGCAGCTCTCCTCTAAACATACACCCTGTACCAGGTGCCCCGTTGGCCTAGCATGTGGTGCTAGAAATGACCAAGTTGTCCCTGCTTCCCTTCCTAGGAACCCACAGCCTGAGAGAGCTGGACAAAAACACTAAAGCAAGTGCACATGAAGGAAAAGAGCAAGTGCTCTAATGAAATGAAGTAGCTGTTAAGAGGGAGGCCTGGGGAGATACTGCCTGGGGGAGCCCTAACGCCTCATGCCACAACCAGAATGACACCATGAAGCTAGCCATGCACAAGTCTGGAAACAGTGTGTCAGAAGAAACCACCCTGGGTGCAGAGGCTCACAGGTTGAAGTGAGTTTGGCAAAAAGCCAGAATGGCTGCAGGGAACCTGAGGGGAGCCAAGCAGACAGAGTGTCTTGGGCCTGGGAGATGAGGGGTGACTTGCTGTCTTTGAAAACAGTGCCATAAACTTACCACCTTTAAACAAGAAATAGTTAATATCTTTACATCTGTGTGGGCCAGCATCTGGGCATACCTTAGTAGAGTGCCTCATCCTCAAGTCTCTCCCAAGGTTGGCTGTGATCTCAACTGACACTGGTTAGCGGATGGGCTTCTAACTCACTCATGTGGGTACTTGCAGGATTCAGTGTGGACCAAGGGCCTGAGTTCTTCCTTGTTTTCTTGGGCATGCCCTCAGCTCTCTGCCATGGAGGCAGCTCATAACAGAATTTGCTTCCCCAGTCTGAAAAATACAACAGAGAGAGGCAGAGAGACAGAAAATGTTCAGCTCACTTTGTGGGAGACACTCAAGAAAGCAAAATGTTCTGCTGTGTCCCAATTTTCCAGGGCTCTCACTTCAGCAAAACCTACAGTGAGAGGCTGTTCATGTAATGCAGATTTTAGTTTTGCCCTCACCTTGACATCTCTGGTCATTTGGAAGGGGGAACCCACAGGTAACACAGGACAGCTGGAGCCAGGTCCACCCATGTTAGGCTTCACCTATAATCTAATCTGGCAGTCCCATATACCTCCCCATCACACGTGTGGGAGAAGCAAGGAATGAGGGGACTAACCCTGGGCAAAATAAGTAGTCAGGTGTTGGAAGTCTGGTGAGTCAGTCAGACTTATACCCCAGGTCATGGCGGGCAGGATAGAAAGTTAAGTGTTGAGGATCAAGTTTGTCTACTCAGATGTGAATTCCAAGACTCCAAGCTGTTTTCTGATTTCCTCACTGGCTGGAGGTCTATGTAGATGCTCCTATATGCCTGATCTGGGAAGAATGTGTAATAGGGATGTCCTCTGTAGATAGCCTGACAGGCCATTAAAATCTGGCCTGACAAACACTCTCTTTGCAGAGTTCCATGCAGGAGATCAATAGAAAGGTGTTTCTACTGATCCTGCTTCTCCATCTCCTTGGACAAAGGGCAGGTGCACCACACTACCAACTATGGCCAGCATTGAGCCAGGGTGAGAGCAGGCACAGAGAGGTCTCCACAAACAGGGACCTGAGAAGACCAAGGTGGGCCCAGAATCCAGATCTAAATATGGGGGCTCTCTGGACTCTGTCCTAGGTTTTTCTCACTTGAGTGACCCAGTTACTTCCCAAAGAAATCTGGTCTCCATCAGTCCTCAGTGGCAATTTGGTTAGGTCAGTCTCTGTTCACATAATTGCAGGAATGTCAGACAAAACATTATAGTGTAGGTTTCCCTTTACACTATGCCATAAGTATCTTTGCCTGTTGCTGTTTTTATCATTCTAACTATCTGCTACAGGGAATGTCCTGTAGCAGCAGCTATGTTGCCAGCCAGACCATCTCCAATTCTTTCAAACCAACCATCTGTTTTAATAGAGATTTTCACACAAACAGTTGGGGGATTTACACAAAAATAGGGTTAAGATACTCTATGCATTTGTCTGCAACATATAGACTGACTGAAGAGCTGTAACAACATAAATGCAATTTCTCACCATTCTGAAGCAACATCAAATTGTTGTCTGTGATAGTTTTACTGAGGCCTGTTTTCTTGGCTTATAGGTGTCTATCTTCTATCTCTGTGTCCACTGAGTCTTCTCTTGTGCTTCTCGGTGACCCTACCACCTCTCCTTGTAACAACTCCAGTCATATTAAAATTAGAGGCCATCACAATGAACTCACTTACTCTTAATTACCTCTTTAAGTACCATAAGTTCAAATATAGTCACATTCTGAGGCACTGTATATTAAGACAGGCACATACATTTGGAGGATAGAAAACAATTTGTCTCATAACATACACTAATCCCCTGCAGAAGACAGACTCCCAGGAAAGGAGTCACTTTGAAAAGGATTTGAGTATGTACAAGTCTAATAGCAACAATCAGACTACTTTTGAGAAAAGCACTGAGTCTGAATGTAGCTGCTTCTGGGCATCCAGCCTCCCCTACATGTTGACATTCTTCAAATTTTTTGCCAATCTGGTGTCCATGTGGCAAATAACATTTTTTAAAGTGTCCCAACTGATATTTTCGAGTCCCTCTCAGTAGTTTAATACCAACTTGAAATTTCTCTTCCCTGACCCATTTGCTCAGATCCTTGGCCCTGTGATGGGCTCTCCCACCCCATCGTCTCCCAGGATTGGCTCTTCTGTCAGGTCTGGAATTATGGTAGCTGTTTCTCAAGACTGCCCCTTAGTGTAAAAGAAATAATCATGTTGCTTTAAGTCAAGAGTTCTAGTGTCTTCCCTGTGCCCTGTCTTTAAAATAACTGGAAAATGAAGCTCTCCCAGGTCCCTTTTCTCCATGTCAAAAGACTGAGTGGCCAGGCGTGGTGGCTCAAGCCAGTGTAATCCCAGCACTTTGGGAGGCCAAGTTGAGAGAATCACCTGAGCCTGTGGGTTTGAGACCAGCCTGGGCAACTTGGTGAGACCTCATCTACAATAAATTAAAAAATTAGCCAGGTGTGGTTGCACAAGCCTGTAGTTCCAGCTACTTGGAAGGCTGAGGCTGAAGGATCACCTGAGCCCAGCAGGTCAATGCTGGGGTGGCCGTGAGCATGCCACTACACTCCGGTCTGGGCAAAGGAGACTCCAATCCAAAAAAAAAAAAAATTCCAAGTCTCTGGTAACTCAGAAGCAATATCACGCAGCCCTCACTGTGGAAGTTTCTCAGTTCTGACCCTTGTGCTGTCAAGCAGTCAGCTATTTGACACCAAAAGTCCGAGTTCTTTAAACTCTACTATAGGCAGGGCTGGGTGACTCAGCCTGTAATCCCAGCACTTTGGGAGGCGAAGGTGAGTAGACTACCTGAACCCACAGGTTTGAGACCAGCTCAGGCAACTTGGCAAGACCTCATCTCTACAGTAAATTAAAAAATTTTTTAAAAATTTAAAAATGTGTTTGAAGGACTCACTGGGATGATGCCTTTCATACCATCTATTAGCACAAGTGGGTGCTGTTGCTCCACAGCTGTATAGATACTATGAAGATGCCTTGACAGTATTGGTGGTTTAATCAATCTCTGCCCCAACATGAAGTTTTACTTTGGAAGATTATAACCTTTTTCACAATGGACATCAGTGTCCTCCACACACATAAGGGTTGATACTTTTTGGTCTAAGCTCCAGACCCCAATTCTCTGGTACTTCTCAGTGTTATCGCTGACTGTATGTTCATCCTTGCCCCCTGGTATGAAAATGGGTTTATTCTGAACTTAGAGGAGATCTGTATAATTCAGACACTCCTCATCCCCCACCCCCAGCAAAGCACAAGAGAGTAGCAGGTGGAGCCCCTGCTTAAATTCTCCCAAGGTAGAACCATCTCCTCCACCACCTTCCTGGGCTTCTACTAGGACTTCACCACCACCCCACAGTTATTGATCCACTATTCAGCAGGTCATTATTTGTCCTCTCCAAGTCAGAGTGGTGACTCTGCCACTTATTTGCTGTGTCTTAGGATGTCACTGCAACTGAGCCTCACTTACTTCCTAGGAAAAATCTCATAGGGTGCCTGAAAGAACTAAATGGCTTAAGTTATGGCCATATCACATGGCTCTGTGGAAAGGTTGCTTCTGGGTGTGCTGTGATTGTTCCTGTTTATTTTTTCCTACTTTTACAGTAGATGCTATTTGAATCATGCCTCAATGTCTCATGTCTATGCTTGGAAAAGCACATAGAAAGCAAATTCGTTTTCACATGTCTAAAGAATGTCTGAGGCCAGGTGTGGTGGCTTATTCCTGGAATCCTAGCATTCTGAAAGGCTAAGGTGAGAGAAATGCTTGAGGTCAGTAATTCAAGACCAGTCTAGGCAACGTAGTGAGATCTCATCTTTACCAAAAAAAAAAAAATTAGCTGTGCATCATGTCATGTGCCTGTACTACTAGTACTTAGGAGGCTGAGGCTGAAGGACACCAAAAGTTCGAGTTCTTTAAACTCTACTTTAAAGAATAAATGGTATGAAAGGCATCATTCCGGAAGTTCAAGGGTGCAAGGAGCACTGTGCTGGTATCACTGCACTCCAACTTGGGCAACAGAGACCCCAACCAAAAAAAAAAATTAAAATTACTTTCAACTGGTTTTTATCCTTGACACAGAGAAGACTTGCGAAGTGCTGAAAGAGGGGACCTGGGTCTCCTCAGATATTTGAGGATGTTCTGGTTAGGGTTCATTTATTCAACACACACACACTACTTCATTTGTACAATCACTTTTCTAGATGCCTGTTGTAATTCAGTGAAAAAGCAGATGACAATTCCTGGGTGTCAATTGTATTTTTGGAGTCAGACACTCACACTGGATGTTATAAGCAGGTCATGGACACAGAATATACTATTTAATATCCTCATGGCCTCCCCACTAGGTATGGATACATCCTCTCAGATTCTCACCAGAATGAGAGACTTCAAAACTAACTACAGCATTTTAATAAATGCAAAAAAGATTTTGAGAAAATTCAGGATCCTTCATGGTAAAAACTTTCAACAAATTAAGTATAGAGCAAATACACCTCAACCTAGCAAAGGCCATGCATGATACCATCATTCTAAATGAGAAACAGTCATAAGTATTTTCTCTAATAGCTGGAGGAAGGCAACAACGCCCACTTCCACCACTATTATTCGAGAACAAAACCAAAGGCATTCAGATTGAGAAGGAAGATGTTCAGTTGTCCTTGTCTGCAGATGACATGATCTTATATATAGAAAACCCTAAATACTCCAAGTAACTGTCAGTATAAATAAATAAATTTAGTAAATCTGTTGGAAACAAAATCAACCTACAAAAGTCAGTAGCATTTCTATACAATAACAACTTTAAAAAAACAATCTCATCTACAAGAGCTACAAAAATTTACTTAAAAATAAATTTTTAAAAAAAGGTTTAAAAATACACTAAAAATAAAGAAACATTGCGGTAGTAAGTTAAGAAATCACCGATAAGTGGAAAGATATCTCTTATTAATGAGATGGCAGAATATTGTTAAAATGTCTATACTAAAAATGATCTACCAATTAAATGCGATCAGTATCAAACAACCTATGACATTTTTTTATAGAAATTTTTAAAATTCTAAAACTCATATGGCACGGCAAAAGATCATGAATAGCCTAAGCAATTGAGCAAAAGCCAAAATAAGAGAAAAAAAAAAAAACTGGAGACATCACAGTATCTTTTTTGAAAAATTAATCTGTGAATACAATAGAACAGACCAGCAAGTTTCTCCTACTCATCTAAGATGAACTTTGGTCTAGGTTTAGTGCTATATAAGGCTGCTTCCTATATTGTTTGTTTCCTCAATCACTGTCCACAGGACTCTGAGAAGTCATAGGAATAGGCAGGTACAGACTCAAGGTCCAGCTGTATCTCCAACCCCATAGAAAGGGACATCACTGGGCAGAGTCCTATGCTCCCGAAGGCATAGGAGAGAGCCTGGGGAGAGTGACCTCCCAGGATATCCACGTGGGATATCTGACTTTGAAATCCATCATAAAGCTGTAGTAACCAAAGCAGTATGGTATAAAAAGATACATACCCAATGGAGCAGAATAGAAAGCCCCGAAATTCATGCATTTACAGCTAACTGATTTTAGACAGAGTTTATAACAAGAACACAAAGTAGGAAAAGAACAGTCTCTTCAGATAATGCTGATAAAAAAAATCAGCTGAGCATGGTGGCATACATCTGTAATCTCAGTTACTTGGAAGACTGAAGTGGGAGAATCGGTTGAACCCAGGGGTTTGAGGCTAAAGTAAGCCATGATCGTGCCACTCCAGCCTGGGCAAAAGAGTGAGACCCTAACTCAAAAAAAAAAGACAAAAGACAGACAATTCTGAAAAGACAAAAAATCAGCCAACCAATTGAACACTGAAAAAATGTTCAATGTCAATAATAATTAGGAAAACACAAAACCAAAATCACTAAATATATAAATTTACGACTATTGAAATGACTATTAGTAAAAGGCCAAAGACAAATGTTGGCAAAAATGTGAAGAAAATGGAATGCACATTGTCATGAATGAGCTGTCGTTTTCAATCACATAAACTGGAGGACACTCTATTAATTGACATAACCAAGGCACAGAAAGACATGATCTTACTTCTATGTGGAATCTAAATAAGTTGATCTCACTGAAGTAGAGAGTAGAATGGTACTTACCAGAAGCTGGTTTTTTTCAGGGGAAGTGGACTTGGGGAGATGTCTGCCAATGGATATATGATGACTACTTAAAAGGAAGAATAAGCTAGAGAGCTCTATTGCACAGCATGGTGACTATATTGAGAATACACCATATCTTTGAAAAATGCCAAGACAGTGATGTTAGGGTTCTCACCAGAAAAATGACAACTATGTAAAGAATTTGTTAGCTACGATTAGGCAGTGGTGGTGTACACTTAGAAAGATTTCTCTCTAAATGATAAACTGATATAATTTTGTCAATTAAAATCATTTTTAAAAGCATAATGGAATAACAACGATGCAAATACTGAGCCTGTGTCTTTATCATAAGCAAGCTGTAGCTCTAACACAGGCAGAAGAGAAGGAGTGGGGTGTGTGTGCAGCTGATGATGAACCTAAGAGTAAGAAAATGTAAAAAATAGGAAATTAAAGAAGCAGAATTCCTCTTTGTAACTTAGAGGGTCAGCTGTGCAGCCTGGGTATAGATGTCTTCTCCCTACATGCAGAATCAATGCCATGTCTTTGCTCTCAATGTTTTCTTTTTCTTTTTCCTGTTAATCTAGTTTTAATTTGTTTTGCTTTTGTTGATCAGCAACACAATTGCTAGTGGTGTAGTGGGAATCACTACAGAGAGACAGGACAACAAGGCTACTTTGCCAGGAAACGGCATTTATTCATGCCAGCACCAACTCAGCAGATTCGCATCCAAAGGCTGAGTCCAGAGCGTAGGGGGGCATTGCCTTTTATACATTTTTAGCTTCCTTGTCCCCCAATAAGTCTTGCTTATTAACCACATACTGTTTAATTGGGTATTTCATAGCTCAAGTTTACAGCAGAGTTACACTTTTGCATTACAGATTGGGGCCACATTTCTTTTAAATATATATCATCTAAGAAAGTTTTTATCTTATAGTGCTAAAAGAACTCTTTCATTATTCTGGGAAGGCTTTTTATCTTATAATGACTTGGGGGATACAAGGAACTCAAATGTGCTGAAAAGAAAAAAACAAACAACCCCATTACAAAGTGGGCAAAAGATATGAACAGACTCTTCACAAAAGAAGACATACGAGCGGCCAACAGACACATGAAGAAATGTTCAACCTCATTAATCATCAAGAAGATGCAAATTAAAACTACACTGAGATACCACCTAACTCTAGTCAGAATGGCCATTATCAGTAACTCAAAAAATAACAGATGCTGGAGAGGATGTGGTGAAAAGGGAACGCTTCTACACTGTTGGTGGGAGTGTAAACTAGTGTAACCTCTGTGGAAAGCAGTGTGGTGATTCCTAAAAGCTCTAAATATCAACCTCCCATATGACCCCGCAATCTCCCTACTGGGAATATACCTTGAAGAACTCAAATCAGATAAAAAAGATACCTGCACACGTATGTTTATCACAGCATTGTTCACAATAGCAAGAACCTGGAACCAACCATCCTGTCCATCCAAAGAGGACTGGTTTAAAAAAATTTGGTGCGTATACATGATGAAATACTATGCAGCCATAAAAAAAGAACAAAATCATGAATTTCACAGCAACCTGGATGGAACTAGAATCTATAATACTGAGTGATCTTTCACAGCAACAAAGATCTGAGTATCACATGTTCTCACTCATAAGTGGACCTTGAACATCTATCATAATACTATAAGAAAAGGATCGACAGTGGTGGGAATCTATGGGGAGGGGACAGGGAGGGCAAGGATGGTGGGATTAATGGTAGTCAATATCTGTCTGGGGATGGGGGGACACCTCTTATCAACAAGGGTGCCTGAACGATGCATATTTGTATACCTAACCCTTAACTGTACCCCCCAATTTTAAAATAAAAAATAGGTTTACAAAAAAAAACTTGGGGGAAGGGCTCCCTGCCTCAGGGGAAGCCCCTAGCCCAGCACTTCTGCAGTTGTTTCTGTGGGAATCAGTGAACTCTAGACTAGTGCAGGCAAGTCAGAGCGGACGTCTTTGTTCTTTCAGCTACCAGTGGGATGCTGGGCATGCAGAATGGTGGCAAGGAATGCTTATTACAGGGATTCTCAAACTTTCGCCTGCATCAGTCACCCCCTGGAAGACTTGTTAAATCACAGTTTACCATGATGGGTGCCAGAGTTTCTGATCCATGACCTCTGGGGTGGGGGACCCAAGAATGTACATTTTGAACAAACTCCCAGGGGATGCCACTGTTGCTGACCCAGGGACTATACTTTGAAAATCTCTGGGATAAGGATTCTGGGTTTTGAGGCTCACATACTTCATCCCTGGGGCAGCTCTCCACCCTCAACCTACTTGGCAGCCACAGGGTAAGCCAGTGGCACTTGCTGGAATTTTCCCACAGATAATACTAAAATTTCCCATTCCTTTAGCTTAGACTTTCATCCATGTTAAAACCGTTCCTTGGAGGAGGATCAGAAGCTCATTCAGCAATCATTTGTCCAGCATATTCTACATGCCAGGCAATGAAATGAAACCTAGGGAGTCAAAAATAATAGACACATTCTATTATATTTACAAGGGAAACCCTGTAAGAGTTTACACTGGGGGGAGGCTGTTGGAGAAACCAATACTTACAGTTCTTGTGAATTAAGGAAAAATGATATCTGTTTTAAAATAATGTGTTAAAGATGGGCTGTAAGAGAGGCATCAAGAGGGGATAAAGGAACACAGAGGAGGGAGCATTGCTTCTGGATGCCGGCTGGCACAGGCCTGCCAGATAGTGATTCAGTTGAACCATCCAGGGAAAGCTCATACCTGCTTCTTTGAGGGGGCTTAGAAAGGCGTGAGGCTTCTGAATGCCCAGGGAGGAAAAGGAAAAGATATCCCAAAGAAAAAAAACTAAAGGTCAGAGAAATAACCGGGACAACGACTTCCAAATTTTGCCTAAGTTTTGCACAGGAAGGTGATAAATAAGGTGGGATTGTTTGGAACATTGGAAATAAAACTGAAACAAGAGTCAAAGGAAGTGAGAAACACTTGATATTTTCAACCCCTTCCCTGGAGCCACAAACTCATTCTACAAGGAATGTATCCTGCAAATTATAGAGTATCTATAACACACCTAGCACTGTCCATTGTTTTTTACTTCCATTATGTCAAAGCACTGCCATGACTTATGAACCCTCCCCAATGTTTACATGAACAAATTGGCCCAATAAAGTCAATAGTTATAACTGAATATAACAATAACTAACAAAATATTGGCTTAAATAGTGTTTTTCAATTGAACAAAAAAAAAATGGAATGTACAAATTAAGTGTAATGTAGCTTAATACACTCATTGCGGAACTATTCACATCTTTTTCAAATTAGTATGTAAGAACCACTAATTTTCATTTAAAATATTCTTATAATTCCTGAGGTTATATAGGAAATTCTTCATGATCCTTTGGAATAGGGAATTATGTACTAGGTCTAGCATGAATAAAAGGCCTGTAAAACTAGACAAGTTGAATGGGGGAGGTTCTAAAAATGAGTCATAAGATATGAGATTAATAAGTCCGCTATAAAACAGAAAGTATATTTGCTTTCAGAATTGTTAAGGTTTCTAGTTTGCTAGTAAATTATCAACTTTTGAGATTATTTGTTTTGCTCAATTACTTTTCTCAAACATTTCTCAAAATAGGTACATATCCACACTCACACAAACACAATTAACTGTTCCATAGAGTGCTATATTTGTATATTTAACTCAATGGAAATAAAAACTAGAAGTCTGTATTTTGCAGGCCAGAGAGAATGCATGTTCAAAAAAAAACCTAGGATAAAATTTTGTAAATAATCACCCAAAATTCAGAAATGTATAGTAAAAAACATCGGGCAGTGCTAGATGTGTTATAGATACCCTGTAATTTGCAGGATACATTCCTTGTAGAATGAGTTGTATTACTCTCTTATATGATCTTCGTTATAACCATCATAATCATCCTGTAGTGACACAAAGAAGAATAATAAAGACATAATGTACAAAAAGATCTTCTCCAATTTTTTTTTTTTGAGTTGGAGTCTTACTCTGTCGCCCAGACTGGAGTGCAGTGGCCGCTCCCGGCCACCGCAGCCTCGACCTGCTGGGCTCTGACGATCCTTCTGCCTCAGCCTTCCAAGTAGCCAGAATTACAGGCATGCGCTACCACGCCTGGTTGATTTTTTTGATTTATTGTAGAGATGAGGTCTCACTGCCCAGGCGGGTCTCGAACCCATGGGCTCAGGCAATCCACTCATCTCAGCCTCCCAAATCTTCTCCAAATTATTTGACATTTAAAGCCTCTGGAAAAAGGGATGACTGGATGATGTCATTCCACATGTTAACCAATGTTAACACGTGACTTACAACCTAGAGGAAGGTTGGGAAGGTTAATATTGATGGCAAGATAACACTTTATTCAGTGCACAACAGTTCAAATACATTAAAATTTTATTTTATTAAAACAAATTAAGTTCATACATAGCCTTAAGAAACCTTTCAAAATCTACTGTATTCTATTGCCTTAATGTGCAGTTGGTAAAACAATTTACTTTTAAAATTTAAATATTTCTGTCTTGCTATAATGCTGAATATGACTCTGATCACCTACTTTATGTATCACTTATAGCACTGTTATTGCCAGTCACAAAGAGCCTCTCCACTTAGAATTTCTTGATGCATCCTAATTTTCAAAGTCCTAAACATTCCAAGGAAAAATATACACATGATGCCCACCTAATATAGAAGGACCTTTTGAAGTTCTGATGCAGCAACAACTGACCACATCCTTTCATATAAACAAAAGAAATAATCTGAGCATTAAATTACATTAATATTTGCTTTTTCAAGAAATCTAAAAAATTGTCCATGCAGAAAAGTATAATGATGCAGCCTACAATTCAAAGTCAAATTAAATGTAATTGTTAACTTTCCAAAAAGTTAAACCCCTGCTCCTGGGAAACTTACATACACATAAGTTATTTAGCCCTTTTAACTTTGGATTATACTCTATACTCAACAGCCTGATTTAAGGTCTGAAAGCGTTAATGTCAATTATCATAATACTATAAGAAAGGGATTGGCAGTAGTGGGAAACTGCTGGGGTGGGGACACCTCATCAACAAGGGCACATGCATAATGAACATGTGTATTCCTAACCCTGAATAGTACCCCACATCTTTGAAATTTAAAAAGACAAAAATAAATAAAATATAAAAGAGAGTTTAGTGTCTTACTGCTTTTATTCCTGCAAATTCTACTTATTTTGACTTATCATTTGATAAAATATTTTAACATTATTGCATCTGCACATTCTTTTTGTATGTTTTCTAAGGTATATCTGAACACACTTTTCCTCATTCATTACAATAGTAGGGATAGTCACCAACATAAATTCTCTGAAGTTGAATCAAGTTTGAGCAAGTGTTGAAGGATTTCCTTGCAGTATAAATTTTGCTTTGTACAATAAGATCTGTGATATAAGATATTGTACCCTCTTCTGGATAAATGCTCTGTGCTGTCTAAGACTTATATTTTGTGATAGGTCCTTCACTTATGTTTAGTAAGGTATGGAAAAAAATTTAAAGCTTTTCCACATTCTTCACATTTGTAGGGTTTCTCTCCAGTATGAATTTGCTTGTGTTTAGTAAGGTATGAGAACTTAAAGCCTTTGGTGGTCTTCACATTTGTGAAGTCTTCCTCTAGCATCATTTCTCTTATGTTGAAAAAAGTTTAATCTGAATTTAAAAGCTTTGCTAATTTACACTGGCAGAGTTTCTCCTCAAGATGAATTTTCTTGTGTTCAGTAAATTGTGAGCACTGGTTAAAGGCTTTGCCAATTCTCTACATTTGTAGGGATTCTCCCCAGTATGAATTATCTGACGTTGAGTTAGGATTGAGGAAATGTAAAAGGATTTGCCATATTCCTTGCATCTGAAAGGTTTCTTTCCAGTATAGCTTATCTCATGTCTATTTAGATTCGACAGTTTACTAGACTTTCATACATTCATTAGATTGAAAACTTTGGATATGGGTAGCTGAGAAACACTGGCTAAGTCTGTTATCACATTCTTCCTGCCCATTACACTCACTTACACTTTTCCAGCCAGCCATTAAGTTTACATTCTCAAGTTCACAGTCTCCATATCTTCTCATTATCACTTTTTGGAATGCATCTTTGTTGCCCTGCTTTGGCAAAAGGTCTTTGGCAAAATGAGAAGGCAATGCTGAAAGAAAAGAAAATAACAAATTCACCGCTTAGGAAAAGCAGGTGAATATACTTTATAAATCTAATGTATAGTTATAAGAAGCACATGAGCAAGATGGCATAATTAAATATCCCAGGCCCCAATTCTTTCACAGACTTATACATTTAACAAATATATACTGACCAAAATGCTTGTGAGAACTCTATATACTAGTTAAGAGTTTGCAGCCTCCTAGTGCACAATGCCAAGAAGTACATAGAAAGGGAAGGAAGGTTTGTTACACTAACCTACCAGATCCCATCCTCCTCCCCAATACAGCATGGTGCATCTGGGAGTAAACTCTCAACTCCTGGCTTCTCCCTCAAAAGAGAACCAAAAGCGGCACATGTGTCCATACTGGTGGTTTTTAGTGGCCTTTCCAAAGACTGGTTTCTGTTTCCCACAAAACAGAGTGCTGAGAGGAATAGTGGTAAACTGTGAATGTCAGATTGGGTGTGGAGACCAAGACTGGGACAGCAGCAAGAGAGACAGCAGAACCACAGACAGAAAACCGATGCAGCAAGTGATTATAGGCTGTTAAAAAGAAACATGGGCAAACCTCTTTAATTAAAAAAACATACACACAATTTCATAGACTATATCTCCTAAGAACAGGTGCAGTGGCTCATACCTATAATCCCAGAGGAGGTAAGTTTTGTCTGAACCCAGGAGTTTGAGACCAGTCTCATCTCTACAATTAAAAAATTTAAAAAAAAATTAGCCAGCCATGGTGGCACATGCCTGTGGTTCCATCTACTTAGAAAACTGAGGCAGGATCACCTGCAGCAGGTTGAGGCTGTGGTGACCATGAGCTTGCCACTACACTCTAGCCTGGGTGACAGAGTGAGACTCTGACTCAAAAAACAACATAACAACAATAATTGGAGAGTTGAAGAATACAATGATGACTGAGAAACTTTTCAATGTGAAAAACCATAAATAACAGAAAATTTTCAATGTAAAAAAAATGTTAAAAAAAAATCAAGAAGCTCAACAAACCTCAACTAGGATAAAAACAAAGAGACCCATAACAAGACACAGTATAAGCAAAGTTTCAAAAGTCACAGACAAGAGAATCTTGAAAGCAAAAATAATGAGTCATATATAAGCATGCTCCTATGAGAACACCAGTGGGTTTATCAACAGAATCCTAGCAGTCTAGCAGGAAATTGAGTGATATAGTCAAAATGTGGGAAGAGAAATACTTCCAAGGAATATTATAACTGAGAAAATTGTTCTTCAAAATGACAACAAAAACAAAAAACATATTTTCAAGGCAACCAAATGCTGAAAATGCACATCATCAGTAGAATCTGTTCTACAAAAAAATGCTAAATGAAGCCTCTTCCATTTAAAGTAAAACAATATTAGAAAACAACACTCTGGAAAACACACGAACATACACTAAAACATAATTACACAGTATTATAATGCAGAAAAAATATTTAATTATGCCAAAAAATTTGAAAGACAAAAGCAGGTAATTACATGCATTTGTTAATAGATACATAATATAAAAATATATAGTAAGTGAAATCAATAAGAAAGTTGAGGGCAGATGTACTGACAAAGACTTTCAATGCACTAAGTTGTTACCAGTTAAACATATATTGCTGTAACTTAAGAGGTTATATAATCTCCATTGTAACCACAAAGAAAATACCCATAGAGTTGCCAAAACAATGTTGGAGGCATCACACTCACGATAAGAATGCATCATGAAGCTACAGTAATCAAAGCAGTTGTATGTACTGACATCAAGTCAGACAAATAAAATGCTGAAATAGAATGAATAACACAAAAATAAGCTTTCACATTACTAAAAATTTAAGAAATCTGAGAAGCGAGTAGACACTTAAACCTACAGATACAAGTAATATGAGGTAATATAGTTTACCAATCTCAGTTTATACTAAAAAATAAAATTTTGAAGTATAAAAACATTAAACTTTCTTACAGCTAGAGAGATGCTAGTGTTCTGATAATATTACTGAGAATTAATTTCTGTAGAATCACATTTGAAACCTCTATATGATAGGATATCATAAACAGATAACATACATCTGTCCCGAGTGTTCCAGGGATTTCTGAACCTAATCCTGTTGGGAGGCCCACTGAGCATTAGGGATCAGAAAGGGCCGTTGACCCTGAGACCACTAGGATGCATTCAGGAGCTATTGAGCCCGTTTCCTCTCCCTTTTCTACTTAGCACTATAACCAGAAAAAGCTCCTGTAAGCTCAAACATAAAAACTCTGAGACGGGGACAAACACAAACTAACTTCAGAAGCTCATTGTTCCCATTCTTCCACAAACTGTGGTTTTGGCTTTCACACAACTTACAGTTCAAACTTGGGTCATATCTAAGAGCCTTAGCATTGGTCACAGGCTTCAGGGTCCTGATTTTAGGATTTATTAAAGTAAAGTAAGCATTTAAGTTTCTATAGAATCGTTTAACTTGGTATTAGTATAAATCAGCATAGGATGAAAAAGGTTTATAGGATAGGTCAGTCACGGATTAAGGTTTGTTATGGGATTTTTAGGTTATCATTTAACTTGGTATTAGTATAAATTAGCATAGCATTAAAAGGGTTTATAGGATAGGTCAGTCATGGATTAAGGTTTGTTATGGGATTTTCTTCCTCATACCTGAAAGAACATCTGGTGGGTGGGGGACACCCCTCACACACCTGGCTTTGTGTTCAGGTGAAAGACATGTGAGTATAGAAGTCCACTGTTAACACTCAATAAAGGTTGTCTTCTGCTCAAATCTGAACAGTTGTCCAAGTCTCTGTCTCTCTCTCTCTCTCTCTCTCTCTCTCTCTCTCTCTCTCTCTCTTTTCTCTCTTTCTCACAATTGCTGACGCCGTCTCCACCTTCAGGAATCTCTGAACTCTGCTGGAGAGGGACTCCGGCATAATCCCAACATCACCATACTCACACACTGTAGACATGATATAAAAGGAAACATTTTTTAAAAAAGATTTAACAAAACTTCTCAAAAAGATGCAGACAGTTCCCCAAAGCACTGGAAGAGTAGTCAGATCATGCAGTTCCTTATAAACCCTAAAGAGGACTTTGGCTCTCACTGTAACCTTGAAGGAAGATCACTGAAGGAGAAGTAGAGTCCTTGGAGATTTTAAGAGCACCGTACAGAAGATGCTCCTATGTCAAAGCAAGACAAAGAAACCACTTCCATTGGAGAGGAGCTTCCCAAACCACATTTTAAGGCCTGACTTTCTCTTTGACTTTGCGAACTCTCACCTGTGCACCTGCTTTATTCACTCCCATCTACCTGGGTGTTTGGCTACTGTCTACTCTCTCCAAACTCCAGGACTCTGCTTCGCTCCAGACGGGTGATCATGTCCAGTGTAGGAGTAGCAAAACCTGTTTTATTAGAAAAAGGAAACACAACTCTTGCTGGGATTTTCCTATCATCAACCTAGTACTATACTTAGTAAAGAGAGAACATTATAGAAGATCACAGAAAATTAATCTCAAAATACTGTTTTCTTATAGAAGCTTTAAATGTGTGGGTTCTTACCTCCACTAACTAATACTACTGAATCAAAAACGGGTAGCAAAAATGTAATTTTAAGGTGTGAGCAGGCTGTGCATGGTGGCTCACACCTGTAATCTTAACATTTTGGGAGGCAAAGAAGAATTTCTTGAGCACAAAAGTTCAACACCAGTTTAGGCAACATAATGAGATAAATTAAATAAATATAAGTAAAAAATTAGCCAACCTTGATCCTATATGCTTGTAGTCTCAGTACTCAAGAGGCTGGGGTGGGAGGATTGCCTGAGCCCAGGAAGTAGAGGATGAGGTGAGCCATGATTATGCCACTGCTTCCACGTGGGAGTAGGAACTTGACTCAAAAAAAAGGGGGTGGGCAACAATAATTGCTACTGAATTTCTAGGATTACCACTAGACTGAAGTTTACAGATCAACTCAAGAAAGGAGAAGGCTCAAGTCGAGACAAAACATCTTGAAGATTTTCTTCTAATCTTCTCTAACAAATCCCTATGTTTTCCTCGAAAGCAGTGATATGAAACTCATTCATGCAAAGCAAAAACTCCCAAAAAACTTCTGCAAGGGGAGGAAATATAATCCTTACGGTAAAATACAAATTGTATACTGAAGTTATCCTCACCCAGAAAGACCAGGTTTCTGTAGGTCTCTAACCTCACATTCCTATGCAACTTCCTCTAAGCAGGGTCCAGGCAGTCCCACTCCTCTAGAGAGAATTCCATGGCCACATCTCTGAATGTCAGCAGTACCTGAAAGAAAAACAAGCAAACATATTTACCAAGTAGCCAATGGGCAGAATTCTTACTTTGAATCCAGGTGAAAAGAAACTGAAGAGAACTGGTTCTGACTTATATAAGTAACTAGAATTATTCAATAAGACACTTTTTAACAAAGAAATATTCTCTAATGTATCTCTAACTGAGAAGAAAGAAGATGGCATAAGAGCCACAGAACCAGTGTAGATTCTATACTTCTGTGGATGCTATAGTATAAAATTAATAGTATCAGCATGGGTATATATAGTTTTGACTGGATATTTACTTCATACAGGATAAACTATGAATATTTCCCATGTGGAGAAGTCATAGTGAATGAGAGGGCACCTCTCCAATTTTAATTTTGTACAAAAAAGAAGTAGAGATCTTGTTAAAATGCAGATTCAATGAGCTATCCAGTTATGTCAATGCTTCCAGCCCAAGCAGAATATTTTCTCAAACATTCAGGAAGTGGCAGAGTTTGAGTTTTATTTCAGTTCATCTGATCGGTCAGCAAAGATGAGAGCCTTCCTTTCCTATGGTATATGCAAGATAATCTAAGAAGAAAGGGGAGCTTCCAGATTAAATTAGCTGACTTATGCACATCAGTAAGTAAATGTTCCCAAGGGACTTTTTAATAATAAAGAGGAAAGTAATTCTATAGTGGAAAAATCTGTCAGAGAGCATATTAACCAAGTGAATGAAATTAATATCCATGCTAATTAAAAAAAAACTGGTATCCAGTGCTGACACGGCAGACTGGCCACAAAGAAGTAAATTACAATCTGAGTCTAAATATGAAGAAACATCAATTTAAGGAAAGTACAAGTTACAGGTTCTGTATTCTCTACTGTTGTACTCAAATAGTCTTTCTTTAGCATCCTAGAGAGTGCGACTCTTCTGATATTCTATCTTTTTGAAACTTTCTGAGTCACTGTGGGCAGTAAGTAGCATCAGGTGGAAACGTCCTTTTTCTTAATCCTGTTCTGCATTAAGCTTGTGGAGCAACCAGATGGAACCTAAACAGTACATGTCCCCGCTCTTCACTAACATCAGAGTACCTGACCTCATGCCCAACAGGATTCTTGAGTGTCCAGACCTCCCCATGTTGATCTGTAACAAAAGAACATTAATGTTACAGCTGATAAACTTGGTAAGATTTGGTCATGACATGTAAGAAGCCTGGATGAAGAGAATGAAGAAGGCTTTGGCATATAGGGAGGTAGGGTTTAACAGATTCTTGACTACTACAAGAAGGAAAAGAAAAGTAGTTGAAACAAACATATTAGGCAGGGACATCAGAAGTAGAGAAGTAAAGGTTTGGGAGTTTTAAACACTTGAAATTTCAAGAGCAAAAGAAGTCACAGCCATACCTGGGACAGATTCACCTGAGAACCAGCCTGGTATTACTCTTCCTTCTTCTCTGAGATACCTTCTTAGGCAAGAGTATCTGAACAAATCATAACTGCATTTGAGAATATGCTTTTAAGGCATCAGCACAACTCTTTCACCTGCCACCACCACATCCAAAGGCAGAAGAACCTCCAAGTGCAGAAAAGCCCACACTCCCCTGTCCTTTGTCACAGGAGAAAATTAGGAAAATTAGACCCTACATAGAGATATTAAAAATGTAAATCTCTCATGCCTTCAGGTGCCCTCCTATGTCATAGACTCCAGCAATTTCTACTCCAGCAATGGGAAAACAAGTTGCACTACCCTGGCCCTCTCAAACTCCAGCACAGCAGGTCGGTTACATTCCTTTGGAGGAAAGGCTGAACTCAACTTTCATGAATGTCCGTTGGAAGCCTTATGTTGAACCCTGGCCTACTTTGGCCTCACATGAGGCACTTAATTAAAACAACACGTGCTCCCACACAGATCAAAAATAGAATTGGGTGGGGCAGAGGTGAGGGTGTTTCTTCCAACTGCCCATGTGATCCTCATTGGAAGCCTGGGTTGAGAGTCACTTAGCTAAGCACTTCCTCTTGAGTTCAATGTGCACATAAATCAATTGGTATTCCAGGCCCACTCTAGGTCATGTGATTCTGCAGGCTTGGAAGGAACCATGAATGGGCTTCTCTAAAAAGTTTCCTGTCAGTGTTGATGCTACTCCTAAAACCACTGTCAGTAGCACTCAGCTAGAAAAAGCAGGCACAGCACACAGAGGCCCTCACACCTATCACTCTAATTGCAACACAAATACTTCTCATGCCAGTGGAAACCACCAATCACTGTTCTGAAGATCACATTCTCTGCTGACCCTTTCAAGTTTACAGTGTGTGAAGCAGGCAGTAATGTTTAAGTCTGCATTTGGAAAACAACATATGCACATGCATTAGTACAAGGTTTACAGAACATGTACTGTGTGCTCTGAAGTATGTTACAGGGCACTGTGCTGAGAATCTCAAATTATACAAGTCCCATAATTCCCAGATTTAGAAGAAATGCCCACAAATATATTGTTTTCTTCCTTTTCCTTATTACTGATTTGAAAAGAATATGCATAGAATAAAAGCTAACTATAGACAGATGAGAGGAATACAGAATGAAAGGGTGGACTGTATTTCAGAGTGATTTTTCTTTTTTCTTTTTTTTTTTTGAGTTGGAGTCTCACCCCATTGCCCAGTCTGGAATACAGTGGCATGTTCACGGTCACCCCGGCGTCGACCTACTAGTCTCTTCTGGTGATCCTTCTGCCTCAGACTTCCAAGTAGTCAGAACTACAGGCACGTGCTACCATGCCCAGCTAATTTTTGATTTATTGTAGAGGCGAGGTCTTGCCAAGTTGCCGCCAGGACTGGTTTCGAACCTGTGGGCTCAGGTAATCCACTCGCCTTGGCCTCCCAAATTGCTGGGATTATAGGCTGAGCCACTGAGCCTGGCCTCAGGGCTATTTTTCACTGTGGTATTTATATATACTTTCTTGTAACTTGTGGAGCAAATACTGTGTCTCAGCAATGGAGAACAAGTTCCTACATACAATGTCTCTAGAAGGACTGGTTTCAAAGAAAAAGGAAAAAAAATAAGGTCCCCAAATATACGTGTCTGCCTTCATTTATCTGCTTTTACCTCTCAAGAAATTGTGAGAACCAGCTCTGGAGACAGCAGGAGCAGTCACCCAAAACTATGACCTCCTGTAATAGTTCTGTCAGAGGAGAGTGCAGGGTGAAGCCAGACCTGAATGAGACTCAGATAAAGGGTAGATTTGGGCAGGGCTGGGGCAGGGAGTAGGCCCCGGGCTTCTCATCCCTATCGGCCAGAGTATGTTCAGTTCTGTCATCCCTGCCCATCCAAGAGAAACATGACTCAGAGAGCCTGTGTAATTTTCATTTATTTTAGCTACTTCCCTATTTTATAACATATAATAACTAGAAAGGTAACCAAAACCTCAGGGATTTTCAAGACAATTATATTAGATGCTAAGTACTTATTCTTACCAGGGCAAAAGCAATAGAAATAACAACAATAGCCTTTCAGATGGTAACATCAGAACTCACCAAAATGAGAGGGAGTGGCCCAAATGAAGCGCAAGTCCCCTGGACACCCCCCTTCTTTGTACTGACCACATGATACTGAAATAAAACATTTACCTGTTTAAAAGTTCCTGATGGCAGAGACCATAACTACATTATCTGATTTTCCAGTGGCCACATGAAATAAAACCAAGTGGTTTATCTAACACTTTGAATCTCCAGACTTTCTTGTTCTTCACACAAGTATCAGGAACATGGAGCAACCTCCAACTAGGTGCCAACCAGGAAGATTAGATCCTGTTGTCAGCCTGTCGCCAGCCTACACAGGACACCACAAATGTCTCAGACATCCAGGGACTGGTGAGAGCATTCCAAGTCATGCTGTGCTGGTGCCCCCATGGTGATCCACATAGGAGACACTAAGGCTGACACTGAGAACAGGATAGAAAATGGAACTGTCCTGGTGGAGCAGTTAATCCTGGATCCAGGAACAAGAACATCCTACTCCAAAAGCAGTTTTCAGGCATGTGTAGCTGTGGTCAGAACTCTGGATATTTTATGGCCATGACCTCCCAATGCTGAGAGGTGCTTCTTTCATTTACAAATTGTGCACCAGATTGTTTATGCTCAGGGCCCCTCACACAGCTATAGCAAGTCAATGGAAAAATTGGAGAGCCTTACTCCAAAAGGGTCTTTATTACATCAACATTGACTTCTCACAATGCAGAACATGTATCCCCTGGGTTTTTACATATTCTCAGTCCAAATTCTGGCCCTCTCTTGTGAATCCAAGGTGAAGACCAGCTGTTATATACAGATTCTAGGGGGATCAACCTGGCTCTACATTCTTGGGAGTTACAAGGCGGAGAGGAAGATTGGAGAAAAGATTCCCTCATGGAGGTTGCTCTACTGATCATGCAGCACTTGGGAACTTGATTCAAATTTGATGCCTGAGACATTTGTTCCTGCTACTTGGTAGGCTGAGGTGGGTGGATCATCTGAGTCCAACAGGTCAAGGCTGCGGTGGCCGTGAATGTGCCACCATACTCCAAACTGGGTGACACCTTAACTAATGTCCTATATTTCAACGAGGTCTAGCCAATCATTAATCAATATTGTTTCTGGAAACCAATGAGAATTACTGACAAATAACCTAAGTATTGGTCCACTTTTTGTCTTTCTGTTTGCCTTTAAAAACCAGCTTGTAACAAAGACCAAATGGAGTTCATATTCACTGGGTTTGTGTACTCCAGGCAGCTGTCCTCTCTTGGCTCTAGTTTTTTAAAATTATATTTTGTGCCCCAGTTTCTACCTTTAGATCAACAAATGTATAAAGCATGAGCACATGGGGACAAAATCAAGAATGACATTGCCAACAACATCAAAATATAAACTTGACAAAAATTAAGTCCCAAAAGAGTGCAATGCACGCACATATTGGGTAAAAATAGCCTCAGACTGTTAACAGCCTGTGTGCAACAGAGTGAGATAAGGAAACTATAAAAATCATTTTCAGTGTAAGGTTAATGGACTGTTATTTTTTTTTTTGCTAATTTCAATTTTACTCATGTCTTTAAAATGTCCCATAAATATTGTTTGCTAGTACATGGTCATAAAGCCCTTTATAGCTTGTGATTCTATTTTTAAAAATTAAACATATTCTTTATTATAAAATTGTGGGGTATAGTTAAGGGTTAGGTATACAAATGTGCATTGTTCAGGCACCCTTGTTAATAAGGGGTGTCTCCCCATCCCCAGACAGATACTGACTACTGTTAGTCCCACCTCCCTTCCCCTCCCTACACCCCCCATAGTTTCCCACCGCTGTCAGTTCTTTTCTTATAGTATTATGATAGATGTTCAAGGTCCACTATATGAGTGAGAACATGTGATGCTCAGATCTTTGTTTCTATGAGAGATCACTCAGTATTAGAGACTCTAGTTCCATCCAGGTTGCTGCGAAATTCATTATTTTGTTCTTTTTTATGGCTGCATAGTATTCCATCGTGTATATGTACCACATTTTTTAATCCAGTCCTCTTTTGATGGACAGCATGGTTGGTTCCAGGTTCTTGCTATTGTGAACAATGCTGTGATAAACATACGTGTGCAGGTGTCTTTTTTATAGAGTGATTTGAGTTCTTCAGGTATATTCCCAGTTGGGGGATTGCAGGGTCATATGGGAGGTGGATATTTAGAGCTTTTAGGAATTGCCACACTGCTTTCCACAGAGGTGGCACTAGTTTACATTCCCACCAACAGTGTAGTAGTGTTCCCTTTTCACCACATCCTCTCCAGCATCTGTTATTTTTTGAGTTATTGATAATGACCATTCTGACTGGAGTTAGGTGGTATCTCAGTGTAGTTTTAATTTGCGTCTCCTTGATGATTAGTGAGGTTGAACATTTCTTCATGTGTCTGTTGACCACTCGGATGTCTTCCTTTGAGAAGTGTCTGTTCATATCTTTTGCCCACTTTATAATGGGGTTATTTGTTTTTTTCTTTTCAGCACATTTGAGTTCCTTGTAGATCCTATATGTTAGGCCTTTGTTAGACCTGGAGTTGGCAAATACTTTTTCCCAGTCTGTGTGCTGTCTCCCTGCTCTCTTAATAGTTTCTTTGGCTTTGCAGAAGCTTGTCAGTTTAATGAGGTCCCTCTTGTCTATCTTATCTCTTATGGCCCGTGCATTTCAGGTATTGCTCAGGAATTGGATGCCAGTTCCAATTTCCATCAGGGTGTGTCCTGCATTTTCTAAGGTTCTTATGGTTTGAGGTTTTACATTTAGGTCTCTGAATCATTTAGAGTTAATTTTTGTGTATGGGGATAGATAGGGTCTTGTTTGAGTCTTCTGCATGTGGTCAGCCAGTTTTCCCAGCACCATTTACTGAATAGGTTCTCCTCTCCCCAGTGGTAGGTGGTGGAGGCTTTGTCAAAGATGAGTTGGTTGAGAAATTGAGGTTTTGCTTCTCGAATCTCAATTCTATTCCATTAGTCTATATGCCTGTTCTGTACCAATACCAAGCTGTTTTGATGATTGTAGCTTTATAGTAAAGTTTGAAGTCTGGTAATGTAATACTTCCTGCTTTGTTGTTTTTGCTGAGGATTGTTCTGGCTATTCTTGGTCGTTTGTGTTTCTATATGAATTCCTGTATTGTTTTTTCTAGGTCTGAAAAGAATGTTGCTGGTAATTTGATGGGTATTGCATTAAATCTGTAGATTGCCTTAGGTAGGATGGACATCTTCACAATGTTGATTCTTCCAATTCATGAACATGGGATATTTTTCCACTTGTTTGTGTCATCTTTGATTTCTTTGAGCAGTGTTTTGTAGTTTTCATTGTAAAGGTCTTTCACGTCTCTGGTTAGGAAGATGCCAAAAAATTTCATTTTTTTTTGTGGATATTGTGAGCAGAATTGTGCTTTTTATTTGGGTTTCTGTGTGTTTATTATTAGTGTAAAGAAATGTGATTGTCTTTTGCACATTTATCCTATACCCTGAGACTTTGCCAAAGTCCTTTATCAGTGTAAGGAGGTTCTTGACAGATTCTCTTGGGTTTTCAAGGTACGCAATCATGTCATCTACAAAGAGAGATAACTTGACTTCATCTTTTCCTATTTGGATACCCCTGATTGCCTTCTCTTCTCTGATTGCTCTAACCAGGACTTCCAATACTATATTGAACAGGAGGGGTGAGAGTGGGCATCCTTGTCTTGTCCCAGTTTTCAGGGGAAATGGTTCCAATTTTTGTCTGTTTAGGAGAATGCTGGCCGTGGGTTTCTCACAGATGACTTTTACTATTTTGAGGTATGTTCCATGTATGCCTAGATGTTCGAGGGTTTTTATCAAGAAGGGGTGCTGGATTTTATCAAAAGCTTTTTCTGCATCTAATGATATAATCATGTGGTTTTTGTTTTGACATCTGTTGATGTATTTAATTACATTTATTGTTTTACGAATGTTGAACTAGCCTTGTTGAACCAGGGATGAAGTCTACTTGGTCATGATGGATGATTTTTGAATCTGGTTTGCTAGGATCTTGTTGAGAATTTTAGCATCTATGTTCATCAAAGATATTGGCCTGTAGTTCTCTTTCTTTGTTAGGTCTTTACCTGGATGGGTATCAATGTGATGTTAGCTTTGTAAAATGATTTGCGGAGAGTTCCATCTTTCTCAATCACCTGGAATACCTTCAGTAGGATTGGTATAAGCTCCTCCTTAAATGTCTTGTAGAATTCGGCTGCAAAGCCATCTGGTCCAGGGCTTTTTTTGTAGGTAGTTTTCTTATTACGTAGTCAATTTCCTTGATTGTTATTGGTCTATTTAGGGTCTCAATTTCTTCTTATTTCAACCTAGGCAGGTGGTGTGATGTCAGAAAGTCCTCCATTTTCTTAAGGTTTTCAAGTTTGTTCCCATACAAGTGTACATAGTAGTCTCTAATTATCTTTTGTATTTCTTCAGGGTCAGATGTGACTTCATGTTTTGTGTTTCTGATTGTGTTTATTTGGGTTTTTTCTCTCTTTTTCTTGGTCAGTCTAGCTAGGGGGCCATTGATCTTGTTTATCCTTTCGAAGAACCAGCTTTTTGTTTCATTGATTTTTTGCATTATCTTTTTGTCTTCTATGTCCTGGATTTGTGCTTTTATTTTGGTGAAGTTAGGATTTTGGTGGTCTTGCTTTTCCAGCTTCCTTTGGTGGCTTGTTAGGCTGTTAATTGGTGATCCTTCCATTTTCTTCATGTGCGTTTGTATAGATATGAATTCCCCTCTTACTACAGCTTTCATGACATCCCAGATATTTTGGTAAGATGTTTCTTCATTTTCATTTGTTTCCAGATATCTTTTAATCTCTGTTTTGATTTCATCATTGACCCAGGAGTTGTTTAGCATCATGTTGTTTAGTGTCCATGTCTTTGTGGGTTTTGGGGGGACTTGTTGGTGTTGATATTTATGTTTATTCCACCGTGGTCTGAGAAGGTGCATGGTAAAATTTCGATTATTTTAAATTTTCTTATGCTTAATTTATGGCCAAGTATGTGGTCAGTATTAGAGTATGTTCCATGTGGTGATGAGTAGAATGTATATTCTGTGGTCTTTGGATGGAGGGTTCTGTAGGTATCAATTAAGTCCATTTGGTCAAGAGTCACATTGAGGTTCCGGACCTTGTTGCTGATTTTTTGTCCTGATGATCTGTCTAGGGTTGTGAGTGGAGTATTGAAGTCCCCAGCTATGATAGTGTTAGAGTTGATATCTTTTTTGAGTTTATGTAGAAACTGCTTTATGAAAGTTGGCGCTCCTATGTTGGGTGCATATGTGTTTAAGATGGATATTTCTTGTTGATGGATTGAACCTTTTATCATTATGTAGTGGCCTTCTGTATCTTTTTAAATTTTTAATAGTTTAAAGGGTATTTTGTCTGAAATTAAGATCGCAACTCTTCCTTTCTTTTGTGTCCCATTCACCTGAAAGTTTGTTTCCCATCCTCTTACTTTGAGTCTGTGAGTGTCCTTTCTAGTGAGGTGAGTCTCTTGAAGGCAATAAATTGTTGCCTGGTGATATTTTATCCATTTTGCCATTCTATGTCTTGTCAATGGTGCATTTAGTCCATTCACATTTAGGCTTATTATTGAAATGCAAGAGTTGATCAATGGAATGTTATTGATAACATTAAATTACTGAAAACTCACAAGATGCAAAACCAAGTAAAACCCTGCTTCATGATAGATGATTAAACTAGAAAGATATTACAAAAACAATCAGAACTGCAGTCACCTCTGGGTACAGAAGGTAGATGAGACCACAGAGATATCAGAACTGTCCAAGGCTTATGTATTCACCTGGATGATGAGTCATGGAGGGTTATATTCTTTTTAAATCAATATAAACAAATAATTTATTTTAAGGATTCTCTTTGCTTCTTCAGATCATATCACACAATCTCCTCAGATTTTCAAGGACAAAAATAGCAATCTTAAACTCAAATCATAAAACACAATTCTTAAATATTGGGCAAACCTACATTAGATGACAGGAAGTTTTATAAAAGAAGCAGCCTGTTTCACTCACAGTTCACAAGGTACTAAATAGTTTAAAGAAGTTCCCAAGCTTAGGGGACCACTCTCATAGTGGATGTATAGCGTAAGGTGACCCAATCCTAGGTAGTGGGCAAAAGAAACTTTAACAGCTCGGAAATTCAATTCCGAATACTCCAACGGCCCTGCTGTCCCATTCTCACAGGATAGAAACACTCTATTCTATAGGGTCTCAATTCTGACCAGTGAGTAAACTCACCTGGAGTTTAATGTTCAGATTTATGATGTCTTTTGTCTCCCCACAACACTTCTGACAGCAAATTTGTAAAGTTTGCTGAACACCTACCAATTTTCAACATGCCCTTGATAGGCCTCTCCAGAGTACTCAGTAAAATACTTTACTTAAATTTACCAATTTGCTGTAAGGGATACAACTTAAGAACAGCCCAATGAAAGAAATGTAAAGTGCAAGAGAAAGTGGCAGGGGAAGATTGGGCATATAGATAATCCTGGTGAATAGATGAGGTGATTAAAGGAAGTTACCCCATTTTCTTTGTTCCCAAGAGCAGCTTCCTGCAGAGAAACACTTTCCATTATGACTTTGATGGTCCTCTCACTTACAGATCACAAAGCCTGAAAGGGACTCTGCAAAGTCTCATTTTTTTTTTGTCTCATAAATAATTACATGAATAGTTTGGTCTTCAGTGATCAGAACAAAATATTTGTCAACCAAACATTGCTTAAGTTTCTCTTTCCACAGGCTCTTGAACTCTGACCCACTCACAGTATGAGACAACATACAACCCTCCACATGACCTTCCCCAGAAAAGTCTGAATTCAGGATGAAATATCATCTGATCTGGGATCTGACTTTGCAAACCTCCATCCTGCCCTCCCCTCCCATCTTCTTTCTAGTCTTATTTCTCCCTATGACAGAAAGCCCTTGTCTGTCTAACCTTGAGATGCTTGAAGATCTTATATTTGGTGCTATTCCTCTATGGCAACATTCCTTTGAAATAGATATGTTTGACCTAAACTTGAACTTATTTCACTTGAGAATCTCTAGACAGCCCAGGACAGTAACAACTGCATTCTCAGGAAATGCATGACACCCTCACTTCTATCACAGCCCCAACCACATCTACCTGTGGAACCCCAGCTTTCCAGAGCTCTATAGCATCTCAGAATAAAGGCTCCTCCCATGGCTAGTGTAAAAAGACAGGGGCATCTGCAGAGGAGCCTCCTAAGTAGGACTGGGCCTTCCATGACCTCCTTTTGCAGGATCAGTATTGACCTTTCTTGGAAACTCTTCGCTCATGTCTCTGTTTCCCATCTATGGTTATTGGCCAAGGTTATTTGAGAAAATACCCAGTGCTTAAAGAACTTAGCGAAATCACTCAAACTCAATGTTTATGTTTACAGGAAGGCAGGACATTCATTAGACACTCCAAGAGACATGGCCACTGCAGGCATCTTGGGTCATCCCCATACAGAGATAAAACACAAGAAAAGAAAGGACAGCCAAGGACTCATCTCCCCATAAAGGTTCCAAAGGTGAACCTCAACACAAAGACTTTTTGGTAAGATGTGTGCCTAGGGAAGATAGGGAGAGGTACAAATTTTTTTTTAAACAGAGTGTCAAGTGATTATTTTCTGCTGTCCTCTTAGGTGAGAACTTCAGAAACAAAAGACAATTATTTTAAATAGAAACACCCAATGCTTTGTGGGGGGAAAAACTGCATCTTTTTCAAAACCAAATAAAGGACAAAATGTTGAAAATGTTGTGATTTTTGACAGGGATATTTGGCATTTGGGAATGTGGGAAAGGGATTGGATATTCAAGATTTACTAGAGATCCTCAGACAGGCTGTGGAAACAGAGTTGTGTATTTGAGACATTGATTGCCATACATTTGAAAAATAGAGAAAGGCCAGATGTGATAACTCATATCTGTAATCCCAGCACTTTGGGAGGCTGAGATAGGAGAACTGCTTGAGCTCAGGAGTTCAAGACTGGCTTGGTCAACATAGCAGACCTCATCTCTACAAAAAAAAAAAAAATTGGGGGGGGGCTGTGGTGGCTGTGAGCATGCCAGTGCACCTCAACCTGGGCCAAGAAAAAAAAAATTTTTTTTTTTTAGTTGGAGTCTCACTCTTGTCACCCAAACTGGAGTGCAGTGGCATGCTAATGGCCTCCGCAGTCTCAGCCTGCTGGGCTTAGGTGATTCTTCCGCCTGAGCCTTACAAATAGTATTAAAAAATGTTTTTAAATACCTGGGTGTGGTGGCTTGGGCCTGCAGTTTCAGCCACTTGGTAAGCTAAGGCAGAAGGATCACCTGAGTATAGGAGGTCAAGGCTGGGGTGAGCTGCACTGCAGCCTGGACCACATAGTGAGACTAGGCCTCAAAAAGTAAAAACTAAAGGGGGGGGGAAAGGCAAAAAAAAACCCCAGTGTTAAAATAATTAAACAGCTAGAAATCAGACTGAAATAACTGTATACCGTTAAACATATATTGCTATAACTTAAGAAGTTTATATAATCTCCATGGTAACCACAAAGAAAATACCTACAGTTGCCAAAAGTAATAAATCAATGACAAAGGCCTCTGCTGTCCCATTCTCACAGGATGAGAAAAACAAAATGTAGGCTTAACCAACCACAAATTGCCAATAAAGCTTATTACATATCCAGGCACTATCCACCCGGGTAGTCTAAATAAGGTGACTACAGAACTGTAATCAAAAAGTTTCTGAATGTGGTTTACTTCCTCCTGTGTCTTATAAAAGCCTTTTCTTCAAGTTCCTCTTTAAGGTTTTAAGGGTGCTCAGTTCAATTTTTTTTGAAAGACGTGAGGTACAATCAGGGTTAGATATACAAATATTCATTATACAGGCACCCTTGATGAGGTGTGCCCCTCCCTCCCCTGGCAGTTTCCCTCAACTGCCAATCCCATCCCCCCTCTCCTGGCAGTTTCCCATTACTGCCAATCCCTTTCTTACAGTATTATGATAATTGTTCAAGGTCCACTTATGAATGAGAAAATATGATACTCTGTTTTTTGTTTTTATGATATATCACTGAGTATGATGGACTCTAAATCCATCCAAGTTACTGTGAAGTCCTAATGTTTGTCCTTATTTATGGGTGCATAATATTCCATTATGTATATGTACCACATTTTTTTTTAGCCAGTCCAGCTTTGAAGGACAGCATGATTGGTTCCATATTTTTGCTATTGTGAGTAGAGCTACAACAAACATGTGTGTGCAGGTATCTTTTTGGTAGAATGATTTGAGTTTCTCTGGGCATATTCCCAATAGGAGGATTGCTGGCTCATATGGAAGGTCAATTTCTAGTTCTTTCAGAAATCGCCACACTGTCTTCCAAAGAGGCCGCGCTAGTTTGCATTCCCACTAGCAGTGTAGAAGTATTCCTTTTTCTCCACATCCTCACCAGCATCTGTTGTTATGTGTTCTATTAATGATGGCATTCTTACTGGAGTTATGTGGTATCTCAATGTGGTTTTGTTTTGTATTTCTCTGATGATGAGTGAGGCTGAGCATTTTTTCATGTGTCTGTTGGCTGCCCATATATCTTCTTTTGAGAAGTGTCTATTCATGTCTTTTGCACACTTTTTAATAGGGCTTTTACTTTTCTTTTTGGTGCATTTGAGTTCCTTGTAGATCCTAGATGTTAGGCCTTTGTCAGATATATACTTGGTAAATATTTTTTCCCATTCTGTGGGCTGTCTCCCTGCTCTCTTGATGGTTTCTTTTGCTTTGCAGAAGCTCATTAGTTTGATGAGGTCCCACAAATGTCTATCTCATTTCTTAAGGTATTGGCCTTTAGGGTTCTGAATAGGAATCAGTTCCCAGTTCCAATTTCCATAAGGATGTCTCCTGCATTTTCTAAGATTCTTATAGTTTGAGGTTTTATGTTTAGGTCTTTGATCCATTTAGAGTTAATTTTTGTGTATGGTGATAGGTAGGGGTCCTGTTTCAATCTTCTGCATGTGATCAACCAGTTTTCCCAGCACCATTTACTGAATATTGGTCTACTTGGCGAGACCTTGTCTTTACAATAAATCAAGAAAAATTAGCTGGGTGTGGTGGCGCATGCCTGTAGTTGCAGCTACTTGGAAGGCTGATGCGGAAGGATTGCCTGAGCCCAGCAGGTGGAGGCTGCAGTGGCCCTGAGCATCCCACTTAACTCCAGCCTGGGCAACAGTGAGACTCTGACTCAAAAAATGAAATAAAATAAAATGAAATCTCAGGCCTGGGGCGCAGGGGCCATCAGGTGGTGCCCTCAGGTGCGCAGGCCATGAGCACACACGCAGGTGACTGGTGGCCCACGGGGCGGCAAAAGCAGCGGGTGCATGCCGGGGTGGCAGGTAGGTGGGTGGGCTGGTGTACAAAGAGCCCGCTGGACCTGTGGGCGCCAGGGCTGTCCTCCTTGTGGGAGGAAGTGCCCAGAGAGCACTGCAGGAGGGAAGGGTGCTTTGTGTATGTTGAATAATTCTTGCATAACTTGATTATGATAAATGGTTCTTTAATGAATTGCTGAATTCAGTTTTCTCACATTTTGTGAAACATTTTTGCATCCGATATCAAAGATATTGGTCTGCCATTTTTGTTGTTGTGTCTTTGTCTGATGTTGGTATCAGGGCAATACTGGCCTCCTAGAATGAATTGGGAAGTATTTCTTCCACCTTGATTTTTTTTGGAATAGTTTGAGAAGGACTGGTATGAGTTCTTTAATTTTTTTTTTTTTTTAAGAATTCTGCAGTGAAGCCATCAGGTCCTAGGCTTTTCTTTGATGGGAGAATGCTTGTCACTGCTTTTATCTCATTACTTGTTATTAATCTACTTAAGTTTTGAGTTTTTTCATGGTTCAACCTTGGCAGGTTATATGTGTCAAGAAATGTATCCATTTCTTCTTGGTTTCCAATTTTTGACACAGATTCTCATAATAGTGTCTAATAAACCTTTCTGTGGTATCAATTGTAATGTCTCCTTTAAAAAAAAACTTGGACTTTATTCGATCCTCTTTTTTTTTTCTTAGTCTAGTTAAAAGTTTCTCAATTTTGTTTATCTTATCAAACTACTAAGTTTTCATTTAGTTAATATTTTGTCCCAATTTAATTTTCCATGCTCCGATCTTTATTATTACTGTTCTTTTGTTAATTGTGTGTTTATTTTTCCTTTTCTTTCCTTTTCTTCTTCTTTTTTGCTTCTCTTGTTCTTTACAATGCATCAAGGCCAGACACAATGGCTTATACATGTAAATCCCAGCACTTTAGGGGGTTGAAATGGAAGGATTACTTAAGGTTAAGAGCTTGAGATATTGAGTAACTGAGCAACATAACAAAACTTCATCTCTTAAAAAAAAGGCAAGCAAGCAAACAAACAAGCAAAACTTAACCAGGCATAGTGGCATGCACCTGGAGTCCTAGCCATTTAGGAGCGTAAGGCAGAAGAATCAAGATTGCAGTGAACTACGATCCACCAGACTGGATAATAAAGTGATTCCCTGTCTGAAAAAAAAAAGGCATCATACAGCTATTTAATTGAAATCTTTCTACTTTTTTGATGTAGACATTTATTTCTATAAACTTGCTTCTTAGAACTGCTTTTGCTGTATTCCATGTTTGTATCATGTCTTATACATGTTGTGCTTTCATTTTTATTTTTCTTCTAGGAATTTTTATAATGCCCTTAATTTCCTCATCGACCTAATGATTATTCAGAAGCACGTTATTTAATTTCCATGTATTTGTATAGTTTCCAAAGTTCCCCTTGTTATTGATTTCTAGTTTTATTCCATTGTGACATGGAAATATAGTAGACATGATTTTATAAAATTTTCTGAGACTTTTTGGGTCTATTTTTGAGAACATTTCATGTGCTTAGGTGAAGAATGTGTATTCTTCAGTTGTTAGATGATCTGTAATTGTCTGTTAGATCAATTTTGTCTATAGTGCATATTATGTCTGATGAATTTTTGCTTATTTTTTGTCTAGATGATCTAGCCAATGCTAAAAGTGAAGTTTTGAAATTCCCAACTATTATTGTACTGGCATCTTAGCTCTTTTTAGTTCTAACATTTGCTTGGCATATCTGGTGTTACAGCTTTGAATGCATGTACATTCAAAATAGTTTTATACTCTTGCTGAACTGACTCTTTTATTATTATATAATGATTTTGTTTCTTTTTATAGTTTGTGTCTTGAGTTCTATTTTTTATAAGTATAACTACTCCTGCTTTTCTTTGATTTCACTTTGCATGGCATGTTTTGTTTTGTTTTTTCCCATTCCTTCATTTTTAGTGTGTGTGTGTCTTTATAAGTATAGAGTCTTTTGTAGGCAGCATATAGTTGGGTCTTGTTTTGTCATCCATTCAGCCATTCTGTCTTTTAATTGGATAATTTAATCCATGTACATTCTGTGTTGCTATTGAAAGGTATCGACGTACAACTGTTATTTTACTACTGCCAATCTCACCTCCCCGCTCCCTCACCCCCCTCGCAGTTTCCCGCTACTGTCAATCCTTTTCTTAGAGTATTACAATAGTTGTTCAAGTTCCACTTATGAGTGAGAACATGTGCTACTCAGTTCTTTGTTTCTGTGAAAAATCACTCAATATTATAGACTAAGTTCATCCAGGTTGCTGTGAAGTTTATGATTTTGTTCTTCTTTATGGCTGTGTAATGTACCACATTTTAAAGATTCAGTCCTCTATTGATGAGCAGCATGGTTTTTTAGTTCTTGTTATTGTAAACAATGCTGCGATAAACTTAAGTAGGTATCTTTTTTATTGAATGATTTGAGTTCTTTCAGGTATATTCCCAGAAGGGGGATTGCAGGGTCATATGGAAGGTCGATTTTTAGAACTTTTAGGAATCGTCACACTGTTTTCCACAGAGTACTAGTTTATACTCCCACCAACAGTGTAGAAGTGTTCTGTTTTCGCTACATCCTCTCCAGTATCTGTGATTTTTTGATGAAGGCCATTCTGACTGGAGGTAGGTGGTATCTCACTGTAGTTTTAATTTGCATTTCTTTGATGACTAATGAGGCTGAACATTTTTTCATTTATCTGTTGGCTGCTCGTATGTCTTCTTTTGAGAACTGTCTATTTATATCTTTTGTTCACTTTGTAATGGGGCAGTTTGTTTTTTTCTTCTCAGCATGTTTGAGTTCCTTATAGATCCTAGATGTTAGGCTTTTGTCAGACATAGAGTTGGCAAATACTTTTTCCCAGTCTGTGGACTGTTTTCCTGCTCTCTTGATGGTTTCTTTGGCTTTGCAGAAGCTTGTCAGTTTGATGAGGTCCCACTCGTCTATCTTATCTCTTATGGCATGGGCACTTGGGGTTTTGATCAGGAATTGGTTGCCAGTTCCAATTTCCATAAGAGCATCTCCTGCATTTTCTAAGGTTCTTGTAGTTTGAGGTTTTACGTTTAGGTCTCTGATCCATTTAGATTGATTATTGTGTATGGGGATAGGTAGGGATCCTGTTTCAATCTTCTGCATGTGGTCAGCCAGCTTTCCCAGCACCATTTACTGAATAGGTTCTCCTCTCCCCAGTGGTTGCTGTTGGAGGCTTTGTCAAAGATGAGTTGGTTGAGAAATTGAGGCTTTGCTTCCAGTATCTCTATCCTGTTTCATTGATCTGTATTCCTGTTCTTGTATCAATACCAGGCTGTTTGATGCGTTGTTAGTCTTCTTTCTTTCTTTCTGACTTCCTTTGTGCATAAGCATAAGTGATTTTCTCTTGTAGTATGTTTTTTTCCACTTAGAATATTTATTTATCCTCTTACATGACAAGACACAAAAAGTTACAACTTTAAAACTCTCCAAAAGAAAAAAATATAATCTGCCAGCAGCAGCAGCAGCAAAATCATCTCCAAGCAGATGAGATGGAAGCACAGTTCTCAGGGATCAACCACAGGGGTGCCCAGGCCTGAGTTGTGGGTAGTGTCACTGGTAAGGGTCCTCCTGAAGGGGGCTGGTTTGGAGAACATAGTACCAGCATAATGTGGCCAGAGACAGGGCAGGAAGTACCTGATTCCATGCATAACATTGACACGTGGGAGGAGAGACTTCTGAAGTGTGGTCAGAGCCCCTGCAGAGGCCCAGAGAGTGGGGTGAGCCTGGGGAGGACAGGGGAGTGCAGCTCCTGGCTTTTTGCCCCAACAGAGCAGAGGTGCTCCTAGACTCCATACCGGGCCTAACACTTGCCAGAGATGGGGTCTGATTGGAGGGACCAGACTGGAGCATGCACTTCCAGATGGGGGTCAGGAGAGAACCGGGGGCACCCAGCACCCATCCCAGAGGTCAGCTAAGGGCTGGTGGGTGCAACCTGGTCTCCACAGCACATGCACATACTTGCAGACCTCACACAGTCTGGGCCCACCAGGAAGTTCCAGTGTGGAAGTGCTTGCCCTGGGAGTCAGATCTCCCTGTTTGGGGATTGTTAGTTCAGCAAGGGGGCAGGAGACCCTGGTCCTCCTGCAAGGCTGACTGGGGAGGCAGAGGCATCCTGCCCAGGCAAGAAGATGGTGGGAGGATGAATGGAAGGGCTGGGGAGCCACTGGGCCTAGCAGATTCATAAATAGGTTTGTGTGGATTTCCACATAGGATGATCGGTCTCAGACCTTCCAGGTCTGTCTCAGAGATTGGAGCCAGTGGACAAGGAGGTAGGGAGGAATGGGGGTGGGGTTGGACAATCCCGCCTGCTGGACTAGCTCTAGCCCTGGGGGTGTTCAGGCTGGGGCAGAAATGTAAAGATTTCTGCATTTTCTGCATAAATAAGACATTGATTCCAATGGTGCAGGCAGAACCCCCGGGAGGCCTGTGTGTGCACTGCCCACGTAGTCCTGGCACCCTTCCCCTGCTCATCCTAATTCAGCCCCCCCCAACCCCAGGGTCAGAGCAGGGCTGGGGAGAGGTCTTCACTTGCTTAGTCCTGGGCTGGCCGTCTTGCTCTGGCCCCATGCTGGCCCTGCCTGGTTAGCCTGGGTGGAGTGGATGCCAGGTTCAGGCCTGGGAGGTCCTGCAACAATAGCCCCAGTGAGACAGCTAGAGAAAGGCTAGGCAGACAGACCAGGCAGGTCCCCTGGTAACAATGCAGTGAACTCCCACAGGTCTCTCAGGCTGGTACACTCATATTGGAAAACAAGCTCCCTGTGAGCCTCTCAAGCTAGAGCTTAAGTACTTACTGCTGGGATTGAAAAGTAACCAATCAGCTTGCTGCCAAGTACTGACCAATCAGCCCACTGTCAGGTCCCTACCTCCTGCCAACTGGTCCTTAGTACAGACCAATCAGAACAGCTAATGCCGATCAATCAGCTCACAGCTGCTGCTAGCCAATCAATTCAGTCTTAGGGCTATATAAGCACCAGTTTTCAGCCCCAAACTGGCAACCTCCTCCTACTGTGGGAGTATTTCTGTCCTCTTAATAAATTCTGCTTTCTCATTTTCTGGCTTATGTCCCTCATTCCTCCTGGACATGAGATAAGAACCTTGACCTGAAGAGATGCAGAAGATGAGCTGCAGAAGGTCAGCTGCAGAAGATTGTTGGAGCCGAAGAGCCGTGCACCCCAGAGGCTGGCTTACCAGCCCACGGAGCCAGCTAAACCAGGAGAGCTGCTGGAAGAAGGTGAGACACTGAAGCTGAGGCACTCCAGGGCCTAGGCTTGCCAGCCACCAAACCAGCAACAATTTCAGAGCTTGGCTTGCCAGCCCATCAGAGTCAACACTCTGGAGGGGCTAGACTTGTCAGCCAACTGAACCAGCAACACTCTCAGGGTTTGGTTTGCCAGCCCATTAGAGCCAACACTTCCAGGGCTAGGCTTACCAGCCCCTCAAGATGACCCTCTGGGGTTTGGCTGGCTGACCCATTGAGCTGACACTCTGGAAGTCCAGGCTGACCTGAAAAATCTGTAACACCAGAGGGACTCAGCGATGTCTAGGAAGTAGGTCACTTGCATGCAACGTCAAAGAGGGGTGCAGTGACAAGGGTGCGGCAGTAGTTGCCCTTTGGGAAGGCCAAGGGTCCTCACTCTTCCTGGCACAGTCCAGGAACCCCAGGAGGTGTCCTAATAGATGCTGCACTAGAGTGACCGGAGCTGTGTCTTCACATCACACAGGTCAATGGCCACAGTGGCTGCAACTCCCGACCATGCAGCCAGTCAGGAAGGATACACAAAAAGGCAACATCTTGGATGGCAGGCGACTCACTTGGTTGAGGTTGGCAAAGAGCAGGAAGTAAACCACAGAAGGGGACATCCCTGAACAGTGTTGCCTCAAGCCCCTTGTAGAGGTCAGCAGGTGCCCTCCTCGCTGCTGGCCAGCATCTCCTTCAGCAGGGTCAGCTTCTGCCCATCTTTAGAGAGCTGGTGTCTGAAGAAGTTGTTGGCTGCCAGCTTAATGACCTTCTCGGGGGTGACAAGGGTCAGCTTCACAGTGGCTCCCCGGTACATGCCAAAGTAGCCCTCGGCTCATATCGTTTTGATGAGACCGTCGGACATGCTGGGGTACATGGGCTCGCTGGCCATACTGTTGGTTCTGCAGCTGTGTCTCTGCCAGGTCTATGGGGGAACACGCAGGTGACGCTGATCAGCCCGGTGACGCTGCCATTGATGAACCTGGCTGGCAGGCTGATCTGCTTATCAGACATTTAACTTTTTTTTTTTTTACTGCATTACTCCTTTATGAGTTATGAATAGCTCAAAATAACAGCATAACATGTAGCAATTGAGGAATAAGTCACTATTTATGGAGGTATTTATGAAAACTCAAAATACATTTTATAATCTTCAGAAAACACAGACATTTAACTTGATGGCGTCCAGGTAGAAGCCCAAGAGGTGGAGGTGTCGCGGCCTGCAGGGAGGGTGGGACGGGGAGAGGGGCGTTCTCTACCTTCAGAGGAACTTCCCAGCGTCACTACCAGGGCTGTCTGTGCTCTGCCTCCACCACTCCCCTGGCCAGCATCCTCATGTAGTATGTTTTAAACTTTTGCTTTTTATTTTTTTGTGTCTCTATTGTAGGTCTTTGCTTTGAGGTTGCCCATGAGACTTCCAAATAACATTTTATTGTCTATTATTTTTAAGTGATAGCAACTAACCTCTAATCTCAAAGGAAAGGAATAAAACAAGGCAGGAAGAAACTAAACTGGTGTTAGGAGGGAGAAGACCTCATGATTGGGGTTACTGAATTTGCAAAAGAAACCCCAGAGTTCTCTCCCCATCTCTGCCAGGTGAAAATACAACCTGAAGTCTGGAGTGTGCAACTCAGAAGAGAGTCTTCATCAGCATGAAGAGCCATTGTCTTGAGGATCCCAAAATGCAGGTGCCTGTCTTGTTTTGTGAGGTTTCTGCCTAGAGCCGCAGTGCTAGAGCTGGCCACAAGGGAGCAGCACCTCCTGTGTCTTTGCTGCCCGAAGACTGCTGGAGCAGATGAAGCCTAGGGAAAGTCATGAGAGGTCATTCTGACTGTCCCCTACCACAGACCCAATGAGCATCTCCTGTTATTGTGAGTGACCTATACATCACGAGGTGGTCAGAAGCAGGAAGGGTGGCTTTCAGATCCCTCAATTTATTCAGCCAGCAACTCTGCCTTGAGCACCCATCCTGTGCCAGTTACATTGGTGGCCTAGTGTGGGGTGATAAAATGACCAAGCGCCTACTCACCTGCCTGCTGTCCATCACTTGACATCAGTTTTTTAAAATGACCAAGCAGTCCCTGCTCCTCTTTCCAGAAGCTTAGTTTGAGGAGAGTTAGGCAAAAACACTAAAGCAAGTGCACACAAAATTTTAAAAGCAGGTGCTCTAATGAAATAAAGTAAGGCAGTAAGAATGAAATAAAGTAAATTAAGCCTGGGAGATGAGGGAAGTGACCTGCCCTAACAACAGTGCCCCAGACTTGGCATCTTTGAACAACAAATACTGAATACCTTATAATCTGTATGGACCAGAATCTGGGCACAGCTTAGCTGAGTGCTGCCTCAAGGTCTTTCATGAGACTGGGCTGTGGTCTCAAATGAAGCTGGACAGGGGGATGGGCTTCAAACTCACTCATGCAGGTATCTGTGGAATTCTGTGTGGACCAAGGGCTCGAGTTTCTCCCCTGTCTGTTAGCCTGGGCACATCCCCAGTTCTCTGCCATGGGGGCCTCTACATAGGGCAGTTGATAACATCAGAACTTGCTTTCCCAGTTAGAGGAATACAAGAGAGACAAAAAGACGGAGGGAGACAACACAGAGACAGATAGAAATTGAGGGGAGAACATAGGACAGAGCAAGTTGGGAGGAAGTTAGATTATTTTTCTAAAAAAACATTGAATGTCACAATAGACTGAATGCTTTCCATTCCTACATCAAATCCTAAGTCTCCACCGTATGGTATTAGGAAGTTGAAGGTAATTAGGTCCTGAGAGTGGAGCCATCATGATTGGGGTTACTGGAATTACAAAAGAAACCCGAGAGCTTTCTCCCCTCTGCCAGGTGAGCATACAACCTGAAATCTGCAGTCTGCAACTCAGAAGAAAGTCCTCACCAGGGCCCCACCAGGCTGACACCCTATCTCCAACTTCTAACTTCCAGAATGAGAAGTAAAATGTTTACAAGCTGCCCAGTCTATGGTTATTTTGCAGTCTGAACTAAGACAGAAGTGATTTCCCATCAATTTTGTTGTATACTGTTAGTCAAAAGTGAGTGACTGACCACTCAGTGCTGTGACCCTTGGGGAGGCTGCCCAACATATAGGCTGAGATGAGGCTCGTAGGTCTGATTCTAGATATAACGGGAAGGCACAGGAAGGTATAATGTCAGAGGATGACAATACCTGAACGTCACTTAATCTAAATCTTTTACTGATGCAGAATGGGAAATTAGGCCCAGACAAGTGACTCCAAAGATCACACTGCTGGATCCAGGTTTTGAGCTATAGGTCATGCTGCCTCTGCCCCTTCTTGTAATTCTTCTATCTCTAAGTATATGCAGTATCTACATGTGACACCATACCATGGGTTTTATATATTCCATCATATATGCTCCGAGTACCCTAAGAGATGCTGGTATGATTCCCATTGTGCATATTGGGAGGCTGATGAGGCCCCAAAACACACAATGACTTGTCTGGTGAGACAATGATGAGAAACAAGACAGTAATCCAGCTCAGTCTTCCCAAACCTGGGACCCTGGTTCCATTTGGGTATTCAAGGGTGCTGAAGGAGGCTGTTTGCATAATTGTGAACAGGTAGAGTTGACATAGGGAGGAGGGTGAGCAGTAATCAATCCAGGGGGTAATTTGAGGTCTTATGAAGGTATGAGGCCCAGGTGATGGAACCTTGAAGAAGTGACTTCGCTTTCATTATGACAGACCACAATAGAAATTAGAACTCTGGTAACCACATTCTAGTGAGTGCCCTGTGTCCAGGTCACTTGGCGGGTCTCGCTCAAGACAACAAAATATTCTCCTGCTATGTCCTAATTTTCCAGGGCTCTCACTGTAGCAAGGCCTAAAGTTTCGGGAGGCTGTTCCAACAATGCAGATGTTAGTTCAGCCCTCACCTTGATGTCTCTGGCCATTTGGCAGGGAGCATCCACAGGCGGTCCACATAAAGCTGGCATGGACATAATAGGGCTTTATCATGCTAGGCTTCATCAGCACTGAAAGGTTGAACCGCTGTGGGACCTACCTTATAGAATATTATGAAGACATGAGAGGGCACAGCTCCTGTCCTGATGGGATGAGTTCTGTGAGATGACATGTTGTAGACAAATGCATAGAGTAGCTTAATGCCCTTTCTGTGTAAATCCCCCAACTCTTTGTGTAGAAATCTCCCTATTAAATGGTTGGTCTGAAAGAATTAGAGAAGCAGTGGAGCTATTGCTACAGGAGACCCTTAGGGCAGTAGTTGCAACAACAAAAACAGTAGCAAAAGGCAAAGATACTCATGACCTAGTGTAAAGTGAAAGCAACACACAAGTGTTTTTTCTCATATTCCTGCAAGTATGTGAATAGAGACTTTGACCTAACCACATTTTCACAGAACAAATGGAGACCAGATTCCTTTGGGCAGTAATTGTGGGTCATTCAATTGACAAAGCCCAAGGACAGAGTTTAGAGAGTCCCCATATTCAGGCCTGGATTCTGGGCCCATCCTGGTCTTCGCAGGTTCCTGTTTGTGGAGACCTCTCTGCCTGCTCACATCCTGGATCAGTGCTTGCCATGATTGGTGGTGTGGCACACCGGCCCTTTGTCCAAGGAGATGGAAGAGTAGGACCCATCAAACAAACAGCTCACCACTGACCGCCTGCATGGCCAGGCCAGATGATTTTAATGACCTCACCATCTGGCCCCACAGGAGACACCTACATTAGACATTCTTTCTCAGTTCAGGCACATAGGAGCATCTGTATAGACCCACAGTCAGTGAGGAAACCAGACAACAGCTTGGAGCGCTGAAATTCACAACTGAGTTGACAAACTTAGTCCCCACACTCAAATTTCCATCCTGCCCACCATGACTTGGAATATAAATCTGACAGACACACCAGGTTTCCAACACCCGACAACTTGCTTCTGTCCAGGAATAGCCCTCTCCTTGCTCCCAACCCACACACAGAGAGATGAGAGCCACGTGGGGCTGCACAGATGGGATCATAGGTGAAGCCTAGCATGGATGAGTCTGCCTAGGGCTGCAGGAAACATCCTGTGTGCATTCTAATAGGTAGTAAGTTTCTAGAGCTGCCATAACAGCTTCACAGACTGCAACTTCACAGACTTCACAGGCTACAACAATAGAAATGCAGTTGCTCACAGTTCTGGAGGCTAGAAATTCAATATCAGGTTGTTGTCTGGGATGGTTTTACTGAGGCTTCTTTCCTTGGTTTGCAAATGGCCTCCTTCTGTCTCTGTATGCATAAGGTCTTTTCTTGTACTTTTCTGTGTCCCTACCACCTCTCCTTATAAGGACTCTAGTCACATTAAAATAGGGGCCACCCCAATGAAATTCAACCTAAATAACCTCTTTAGGAACCATATGTTTAAATCCAGTTACATTCTGAGGTATTGGGTGTTAGAAGATGAAAATATAAATTTGGGGGAGAGAAAAAAAATTATTTTTAGTTGACATCTCACTCTGTCATCTAGGCTGGAGTGTAGTGGCACTTCATGGCTACTGCAACTTTGACCTGCTGGGCTCAGATGATGCTTACGCCTTTGCCTTCCAAGTACCTGTAACTACAGGTGCACACCACCATGCCTGGATAATTATTTATTATAGAGATGAGGTCTGGCCAAGTTGCCCAGATGGTCTCAAAACCCTTGGGCAATCCTCTTACCTCCAGCTCCCAAAGTACCGGGATTACAGGTGTAAATTTAACATATACTAATACTCTGTAGAAGACAGAATCCCAGGAATTACTTGGTGAAGGAATCTTGGGTATGTAAAAGCTCAAAAGCTACAGCCAGATTACTTCTGAGAAAAGCTCTGGCAGAAACAGTCACCAGAGCTCCCTAAACGTAGCTGTTCCCCTACATTCAGCCTCTCTTGGATGTTAACATTCCGATTTTTTTGCCAATCTGGTGTCCATGTGGCAAATAATATTTTATTTTCAGTGCACCTATTTGAAATTTCTCTTCCCCCAGCTACCTGCTCAAGTCCTTGGTCCTGTGATGGGCTTTCTCCCACCCTGGAGTCTCCTAGGATTGGCCCGTCAGATCTAGGATTAAGTAAAAAATTAAAAACTATTATGTTGCTTTAAGTCAAAAGAGTTATCCTAGAATGTCCTGCCCTGTACACTATCTTTAAAATAAAGAGGAAATGAATTCCCCAAGTTCTTATTCTCTATGTCAAGAGAAGACTGAGCATCTGATAGCTTAGAAGCAATTTCATGCAGCCCTCACTATGGTAGGTTCTCAGTTCTGATCCATGTGCTGTTCTTATTTGTTTGAAGTTTTCAAGCAAAGTTTGTTTAGGAAGTAAATTGGTGAGAGGATTCACTTCCCCAGGGTAGAGGAGGGACACAAAGCTAAGAATACATAGCAGCCTGACCCATGTGCTGTTAAAGAGCCATTTGACACCACAGAGCCTGTTTTCTGATCCCCAAAATGAGAATGTATTTGAAGGACTCACTGGGATGCCTTTCACACAATTTATTAGCACAGGCAGGTGCTACTGCTTCACAGCTGATGAGATACTGTGAAGATGCCTTGAAAAGTACTGATAAGCCGGGCTCGGTGGCTCAGCCTGTAATCCCGTGCCTTTGGGAGGCTGAAGTGAGTGGATTGCCTGAGCCCACGGGTTCGAGACCCACCTGGGCAGCGAGACCTCATCTCTACAATAAATCAAAAAAATCAGCCGGGCGTGGTAGTGCATGCCTGTAATTCCGGCTACTTGGAAGGCTGAGGCGGAAGGATCGCTGGAGCCCAGCAGGTTGAGGCTGTGGTGGCCGGGAGCAGCCACTGCACTCCAGTCTGGGCAACGGAGTGAGACTCCAACTCAAAAAAAAAAAAAAAAAAGAAAAGTACTGATGGTTTAATCTCTGCCCCAACATCAAATTTTACCCTGGAAGACTAAAAACCTCTTCACCATGGACATCAATGTCCTCCATATGCATAAGGGTTGGTACTTTTTTGGTCTGAGCTCCAGATCTCAATTCCCCTGGTGGTTCTTGGTGTTATCACTGATTGTATTTTCATCTTTGTCACCCAGGTATGAAAATTATTCTACCTTGAATCTAGAGAAGATCTGCATAATGCAGATATACCCAACCATCCAAGCACAGGGGAGAAGCTTGTGGAGTCTGTAGAACCACCTCCACCTTCAGCGCCTTCCTTGGCCATGTCTGTTTGCAAAAGCACATAGAAAGGAAATGGGTTTTTACATTTGTAAACAATATTTGAAGCTGGGCATAGTGCCTCATGCCTGTAATTCTAGTACTTTGAAAGTCTGAGGTGAAAGAATCCCTTGAGGCCAGGAGTTCAAGAGTGCAGTGAGCCATGATCATGTCACTGCAATGAAGCCTGGGCAACAGAGAGCAAGCCCATCTTAAATTTTTTAAAAGTCTGAAATTCCTTTAAACTGGTTTTTATTCTTGGCACAGAAAGGATTCTCGAGGTGCTGAAAGAGAGGATCCAGGTCCACTCAGATATCAGAGGATGTTCTGGTTGGGCTTCATTTATTCAACACATACATTATCTTAAGTACTTTATTTGTACAATCACTTTTCCAGATACTTGGCATAATTCAGTGAAAAAACAGATGACAATCCCTGGGCCTGAACTGCATTTTGGGAGTCGGACACTCACAGTAGATACATAAGCAGGTGGTATCCACAGAACGTATGATACAGTATCTTCATGGCCTCCCCCTCTGGATATGGATGCATCCTCCCAGATTCTGACCAGAATGACCCTAAATGTAACATTTTAAAAAATGCAAAAAAGTATTTGACAAAATTCAGCATCCTTCATGATAAAAATCCTCAGCAAGTTAAGTATGGACCAAATGCACCTTAACCCAATAAAGGCCACTGTATGACAAATGCACAGCTACCATTATACTAAATGAGAAATATTCATAAGCTTTGTCTCTAAATGTCTAAACAAGGCAAGTATGTTCACTTTCACCACTGTTAATTGAGAACAAAACCAAAGGCATTCAGATTGAAAAGGAAGATGTTTAGTTGTCCCTGTCTGCAGATGACACGATGTTATATATAGAAAACCCTAGAGATCCCACCACAATACTCTCAGAACCAATAAACAAATTTAGTAAACCTGCAGAAAACAAAATCAGCATACAAAAGTCAGTAGCATTTCTATATAACAATGAACTATCTGCAAAAAAATTTTTTAAAAATCTCATCTTACAAGAGCTACAAAAATATGCTTAGAAATAAATCTAAACAAAAAGAAAGATCTCTACATTAAAAACTAAAGAACAGCCGGGCTCGGTGGCTCAGCCTGTAATCCCGCACCTTTGGGAGGCTGAGGTGAGTGGATTGCCTGAGCCCGCGGGTTCGAGACCCGCCTGGGCAGCGAGACCTCATCTCTACAATAAATCAAAAAATCAGCCGGGGTGGTAGCGCGCGCCTGTAATTCCGGCTACTCAGAAAGCTGAGGCGGAAGGATCGCGGAGCCCAGCAGGTCGAGGCTGCGGTGGCCGGGAGTAGCCACTGCACTCCAGTCTGGGTAACAGAGTGAGACTCCAACTCAAAAAAAAAAAAAAACCTGAAGAACACTGTAGTAAGAAATTTAAGGAAGCACAAATAAATGGAAGACATCCCTTATTCATAGATTGGCAGAATTAACAATGTTAAAATGTCTATACTAAAGAAAATCTATCAATTCAATGTAATCCCTATCAAAATACTAATGACATTCTTTACAGAAATTTTTAAAATTTAAAATTCATATGGTACAGCAAAAAAATCCTGAATAGCCAAAGAAATCAAACAACAGCAAAACAACAAACAAAAACAAACAAAAGCAAAACAACCTGGCGGCATCACACTATCTAACTTTAATAGATTATTATAAAGCTATAGTAACCAAAACAATATGATATTAAAAACATAGGCCAATGGACCAAAAAAGAGAGTCCAGAAACAAATTCATCCTTTTTCACCTAACTAATCTTAGACAAAGTTTGTAACAAGACACAGTGGAGAAAGAGCAGTCTCTTCAATACATAGTGGTAGGGAAACTGGATATCCACATGTAGAAGAATGAAATGAGACCCTTATCTAACATTATATAAAAACCAACTCAAGATAATTATGGACTTCGATGTAAGACCTGAAACTCTGAAACTTCTACAAGGGTCACTCTACACACAGGGTAAAAAGCTGCATGACATTGGTCTGCACAATAATTTTTTTGGATTTAACTTCAAAATCCCAGGCAACAGAATTAAAAATAGACAATGGAATTACTTCATACTAACATTTCTACACAGCATCGGATACAATCAACAGAGTGATGACACAACCTATGAATGTTTGAACTTATTTGCAAATTTTATATTTATGGATCAACACCCAAAATATAAGAATCTAAAACAACTATATAGCAACAAAATAATCACTAAAAATGAGCAAAAGACCTAAACAGACATTTCTCAAAAGATATACAAATGACCAAATATATAAAAAACTGTTCCTCAATGAACTCACTCCTGCTAAAATGACTATTACAAAGACAAGTGTTGACAAAAATGTGAAGAGATTATTTTCATTGTTGGTGTGAATGTAAACACCAGTAGAGTCATTATGAAGGACAGTATTATGATTTCACAAAATAATTAAAAATAGAACTAAATACAGCAATCATACTATTAATTATATATATGTGTGTGTGTGTGTGTGTGTGTATATATATATATATATTTTTTTTTTTTTTTTTTTTTTTGAGTTGGAGTCTCACTGTCACCCAGACGGAGTGCAGTGGCCGCTCCCGGCTGCTGCAGCCTCGACCTGCTGGGCTTCAGCGATCCTTCCGCCTCAGCCTTCTGTAACCGGAACTACAGACGTGCGCTACCACACCCGGTTAATTTTTGATTTTATTGTAGAGATGAGGTCTCGCCAAGTTGCCCAGGTGGGTCTCGAACCTGTGGGCTCAGGCAATCCACTCACCTCAGCCTCCCAAAGCGCTGGGATTACAGGTTGAGCCACCGAGCCCGGTCATATGTTTAAATGTCAATATTTTGAGGAGACATCTGTACTTCAATGTTTATTGAGCAGCACTATTCACAATAGCCAAGATATAGAATCAACCTAAGCACCCATCACTGAATAAATGGATTAAGAAAATATGATAGACACACCCACACAATGGAATATCATTCAGTCATAAAAAGGAAACATCCCATCATTTTCAGTCACATAAACTGGAGGACACTACGTTAATTGAAATAAACTGCACAGAAAGACAAATGCCTTATGATCTCACTGCTATGTGGAATCTAAATAAGTTGATCTCATTAAGTAGAGAGTAGAATAGTGGTTGCCAAAGGTTGAGGTTTTTCAGAGGGAGTGGGAAATGGGGAGATGTTTGTTAATGGACACATGATTACTGCTCGAAGAAAGGAAAAAGCTCAAGAGCTCTACTATACAGCATGGTAACTATATTGAGATTGTATCTTTGAAAAATGCTGAGACAGTTGATGTTAAGTGTTCTCACCACAAAAATGACAACTATGTAAGAGAAAGTGTTAGCTAGAATTAGACATTGGCATTGTATAAATGCTTCAAACATTCTGTTGTACATAATTCATAAAATGTTGTCAAAAGAATGATTTAAAACATTATGAAAGAATAACAATGTTGTAAATACTTAGCCTGTGTCTTTATCATAAGGTTAACAGAAAAATATTAAAAATATACAGTTTTGTGGTGTCTTTGTCATTCCATTTATGTCCTATGCATGGGAACTGTGACATTTACGAGCACATTCAGGACCAAGTACAGAATGTAGGAGGGGCAGATGCACTTCAGCGCTTTTACTTTAACCTTGAAACACCTGGAGTTTCTGGTGCTGGTGGTGATAATATAGTACTACAGAAGCAGGTGGTGCTAATGGTTCCCCCCCCCACCCTCTAGCGACCCGTAAACACAGAAAACAAGTTTGTATCCAAAAGTGCTGAAAAAAATGTTCCAATCCAACAGCTGCCATAATGTTTGAAATTTTTCTAGAATGACCAAGAAGTTGGATACAGTTAGGTGACTAACAGTGAAACTCTGTATTGTGAACTATACTTATTAAAATAAAGAAACATAGTGAAAAGTTCCTGCAAGATTCCACAAATTCACTTCAAAAGGAATATTTACTACTTATCTACTATAAACATAGCACTGTGTTATGTCTGTTCATTTATATGCCAAAGCATCCCCAAGACTTATGAAGGCTCCCAATGTTTATCTGAACAAATTGGCTCAATAAAGTTAATAAACTCAATTACTTTACTTTTTTGAGTTGGAAGAGTCTCACTCCATTCCCCAGGCTGGAGTGCAGTGGCATGCTCAAGGCCACCCCAGCATCAACATGCTGGTCTCCGGCGATCCTCCTGCCTCAGCCTTCCAAGTAACCGGAACTACAGGTGCATGCTACTGCACCTGGCTAATTTTTTATTTATTGTAGAGATGAGGTCTTGCCAAGTTGTCCAGGTTGGTCTCGAACCGCAGGCTTAGACAATCCCAAAGTGCTGGGATTACAGGCTGAGCCAACAAGCCCAGCCAATAAACTCAATTATAAGTAAGTTACAATAACTAAAGAAAAATTAGCTTAGAGCTCTCCAATTAAACACACACAAAAATAGAATGTACTAATTAAATATAAAGTAGTTTAACATTCATTCTGGAACTACTAACATCTTCAAATTATTTTATGAGAAACACTAGTTTTTATTTAAAATACTCTTATAATTCCTGAGGTTATATAAGGAATTCTTCATGATCTTTGAAATAAGGGAATTATGTATCAGGTCTAGCACAAGAGACAGGCGTAAAACCAGGAAACTGGCATGAGATTCTAAAAATGAGTCATAATTTAATTACAGAAATAAATTCACTATAGGACAGAGAAAGAAGATCTGTTTTCAGAATTAAGTTTCTAGTTTGCTAATAAATTATCAATACTTTTGAAATGATCTGTTTTGTTCAACTATTTTTCTGTCTTCTCAAAATAGGTACACACCCACACTCACACAAACATAATTGTTCATAATTTATTTACACCTAGAGTTAATAAAGTGCTAAATTTTATATTTAACTCAATGTAAATAAAAACTAGAAGTCTGTATGTGTTTTGCAGGCCACATAGAATACATTCAAAGAAAAATTTAGGATAAGATTTTGTAAATATTTATCCAAAATTCAGAAATGTATAGCTTTTTGTTACTCTCCTATATAACCTTTATTACAACCAACATAATGATCCTTTAGTTACAGAGAGAAGAAAAATAATGAAGATAAAACATACAAGAACAAACTTCTTCAAATTATTTGACATTTAAAGCCACTGGGAAAAGGAATGACTAAGGATGTCATTTCACCATGTTAACCAATGTATTGAGGCTATTTGTTACCTACAGTCTTAAGGAAGATGGGATAGGTTAATGTTCATGGCAAGAAAACACTTGATTAAATGCACAACAGTTCAAATACATTTAAAATGTTTGCTTTATTAAAACAAAGTTCATACATAGTCTTTAAAAACATTTCAAAATCCATTGTATTACCTTAATGTGCAGTTGGTAAAACAATTTACTTCTAAAATTTAAATATTTCTGTCTTGCTATAATGCAGAAAAATATGACTCTGGTCATCTACCTTATGCATCACTTATAACACTGTTATAAGTCAATCACAAAGAGCTTTTCCACTTAGAATTTAATGCATCCTACATTTCAATGTCCTGAAACTTTCATGAAAAAGTATATACACGATGCCCATCTAATATAGAAGGACCTCTTAAAGCTCTATTGTAGAAACAACTGACCACATTCTTCCATAGAAACACTAGAAATAAAGTAATTTGAGTTAAATTACATCAATATTTGCTTTTCTTTTTTTTTTTTGAGTTGGAGTCTCACTCTGTCATCCTGGCTGAAGTGCAGTGGCACGCTCACAGCCACCGTAGCCTCAACCTGCTGAGCTGAGGCGATCCTTCCGCCTCAGTCTTCTGAGTAGCTGGAACTACAGACACACACCACCATGCCCAGCTAGTTTTTGTGACTTATTGTAGAGACGAGGTCTCACCAAGTTGCCCAGACTGGTCTCGAACCCCTGAGCTCAGGCAATCCTTTCGCCTCGGCCTCCCAAAGTGCTGTGTTTACAGGTTGAGCCACTGCACCTGGCCAATATTTGCTTTTCGAAAAAATCTAAACTGTTTTCAATGCAAAAAGTATACTTTGAATGTAATTGTAACTGTCCAAAAACTTAATCTGCTTCTGATAAATTTACATACATACAAAAATTACTTAATATTTTAAGTTTCTATTATTCTCTGTACTCAACACCTTGATTTGGGGTAACATCTGAAAGTACTGTCTTAGTGCTTTTGTTCCTGTGAATTCTCTGATATTTGACTTTCTTTTTTCCAGTCAAGGTCCCAGGTTGGAGGACAGTGGCACAATCATGGATCACTGAAGCCTTGAACTGGGTTCAGGCGATTTTCCTGCCTCAGCCTCCCAAGTAGTTGGGACTATAGGCACATTCTACCACGTCCAGCTAATTTTTTATTTTTGTAGAAATGAGGTCTCACTATGTTGCCTAGGCTCCTGGGCTCAAGCAATCCTCTAATCTTGGCCTCCCAAAGTACTAGAATTACAGGCATGAGCCATATTTTTACTTTTTTTGATAAAACATATTTTCACACTTATTGCATCTGTAAAGTATCTCTTTCTTATTGCATCTGTAAAGAACTCTCTGCTGTTCTAAGGTATATTATGTGAACACATGTTGTTCTGCATTCATTATATTTGTAGGGTCTGTCACCAATACAAAGTCTCTGAAGCTGAAGCCACAGTTGGAAGGTGTCCCAGAAGTATAAGTTTTCCTGTGTATAATGAGATTTGTGATATAGGTAAAGGTATTGCACTCTTTATTTGTAATTTTTTTTTAGATAGATACTCTTGTACAGTCTAAGGCTTATTTTTGTGATAGGTCCTTCAACAGTCATTACATTTATAATACTTTTATTCAGTACAAACTCTCTGATGCTGATTATATGTAAGCGAATATTAAAGGGTTTATCACATTTTTTACATTTGTACAATTCTCAGGTATGAATTCTTTCATGTACACTAAGGTGTGAGCACTGTTTAAAGGCTTTTCCACATTCTTCACATTTGTAGGGTTTCTCTCCAGTATGAATTCGCTTATGATTAGTAAGGTGTGACCACTGTTTAAAAGCTTTGCCACACTCTTCACATGTGTAGGGTTTCTCTCCAGTGTGAATTCGCTTATGTTCAGTAAAGTGTGAAAACCACTTGAAAGCTTTGCCACAATCTTCACATTTGTGGTGCTTCTCTCCAGTATGAAATTTCCTATGATTAGAAAGGCTTGAGAAAGATTTATAGAATTTGCCACATTCTTCACATTTGTAGGGCTTTTCTCCAGTATGAATTTGCTTATGTTTAGTTAGGTATGAAAAAAACTTAAAGGCTTTGCCACATTCTTCACATTTGTAGGGTTTTTCTCCAGTATGTATTCGCTTATGATTAGTAAGGACTGAGCACCGACTAAAAGCTTTGCCACATTCTTCACATTTGTAAGCTCTTTCTCCAGTATGAATTCGCTTATGATTAGTAAGAATTGACAACTTGTTAAAAGCTTTGCCACATTCTTCACATTTGTAAGGTTTCTCTCCAGTATGAATACGCTTATGTTCAGTAAGATATGAGAATAACTTAAAAGCTTTGCCGCATTCTTCACATTTGTAGGGTTTCTCTCCAGTATGAATTCGCTTATGATTAGAAAGGTGTGACCACTGATTAAAAGCTCTGCCACATTCTTCACATTTGTAGTGTTTCTCTCCATTATGAATTCGCTTATGTTTAGAAAGGTTTGACCACTGGTTAAAAGCTCTGCCACATTTTTCACATTTGTAGGGTTTCTCTCCAGTATGAATTCGCTTATGATTATTAAGGTATGAGAACAATTTAAAAGTTTTGCCACATGCTTCACATTTGTAAGGTTTCTTTCCAGTATGAATTTGCTTATGTTTAGTAAGATATGATATCAAGCTAAAAACTTTGCCACATTCTTCACATTTGTAAGGCTTGTCTCCAGTATGAATTTGCTTATGTTCAGTCAGGTATGAGAACTTAAAGGTTTTGCCACATTCTTCACATGTATGACGTCTTACTATAGTATGATTTCTCTCATGTTTAGAAAAGTTTGATCTGTATTTAAAAACTTTGCCACACTGTTCGCATTGGTAGAGTTTCTCCCTAGAATGAATTTTCATATGATCAGTAAACTGTGAGCAGTGGTTAAAGGCTTTGCCACAGTCTCCATGTTTGTAGGAATGCTCTCCCGAGTGAATTCTCTGATGTTGAGTTAGAACTGAAGACAAGTAAAAGAATTTGCCATATTTTTTGCATCTGAAAGTTTCCTCTCCGATATTGCTTATTTCATGTCTATTTAGATTTGACAATTTACTATGGAGTTCTATATATTCATGAGACTGAAAACTTTGTATATGGGTAGTTGAGAAACACTGGCTAAGTCCATTATCACATCCTTCCTGCCCCTTACACTCACTTACACTTTCCCAGTCTGTCACTAAGTTTACATTCTCAAGGCCACAGTTGCCATATCTTCTCCGTATCACTTTTTGGAATGAGTCTTTTATGCCCTGCTCTGGCAAAAGGTCTTTGGTGAAAGGAGAAGACACTGCTAAAAGAAAAGAAAATAACAAGTTATGCCACTTAGGATAATTAGATGAATATACTTTATAAAGCTAATGTATACAAGTATAAAAACCACAGGAGCAAGATGGCATAATAAAATATCCCAGGTCCTAATTATTTCAAAGATGCATAAACTTAACAAAATTATACTGACCAAAATGCCTTTGCGAGAACTCTACAAACCAGTTCAGAGTTTGTAGCACCCAAGCTTAATACAATGCCAACAGCCACACAGAAAGGGAAGAAAAGTTTGTTACATTAACCCACCAGAGCCCTTCTTCCTCTCCAGCATGGTGCCTTTAGGAGTAAACTCCTAACTCCTGGCTTTGCCCTCAAAAGAGAACAAAAACAGTGTTTCATGTGTCCATACTTCTGGCTTCAGTGGCCTTTCCAAAGACTGGTTTTTCTCTCATAACAAGAGTGCTAAAAGAAATGATGGTAAACTATGAATGACAAATTGGGTCTGCTGAGTCCAAGACTGATATAGCAGCAGAAAGCAGTACCACAAACAAAAAGAGGTGCAGCACGTTACTACAGTCTATTAAGAAACAACATGGGCAAACCTCTTTCATTGAAAAAATAAACACACAATTCCAGAGAATACACATCCTCAGACGATGTTAGAGAGCCTTCCAGAATCTCAGGCCTGGTTAGTTGGCATTAAGTCTCCCCAAGACAAAACTAGTTTATAAAGATTGTGACAGGTGGTTTTTTAAAAATGCCTAAATCTTAATGAAAGACTGCAACATATACAAAATATGGGTAACATGACCCCAAAAGATGAGATAAAATAAACATCCAGATATCAACTCTAAAAAAAGAAATTACCTTTCATAAGTGAAATGAAAACACAAACACTAAATGAAACCAGGTACATAAGAATATCAACAAAAATACTAAAAAGAGCAATTAAGAGTTGAAAAACACAATAATAACAACTGAGTAATTTTTCAACGTAAGAAGCTTAACAAATTTCAACTAGGATAAAAACAAAGAGATCCATAACAAAACATATTATAAACAAAGTCTCAAAAGTCACAGACTAAAAGAGAACCTTGAGAGCAGCAAGAATAAAGAAATGTGTCATATGTAAGCATGCTCTTATGAGAACACCAGTGGGTTTATCAACAGAGCAGCCCAGAGGGAGTTGGCTGATAGAGTCAAAATGCAGAAAGAGAAAAACTTTCAAGCAAGAATACTACAACCAAGAAAACTTCTTCAAAATGACAACAAAACAAAACAAAAAGCCTTTCCAAGATAACCAAATGCTGAAAAAGCATATCGCCAGTAGACCCGCCCTACAAGAAATGCTAAAGGAAGCTTCTTCCATTGAAAATAAAACAATACTAGAAAACATAATATGAAAATATATAATAATTTTGAAAAGACATGCACACACACACAAAAATTATGTAGTTTTGTAATGAGGGTGCAGAAAACACTTTAAATTATGCTCAAAAATTTGAAAGACAAAAGTAGAAAGATAAACATATACAATTGTTAATGGATACATAATATAAAAATAGTTAGTAAATCAATAACATAAACTTGAGGGCAGACATACTGACAAAGAATGTTTCTATGCAACTGAAGTTGCTACCAGTTTAGCACAAATTGCTGTAACCTTAAGAGGCTTATATAATTTCCACAGTAACCACACACACAAAAAAAACCCTGTAGAGTTACCAAAATAAAATAAAAGAAGGAGTCAGCATGTAAATACAATAATCAATGAGACAAAAAAGACAGAAACAGAGAAAAAAGAACAAAAAAACTACAAAAATCAAATAAAACAATAAAGTGGCAATAGTAAGCCCTTCATGCTCAGAAAATTATATAAATATTTGTGTACTAACCTTAGCAATCAAGACACATTTAATAAAGAAATTTTTAAAATTCTGAAAAACAAAAAAACCTAATACGATCCAACTGTATTCTGTTCACAAGAGACTCACTTTAATGAACAAAAGACTGAAATAGGATGGAAAAGACATTCCACACAAATGTTAACAAAATAAGACCACGATAAGTAACAATTATATCAAGCAAAACACATTTTAAGTCAAAAATTGTTGTATAATAAAATATTCATTGCAAACTTATGACAAATGTATGTGTGTGTGTGAATGTGTATATGTATATACACACACTTTTCCCACATCAAGGTTCTCAAATACAAAGCAAACACTGCAGAATTGAGTCAAGAAGTACATAGGGAACAGAGGACTTGAAAGCGCCATAAAACAACTGTAGCTAAAAAATGTATAGAGAACACATCATAAGACAGCAGATTACACAATAGCTCATAAAATATTCCCCTGGATAGACTACTTATTAGGCCACAAAACAAGTCTTAACAAATTTTAAAAAATACAAACTTTACAGATCATCATGTATGACCAAATTAAAAACTAGAAATCAATAGCAGGAAAAAAACTAAAAAATTCACAAATAAGCCGGGCTCAGTGGCTCAGCCTGCAATCCCGCGCCTTTGGGAGGCTGAGGTGAGTGGATTGCCTGAGCCCGCGGGTTCGAGACCCGCCTGGGCAGTGAGACCTCATCTCTACAATAAACCAAAAAATCATCCAGGCGTGGTAGTGCATGCCTGTAATTCCGGCTACTCGGAAGGCTGAGGCGGAAGGATCGCCGGAGCCCAGCAGGTCGAGGCTGCGGTGGCCGGGAGCGGCCACTGCACTCCAGTCTGGGCGACAGAGGGAGACTCCGACTCAAAAAAAAATAATAATAATAATAATTCACAAATATGTGAATACTAAACAGCACTCTTGAGCGTGCTCTTCTCCAAGAATTTGAAGACTTAATATTGTGAAAATGGCCAAATCCTCAATTTTACTTTGGCAGAGATAGAAAAAGCGACTCAAAAAACGTATAAAATCTCAAGGAACCACGAAGAGTCCAGCAATCTTAAAAAAAAGGAATATTGGAGGCATCACATCTACACTAAAAATACATCACAACGCTACAGTAATCAAAGTAGTTGCATACTGACATCAAGGCAGACAAGTCAACTCATGAAACAGAATAAATAACACAGAAGTAAACCTTCACAAACTATATTTAAGAAATCTGGGAAATGAGTGGACACATTAAACTACAGATACAATTGAGGCATTTGAGCATACACAGTTGAAAATACCAATCTCAGTTTATAACAAGAATAAAATTTTTAAGTGAAATACACCTATGTAAGATGCTTATTGTTCTGATAAAATTACTCAGTATGAATTTCTATAGAACCTAATCTGAAAGCTGCATAGGATACGAAATCATAAACAGAATACATACATCTATCCCTAGTGTTCCTGGCATTTCTGAACCTAATCCCACCATCACTACTACTCTGACACATTGCAGTCATAATGCAAAAGAGAAATTTTAAAAACAGCTTAAAAAGAGTTTCTCGAAAATGTGCAGAGGCCGGGTGTTGTGGCTCAAGCCTGTAATCCCAGCACTTCCAGAGGCAAGAGGATTGCCTGAGTCCACGGATTCGCAACCAGTCTGGGCAACATGGTGAGACCTCGTCTCTACAATAATTCAAAAATTAACTTGTTGTGGTAGCCCATGCCTGTAGTTCTGGCTACCTGGAAGGCTAAGGCAGAAGGACCGCTGGAGCCCAGCAGGTTGACGGTGGGGTGGCTGTGAGCACGCCACTGCATTCCACCCTGGGCAAGGGAGTGAGACTCCAACTTAGGGGGGAAAAAAAGTACATATAGTCCCTAAAAGCAATTGACAAGCAGTCAAATAATGCAGTTTTTTACAAACCCTAAAGAGGACTTTGGCTCTCACTGTAACCTTGAAGGAAGATCACTGAAGGGGAAGTAGAGACCTTAGAGAGTTTAAGAGCATAGGACAGAAGATGCCCCTGTGTCAAAGCAAGACAAAGCCAGGTTTCTCAGAAACCACTTCCATTGGAGCAGAGCTGCCCAAAACAGTTTTTTTTTTTTTTTGAGTTGTAGTCTCACTGTGTCACCCAGGCTGGAGTGCAATGGTACACTCACGGCCGCCGCAGTCTCGACCTGTTGGACTCAGGCAATCCTGCTTCAGCCTTCCAAGTAGCTGCAACTATAGGCATGCCACCACATCCAGCTATTTTTTTTTTCATTGTAGAGATGAGGTCCCGCCAAGTTGCCCAGGTTGGTCTCGAACCTGTGGGCTCAGGCAATCCTCTCACCTCAGCCTCCCAAAGTGCTAGGATTATAGGTGTGAGCCACCGTGCCCAGTCTCTAAAACAATTTTAAGGCCTGGCTTCTTCCTTGACTTTGCCACCTCTCACCTGTGCATCTGCTTCACTCACTCCCACCTACCTGGGTGTTTGGTTACTGTCTCCTGTCTCTTCACATTCCAGGGCTCTTTGTTTTGCTCCAGACAGGTGATCAGGTCCGGCATAGACATAGCAAGATCTGTTTTATTAGAAAAAGGCAACAAAAGCCTTGCTGGGATCTTCCTATTACCAACTTAGTTGTGTGTTCAATAAGGAAAGAACACTGTAGAAAATCCTAGAAAATGAATCCCAAAATACTGTTTTCTGACATAATTTAGGAAGTATTTTAAATGTATGGGTTCTTAGCTCCATTACCCAGTACTTTTGAATCAAAAATTGATTGAAGCAATTTAATTTTAAGCTGTGGGCAACAATATTTGCTACTGAATTTGCAGAATTACCACTGGAATGAAAGACACAGTCCAGATGAAGAGAACAGAAGGTTCATGTCAAGACAAAACATCTTGAATATTTTCTTTTCTACAGAAACAGATCCCTACATTTTTCTTGAAAGCAGTGATCTCAAACTCATTCATCCAAAGCAGAAACTCCCAAGAAAAGATTCTACAAGAAAAGAAAATGAAATATTTACTGTGAAATAAAAATTGTGTAGTGAAGGTATCCTCACCCAGAGAGACCAGGTTTCTGTAGGTCTCTAACATCACATCCCTATACAAATTCTGCTGAGTAGTGTCCAGGCATTCCCACTCCTCCATAGAGAATTCTATGGCCACATCCCTGAACGTCAACAGCCCCTGAAAGAAACAAACAAACATTTATCAAGTGGCCATGGGCAGAATTCTTAATTTGAATCCAGGTGAAAAGAAAGAGTGCAGAAAACTAGTTATATGAGTGACGGAATTACTCAAAAGATACTTTTTTACACAGAAATATTTCCTAATGTATCTCTAACTCTGAGGAAAAAGGATGGCATTTTATCCAGGAAACCAGTGAAGATTCCATACATCTATGGATGCTACAGTATAAAATTGACAGCATCAACACAGGTATATAAATTTTTTTTTTTTTTTTGAGTTGGAGTCTCACTGTTTCTCAGACTGGAGTGCAGTGGCAAGCTCCCGGCCACTGCAGCCTCGACCTGCTGGGCCCCGGCGATCCTTCCACCTCAGCCTTCCAAGTAGCTGGAACTACAGGCGCACGCTACTATACCCAGCTAGTTTTTTATTTATTGTAGAGATGAGGTTTCACCAAGTTGCCCGGGCGGGTCTCGAACCCACAGGCTCAGGCAATCCACTCGCTTTGGCCTCCCAAAGTGGTGGGATTACAGGCTGAGCCACGGAGATTTTTGACAGCCAAATTTACCTCATGCAGGATAAGTTGTGAATATTTCACATATGGAGAAGTCATGGCGAACTAAAGGATACCTCTCACATTTTAATGTGTACCACAATGAAGTAGAGACCTTGTTAAAATGCAGATTCTGATTCAGGAGTTCTAGGGTGAAGCCTGACTTTCTGAATTTCTAATGAGCTATCTAGTGATGCCAGTGCTTCCAGACCAAGCAGAATATTTTTCAAACATCCAGTAAGTGACAATGCCTGGGTTTTATTTCTGAACACCTGACAAGTCAGCATAGATAAGAGCCTTCATTTCCTAAAGCAAGCTACATGCAAGAGAATCTAAGAAGGGGAGCTTCCAGGTTAAATGTGATGATTTACACACATCAGTAGGTAAACCTCCCCAAGATATTTTTAATAATAAAGAGAAAAATAACTCCATAGCCATTACTTTGTTAAACTCTGCTGTCTCCATGTGGCTCTATTGCTGCCATGTTTTCTTAGCTTTGGCCCCCTCCCCTCTCTTGGGGAGGTGAATAGATCTCTCTCTCTCTCTCTCTCTGATTTACTTTCTAAATGAACTGCTTGAAAACTTTAAAAATAAAAAAATAATAACTCCATAATGGAAAAGTCTGTCAGAGAGTACCTTAAACATGTGAATTAAATCGACATCAACTCTAACAGAAAAAACTGGTATCAAGTGCCACACACAGAGGATACAACATCACTATTGTGATATTGGTCAATGAGAAGTAAATTATAATCTGAATCTAATTATGAAGAAACAGTAGTCTTATGCAAAGTTCAAGCATCAGAAATTCCCCAGGTTTTGCAATCGCTAATCTCTAATAATGTGCTCACTCTTTGTTTAGCATCCTAGAGAATAAGACTTATGATATTCTTTTTTTATACATATAGCTTTTTAAAGTCATTCTGGGCAATAGTGTCATCATGGTGAATGAGATGTGTATTTTCTTAATTCTGTTCTGCATTGAGCTGGTGGAGCAACCAGATGGACCCTAAACAGTACATGTTCCCCTTCTTTACTAATATCCGAGGACCTTGATCTCATCCCCAATAGGAATCTTGGGTGTTCAAACCTTCCCATGTTGATCTGTCACAAGAGAGCATTCTAATATTGTAGCTGATAAACTAGTGGTAAGATTTGGTTATAGCATGTAAGAAGCTTGGAGGGAGAGAATGGAGATAGCGCTGGCATATAGGAAAGTAGGGTTTTACAGATACTTGACTACCAACATTAAAAAAAAAGTAATTGAAACAAACACATTAGGAAGAAACATCAAAAGTGGAGAAGCAAAGATCTGTGAGTTCTAAACACATGACATTTCAAGAGGAAAAGAGGACACAGCCCCTGACCTGGGACAGAGTCACCTGAGAACCAGTCATCTTCCTCTTCCTTCTCATTCTCTGAGATTTCTCCTCGGTGAGATTATCGGAACAAATCACAACTGCATTTGAGAATATGCTTTTAAGGCATCAGCACAACTCTTTCACCTGCCACCACCACACCCACAGGCAGAAGAACTCTGAAGTGCAGAAAAGGCCACACTCCCTGTCTTGTCACATGACAGATTTAGGAAAAATAAGATCCTACATAAATATCAAAATATAAACTTCTCCTGCCTTCAGGTGTCCTCCCATGCCACAGACTCCAGCAATTTCTGCTATAGCATTGAAAATATGAATTGCAATGACCAGTCCCCACAAAGCCCCAGCAGAGCAGGCCCTGTGACTTCCCTTTGGAACAAAAGTTGAGCTCAACTCTCATAAAAGTACCTGGGATGGCTCATGCTGGAACCCTGTCCTCACCTTAGCATTATGTGGGACACTTAATTAAAACATAGTTAAAAAAATTAAAGATGGCATACAACCTAAGCAAATAAATAAATAAATAAATAAAACATAGTTGCTCCCACCCAAATAGACTCTGTGTGGAGGGCACAGGTGATGGGAGTTCTTCTAACTGCCCATGTGATCCTAATAGAAAGCCTAATAGAAAGCAGAGAGCCACTTAGTCAAGCATTGCCTCTTGAGTTCAATCTGCAGATAAATCAACTGGTATTCTAGGCTCTGTCTAGGTCATGTGATTCTGCAGATTTAGAAGGGGGCCACAAATGATCTTCTCTTAACAAGCCCCCTGTCGGTGCTGACACTGGTCCTCCTAAGCCCATTGTTAGTAGTACTCAGCTAGAGAAAGCAGGCACAAGCACACAGAGGCCCTCACACCCACCATTCTCATCACAACACAAACATTTCTGGTTGGCAGTGAAAACCACCAATCACTGTCCTGAAAGATCACATTCTCTGCTGGCCCTTTAAAGTGTTCAGAACCTGGAGATGGAGTAACGTCTAAGTCTGCATCTGGAAAACAACATGTGCACATGCATAATGTAAGGTTTACTGACCATGTACTATGTGCTCTCAAGTATGTTACAGAGCACTGTGCTGTGAACCTCACATTATGTGAGTTAATCCTCATAACACACTAGAAGGGGAGCACTAAGTATCCTATAATTACCACAGAATGAGATGAAAGGTCCAGCATTTATATATTTATATATTTTTCTTCTCTTTATCATTGATTTGGTTTAAAAATGTATAGAATAAGCCAGGTGTGGTGGCTCATGCCTGTAATTCCAGCACTTTGGGAGGCAGAGGCAAGAGGATTGCCTGAGCCCACTGAGACCAGTCTAGGCAACATGGCGAGACCTCGTGTCTACAATAGAAAAATTTATCTGGGTGTAGTAGCACACACCTGTAATTCCAGCTACTTAGAAGGCTAAGGCAGAAGGGTCCCTTGAGCCCAGCAGATTGAGGCTGTGGTGGCCGGGAGCGTGGCCACCACACTCCAGCCTGGGTGACAGAGTAGACTCCAACTAACCAAAAAAGTATAGAATAAAAGCTAAATATAGGGAGATGCGAGGAATATAAAAAGAAAATGAACTGTATTTCAGAGAAAAATTTCAATGTTGTGTTTATATTCACTTTCTAGTAACTTGTGGAGCAAAGCTGGCTCTTAAAGAATGGAGAAGAGGTTGCTAGGTGAGATGTCTCTACAAGGATTGGTTTCAAAGAAAAAGAAAATTATGGCACCCAAATATAGTTGTTTGCTCTCATTTATCTGCTTCTGGGTTTCAGAAAATCATGAGCACCAGCTCTGGAGAAAGCAGGAGCAGCCACTCAGAACTCTGACCTCTTCTAAAAACTCTGTCATGGGAGAGTCCAGGGTGAAGCCAGACCTGGATGAGGCTCAGATGAGGGTGAATCTAAGCAGGATTGGAGTAGGGAGCAGGTCCTGGGTGTCTTATCCCTATGCCACTAGGGTACATTTAGTTCTGTCTTCCCTGTCTGCACAACAGAAACTTGATTCAAAGAGTTTGTGTAAATGTAATGTATATTAGTCATTTCCTTGTCTATTTTATAACATACAATAACTAGAAATGTACCTAAAATTCTCAGGGTTTTTTGGAATTATATTGGAAACTAAATATTCATTCTTACTAAATTAATAGTAATAGAGATAACAACAACAGCTCTTCTGTCCATTAATATCCCATCTTGTGTGCCATCAGAACTCACAACAATGAGAGGAAAGTGGCCCAAATGGAGCCCAAGTTCCCTGGGCACTTCCCTTCTTTTTATTGACCATGTGATGCTGAATTCAAATATTTACCTGTTTGCTCTTGACTGAAAGTTCCTGGATGGTAAGAATCATGGCTGCCTTATCTGACTTTCTAAAAACTACTTGAAAAGGAACCAAGTGGCGTATCTATCAGTTTGAGTCTTCAGACCATATCCTTGTTCTTCACATAAGTACTAGAAACATGGAGCAACTTCCAACTGGGTACCAACCAAGATTTCAAGGGGAGGTACTGACCCTGGATGACTCATTTCTCTTTCCCTGAGATGGAAGAAATATTAGGTCCTGTTGTGAGCCTGACCCCAGTCTACACAGGATACCCCAAATGTCTCAAAGACTTCCAGGGGCTGGTGAAAAGGTACCCAGTCATGCTGGGCTGATGCCTGCATGGTGATCCAGGCAGGATAGACTACGGCTGACTCTGTAGGGACAGGATAGAAAATGGAACTGTTCTGGTGGTGCAGCTGATCCTGAAGCAGGTTTCAGACAGGTGTAGCTGTGGTCAGGGCTCTGAATATTTTGTGGTTGTGACCTCCCATTGCTGAGGTGCTTGTTTACTTACAAATTCTGTACCAGATTCTGTGTAAACCAGGAGCCCTTCACACAGTCGCAGCAGGTCAATGGACAAGATGTGAAAAACTCCAAAGACCCCACTCCCCAAAGGAGCTTTAAAAAGTCTACATTGATCATAATACAAAACATGTCTCCCCTGGATTTTCTACATATCCTCAGTTTAGCCCTGTTTTGTGAATCCAAGGTGGAGACCAGCCCTTATGTGCAGATTCCAGGTGAGATCAACCTAGTTCTACATTCTTGGGAATAACAGAAAGGAGAGGAAGACTAGAGAAGAGACTCCCTCCTAGAGGTTGCTCTAATGTGTCCTGAAAATCCCAGGACATGGATTCAGCATTTGGAGGAAAAGATTTAGGTATTGGAAGGGTGCACATTTGAGGGCTTTTGGGCAAGAGGACGAGGGGGAAGTAAAAGTTCTCAAAGTTGAGCACAGTAGCTCACGCCTGTGATCCCAGCACTTCGGGAGACGAAGGTCAGAGGATTGCCTGCATCCAGGGGTTCAAGACAAGCTTGGGCAACCTGGAGAGATCTCGTCTCTACAATTTAAAAAAAAAAAGAATTAGCCAGGTGTGGTAGCACATACCTGTGGTTCCAGCTACTTGGAAGGCTGAAGCAGAAGGATCACCTGAGTCCAGCAGGTCAAGGCTGCAGTGGCCGTGAGCGTGTCACTGCACTCCAGCCTGGGTGGAGAGACAGAGTGAGACTCTGACTCAAAAAAAAAAAAAATTCTCATGCCTCCCAGTGCAAATATGTGATCCTGGCTTGGTTTCCAGGCACCATGGTCTCTGAATCAGTTTCAAGTCTGAAGATTCTTTGAAAGACAGAGCTAGAGATGCTGATGCTCGGCCTGCACAGTTATTTTTGTAGAAATCTGGTCTAACTACTCTAGAATAGACTGTAGATTCCAAATAGGCAGAGAGACCACTTTGGTTGCATATTTGCAGACAGCGTACACTTTTCTGCACAATTTGTGGGATGTAACTGGAAGCTCCAAGGAAAAGGACCCTCTAGAGCGAGGCCTGGTGGGAACCTTAAATTTCTGAATCCTGTCTGGTAATTCCAGATAGTGTTTGGAAAATATAATCGAAAATAAAATCACTCCAACCCCAGAAAAACTCTTCACAATGTAGAACAGAAAGAAAACAATTTTATTCCTGTTAAAGAAAATAAAATATCAGGACCCCCAAACTGTTTATGCCAAGAGAAAAGTTCAGCCTGGGAACTGAATCACACAACACGGTCATTCTTTTAACAAACAGACAGCTGTAATATCACAGCTCTGTGTCACAATATCCCTAAGACAGGTTTTTCACAATGAGAAAAGGCTCATGCATCTCTGGATGGCCATCCTTCCCCACAAACTGCTTGCAAGGAAATAATCTTGCTGGACCCTAAATCTTTCAGGATACACATTCCACTACAAAACAAGTACATACGAATTGTAACCATAGGTCTGTAATCTAACTTTAAATCCCTAAACTGAGTTTTGTTCAATGGCGCACTGACAATGTTTATTGCAAGCATATCTTCCAAGGTATCAAACAAGGACAAGAAATTACTCTTCCATACACAATGAGACAAAAACACAATCGACTTTCTTCTACTCCTTCTTTTCCAATGTTCACCTTCTTTGTGCTGTTCTTAGTTGGCTCTCTAATGGAATATATTTGCTGCTGTTGTCATGTCATACAAATTCTCCTTTTATAGGCCTAAGATGCATTATATTTCTAGTATACAAATTATTAATGCTATGAATCTCTAATCAATTTATTCTTACCAAAAAAAATCATGGTATTCCATAGACTAGACATGATAAAACAAGGAACAGTAGCTATGTAAGTTGATGACTGAAGTCTGATTGTTGCCATCTGTGATGCCATCCCAATTTGGCTTTTGATGCTCTTAGAGTTTCTCACTGATATGTCTCTTCTTCCTCCCTACCTGATGTGGCAGACTAAGGAGGAATAAGTCTTCCTGGCAACAAGGGACACCTTGACACTGCACTTTGATCAACAATGCTTTCAAAGTCAAAAATTTTGATCAACAAGAGAAAAGAAGCATTTTGGTTGAAAAATTCAAGCCTCCTCTGAATTGTCAGGTCCAAAGAAGCAGAGGAAGGATGATGCTGTCATGTCCCACTTTTTCCACCAGACCATTGAGCTAAATAATCATCTCCCAAAGCTGTTTACTATGGGGGTTCTAGACTGACACCATGAGTAGCTATAAATCAACCTAACAATGCCACATACTAGACACCATAACTCATGCCCTATAGTTCAACAAGGGCTAGTCAATCATTAAAGTTATTTCTGTAAACAAATGAGAATTGCTGACAAATAACTACATATTAGCCCAAGGCCGTTTTACCTTTAACAACCTGTTTGTAACAGACCAAATAGAGTTCATATCCATTGGGTTTGAGTTCTCCAGGCAGCTGTCCCTCCTTGGCTCAAGTAAACTCTTTAAAATTGTATTTTGTGACCTAGTTTCTTCCTTTATGTCAACAAATGTATAAACCATTAGTTTACACTGGAGACAAAATCAGGAATGACACTGCCAACAACATCAAAATATAAACTTGACACAAGTCAAGTCCCAAAAGAGTAAAATGGGTGAGTACATTGGGTGACCACAGCCTCAGACAGCAGCCTGTGTGCAAGAGACTGAGGCAAAGAAACCACAAAAATTATTTTCAGCTTAAAATTAATGGTATATTAATGGTAACATTAAATTAGTGAAAACTCACAAGAGGCAAAAATCAAGCAAAATGCTGCTTCAAGATTAAGTAGATAATTAAGCTAGAAAGAATAACAAAAAGAATCAGGACTGTGGTCACCTCTGGGTGCAGAAGGTAGATGAGATCAAGGACACTAGAACTGCCTGAGGTCTGTATATTCACCTGGATGGTAAATCTATGGAGGGTTACACTTTTACTTTTTAAGCTCAACATAAAACAATTTATTTCAAAAACTATCTTTGCTTCTTCAGATTGTATTACACAACCCATTCAGATTTTCAAGCAAAAAATAACAATCTTCTTAAATACTGAACAAATTGAAATTAGATGGTAGCAAGATTATATAAAGTAAAGCAGCTCAGGGAAGCAGCCTGTTTCATTCACAGTTCGCAAAGAACTCTACACTCAGTAGGTTAAACATATCCCCAAGCTTGGGGACCACTCTCAAGATGGAGAAGTAGCCCAGCATGGCTCACTACTAGGTAGTGGGTGAAGAAACAGCTAGACAATTTAATTCTGGGAGCTCCAACGACCCTGCTATCCCATTCTCACAGGATGGAAACACTCTATTATTAGAGTCTCAATTCTTACCAGTGAGCAAACTCACCTAGAGTTAGTTTAAGGTTCAGACCTATGATGTCTTTTATCTGACAACACTTCTGACAGCAAATTTGGAAAGTTTGCTGAACACCAACAATTTTAAGGACTACAACTCAGGATCAACCCAGTGAAAGAGATGTAAAATGCAAGGGAAAGTGGCAGGGGAAGATTAATCAAGCAGGCGATACTGGTGAATAGAAGTGATTAAAGAAACTTCCCATTCTTGGTGTTCTCAAGAATAGCATACTGCAGATAAACACACCTTTCCCATTATGACTTTGATGGTGCTCTCTTATTTACAGATAACAATGCCAGACACAGACTCTGCAAATTCTTATTTTTCTGCCTCATAAACAATTACACCAACAGTTTGGTCTTCAATGATCAGAACAAAAATATGTGTTAACCAAGTTTTCTTAAGCTTTGGCCCTCTCTCCTACCTTGGGGAGGTGAATTTCCTCTCTCTCTAATTTATTTCTAAATAAACTATATTTTCTAATCTTAAAAAAAAAAAGACCAGGCTGACTTCAGGGTGAAATATAATCTGATCTGGGACCTGATTTTGCAACCCTCCATCCTGTCCTTCCCCTCCCACCCTCTTTCTAATCTTGTTTGTTTCTCCCTGTGACAGGAAACCCTTGTCTAAACTTGAGATGCTTAAAGATCTTATGCTTGGTGCTATCCCTCTATCGCAATTCCTTTAGAATAAAGTTGTTTTTAGCTTAAACTTAAACTTATTTTGAGAATCTCTAGAAATTGTCCCAGGACAATAACAATCACATTCTCAGAAAAGTCATGACACACCCACTTCCATCCCAACCACGTCTGCTTCTGAATCTCTAGCTTTCCAGGACTCTGCCGATTCTTATAGTGGAAGGTTTCCCAGAAAGAACTGACTGGGCCTTCTATGACCTCCTTTTGCAGGATTGGGATTGAACTTTTCTTGGGAGTCTCTGGGTCCATGTCTCTGCTTCCCAGCTAAGGTTATTGGCCAAGGTTGTTCACTTAGTTTTAATCGAGAAAATACTCAGTGCTTAAAGCATACAGCAAAATCATTCAAACTCAGTCTTTATGTTTATAGGGACAGAAAATAGTAAGAAAAAGCATAAGTATCTCTCAGATGACATGTGATTTATCATTTCCCAAAAAATTATATTACAAACAATCATAAGTGAACACGTCCAGAGTGGCCAAGTCCCATCCAATAAGATTTAAAATTATACTCCAACATTCAAGTAACAGGATATGAAACAGTTATCTACTACTTGGACAGTCACAAACTGTCCATCTGCACAAGAGAGGAACTGGTTTTCATGAACATTTGTAATCCACCATCTCATCTGCTACACTTGTGGAAATACACTCATTATTCTGCAGCCAGAATGAGAGACACATTGTCTCTATTTTTCCCAAGGAGTTTTCCTAAAGCTAAGATCTGGGATTCTGTGTGAAATCACACTAAAACAGAGACCTTACTACACTTACACTGCAAAATAAAAAGGTAAATAAGAATTTTTATGAATAAAATGCAAAAATGGCTATTTTTCTGGAATTTTCTGGAATTCTTTCTTGCCTCTTAGAAAATATTTGTTTTTTAAAATATTTCAAGCTTTCCAGGTAAAATGTTTTACAGTTAATAAAAACTGAATTGAAATAAGCAAACAAATCCTTTCAAAGAGACAAACCCAGAGAGGGGAAGTGCTGACTGGAACACAGATATTTCTGACTCTAGATCTCATCAGGCCATCCTATCACTGAAAGAGCCTCCCAGCTCCATCTTGCTCCCTGAAGAACTTCATTATTGCTCTCCCAGGAGACACTGCACTTGCCCTCCTGTGTGCCCAAGGTGCATTTTGCTTTGCAGATTTTAACACCACTTAATAGGAAGGATTTTCTTTTTTGGAGGGGAGGGGAGAGGGGGATAATTTTCCTCCTTTACAATTCTCAGAGAATCCAGAAGGTATGAATCATTTCTGTCTCTTCCCTTCAATACCAGCATCTGACTGGCTATCCAGCAATGTCTCGCCAAGGAATGAAGGCTGATGTTCGGGGAAGAAAATCTTATTGTACCATGGTATCAGTTTTTCAGATGAAGAATATATCAGGGGACTCTTCTCAGCCCCAGAGAATCCAGTTGGTCCCCTGAGAGGTTCTACTCCATACCTCAGGCTGCCCTCTGGGAGAAGATAACCTTGGAGCTGGTAGTCACTAGATACTACAAGAGACATGGCCAATGTAGGCATCTTGGTCATCCCCACAGTAGTAACATACAGAACCAAGAAAAGTAAGGAGGATAGCTGAGAACACATCATCCCATAAATGTTCCAAAGGTGAACTTCAACCCAAAGACATTCTGGTGAGGTGTGCGCATAGGGAAGATAAGGAGAGCCACAGACTTTTTACAGCAGATGTCAAGTGATTATTCTATGCTGTCCTTCTATGTGAAATCTTCAGAAACAAAAAAATACATATATATTTTTTAAAACCACCCACTGCTCTGTAAAAAAAAAAATACTGTGTCTTTTTGAAAACCAAATAAAGGACAGAGGTATTTAACATCCAGGAATGTGGGAAAGGAACTGAAAATTTTAGGACTTACTAGAGGCCCTAACACAGGCTGTGGAAATAAGAGTTGTGTATTTGAGGTCTGTTGGGAGCTGGCCACGGAGGCCCACTGAGCATTAAATCAGGAAGGGCTGTTGACCACGAGACCACTAGAATGTGTTCGCGAGCTGCTGACCCATTCCCTCCCTCCTTTTCCATTTGGCACAAACTACCAAGAAAAGCTCCAGCTGGCTCTAACAGAAAACTCTGAGACCAGAACATACACAGCTAAACCTAGGAGTCTATTGTTCCCATTCCCCATGGCTTATGGTCTTTTGCTTTATCACAATTTAAGTTTGACTTTGAGTCACATTGAGGAGCCTTAGTGCAGGTCACAGGTTCTCTTGATGTGACCTTTAGAAATTTATAGATATAGGTTTTAGAAAATAGTTTATATAGATTAAGAAAATTTAAGTAACCATTTTATTATAGAAGTATGGTTAGTTCAGTTTGATTTAGGGGAGGCCAGTGAAGTTTGAATTAGGCCAGCTGGTGCTAGGAGAGTGTAACCATAGCAGCAATTGTTTTAATCAAAACTAGTTTGAATTAGTACATAATAGTGGAAGTTAATAATTCACTATGGTGGTTTTGGGTTTAGACATTGAGTGATGTTAATTCAAGATGATGTACTTGTAATACAATTAAGGGCACGTAAGAAACTGGTTTGGGGAACATTAAGTTAGCATAAGATACAAAAAGACAATTTGTAGTTGTTCTTCCTCATGTTCTTCCTTATGTATGAAAGAACATTTGCTTGAGAGTGGGGGGTGTCCTTTGTGCACCTGGACCTGTTCATGTGAAAGGCACATGCTACCTTTGTTTCCTGTGATGATGACTTTGCAGAGTTTGGGGATAAAAGCCCTGGGATAGCATTCAATAAGGCGGCTTCTGGTCACCTGAGCAGGAGTACAGTCTCTTTCTCCCCGCTTTCTTTCTCTTTATATCTATCCCTCCAGTTTGAATCGCTGACGCCGTCACACCGCCAGAGACCTCCAATCCCTGCAGGGGCAGGACCCCTGCAGAGGTCCTCCTTGCCATAAATTTGGAAAATAGGGAAAGGCCAGACAGGGTGGCCATGCCTGAAATCTCAGCACTTTGGAAGGCCAAGGCCAAGGACTGCTTGAGCCTAGGAGTTCGAGATCAGCCTAGGCAACACAGTGACACCTCATCTCTACCAAAAATTTTAAAAATTAGCTGGGTATGGTGGTGTGGCCCTGTAGCCCCAAGTACTCAGGAGGCTGAGGTAGAAGGCTCATCTGAGGCCAGGAGGTCAAGGCTGCGATGAACCCTGATAGGTGATGGTGTGGCTGCAGACTGGGCCACAGAATGAGAACTGGCCTTGTAAAAAAAAAAAAAAGGAAAAAGAAAAAGAAAAGTGAAAAAACAGTCCCCTGTAGAGTGTTAAAATAATTAAACAGGAAGAAAACAGGGGTTAAGTAACTGTAGCACCCTGAGATTCTACATAAGGAAACCTAACTCAAACAAGATTCTGGTAAATTACTAAGGTAGAGAAAAGCAAAACTTAAGCTTCCTAAGTAACCACGAACTGCCAACAAAGCTGATTACATACTCATGAACAATCCAACTGGACAGTCCAGATAACTGATCAGTTATTGAAGGTGGTTTGCTTCCTCTTGAGCCTTTTAAAGCTTTCCTTCAAACCCCTCCTGTAGTCCCCAAATCACAAGCCCTGTTTGAGTACTCCATGATTCTTGAATCTGTTTGCTCAAATAAACTCTAAAATTTTGAAGGTGCCTCAGTTTAATTTTTAAAAGGAGAAGGAAAAGCTGGGGACTCACGGACCAAAGTTCCTCCCACGCAGAAGCCCGTCACACGAGTGGATCCTCCTCGGGACCCTCCCGTCGTCCCGCACAATCTGGGGGACTCGGCGCCGCCAGAGTACCCCAGAGGAGGATCCGGGTGGGAGGAGTCGCGCAGGGACAGGACACGGCACCGGAGTCCCGGCTGCCAGCCCAGCCCGACCCTACGCTGAAGGGGACCGAGGGCCGAGCTGCCGGCGACGACGCGGGTTCAGACTCCGGGGCCGTCGGGAAGGCCCGGGTCCCGACAGGCCAGTTCGGCCGTCCTCCCGGCTCCGGACGCCCTCCGTGCACTCACCATTTCCCGACTTCCGGGTGTCTCGGGTTCTCCCTAAGAACTTGCGGATCACAGGGCGACTAAAGCTGCGGCAGAGTCACCCGGGCCTGCCGGATCAGAAAACACGGGAAGTGGAGACGGGACCGGAGCTCCGGCTAGAGGACAGCCAAGGCCCCGCAGATCCCGGAAGCCGCGGCCTCCGCTCTCGGAGGCCCGCCCCGCACTCACCATTTCCAGTTTCCGGGTGTCTTGAGGCTTAGCTGTGGCGCTCCCGATACCTGCAGGTCACAGAGTGACAGGGTCTGTGGCAGAGAGACCTGAGCCTCCCGGAAAGTAGGAGAAGGAGCAGTGGACATGGGCACAGTTGGGCGCTTGGGTGCCAGAGACAAAAGACCCCGCCAGATCCCGGAAGCCGCCCCTTCCTTTCCAGATGCGTATCTGATTGGACAGTCTTCCACGCCAGCATCTCTGACTGGATAAGGCTCTAAGTCCCACCCCTTCAGCCCTGAGTGACAGAAGATGGGATCAGAAGCTGAGCTGAAAGACGCTGGAGTGACAAGTTTTTGGCTGAACCCTTTTCAAGCAGGTCTTACCCTCTACACAGGGACCTGGCGACGCCTGGGGAACATTTGTATTTAACTTTACACATAAGATTATATCCATTCATGAATTATACGTACGTATATACACAAACGTACAGTACATAAATGTTATTCGCAAATGGAAACAATATAATCATTATTTAAAGTTTCAGAATGCATAATCTTCCAGGCCCACGGTCTTTTGAGAAGGCAGCCTAAACTTTGAAAAAAAAGGCAAATTCTCTTAGGCAACAGTATCCAATAAATATAAAAATGTGAGACGTGTGTCATTTTACATTTTCTAGTAGCAACATAAAACAGAAGGACACAGGTGAAATTGATTGTAATAATTTGTGACCCAATTATCCAAAATGTTATTTCAATATATAATTAATGTAAAAGTATTAATGAAGTATATTTTTGATACTATATGTTCAAAACGCTATAAAACTTCCAGCACATCTCAGTTCAGAAGAGTCACATTTCAGGTGCTCAGTAGCCCCAGGCCAGTGGTTGCCACTTTGAAGTGCACCTCTGACAGCTCTGGTTCCCTGATCTCTGGGAGGAAAAGGGTCTGACACCCCTTTTCTACCAGAGTTGACAGAACACTGCCTTCCTACCAACATCTCTCCTCAGGACCAAGGGTGAGAGAAAAGGTACACCGAGAGAGAGCAGAGGCTGCAAGCAGAATGTGTCCACAGGTAGACCACTGCTGCCCACCCTGGAAGGGGCCACTCACCTTCCAGGGATAAGACAGTGAGCAAAGGATGATGGGCCCCCAGGAGGAGTGAACACCATGTCTTTAAATCTGCCCATAGCTTTGACCACAATGATTTAGATGTGGAGGAAATAGATTAAAGGCAAAATTATAATTTTGCAGTTTGGACCTGGCTGTAATGGTCAGGCTATGATTGTCTGTTTTCTCCTGTGGTATGGGACATGTGTGAGTTTAGGCACAAAGCACATGCACACATGTCTGAATGCATTTCCATATAATTCAACATCATCTAACAAGAGATCCAACATTAAAGGAGAAGGAAAGGAAATCAGTAACTATAGCATGCCTACTCTTTGCCAAGTAACTTGTAATCAACATGTCCTTGAATCCTGGAATTTAGTCTGTAATGGGTGTATGATTAGTTAGCTACTGCTGCATAACAAATCACTCCCAAATGTATTAGCTTGTAGTTGAGCTGTACCAGTATTTAGGATGGTCTCAGCTCTGATCTGTGGATTAAGGGCTGCTATCATGAGAAAGGCCGAGTGGAAGCCACTAGAACTGCTCTGACAGATCATAGTAAAACTAAAGAACTATTACATTGCTGGGTGACTTGATAATTTAGTGCCACCATCAATGACTTGAAGGATGCAGGGATTGTGATTCATACCGCATCTGCATTGAACTTGTTTATTGGGACTGTGCAGATGAAGGACATATTTTGGAAAATGACAGTGGATAACAATAACCTATGCCATGTGTGGACTACAATTTCAGTTGCTTCACCAGATGTGTTTCATTAATGAATAAACCAACGCATCCCCTATGACCTGGCATTCAGCAGTTGATCCAGCAAATGTTTCTTGCTCTATACCTGTCCACAAGGCCCTCCAGAAGTAGTTAGCTTTCAGCTGGCAAGGTCAGCCACACACCTCCCTGTCTTATCTCAGGATATATTAACTCTCTAGAACTAGGTCATGATTTAGTTCACAGGACTTTATTTTTCCCTTTCCCAAGATATCATAGGGGTTCATGACATTGTTGGCATTATGCTGTTTGGGCTTAATCAGCAAAAGTTAGCAACTACTCTAGACTTATTAGTGAGACATTCACATGTCAGAGAAAACAACAAAAATTCATGGGCCTTCTACCTCTAGGATTTTCAGAGATCCAGGGGTGTGGACCGTGTTAATATATCCTGTCTAGGGTAAACGAATTGTTGCATCTGTTTTATTCTGCAACTAGTAAAGAGGTACAATACCTAGTGGAATTCATTGGATTTGGAATCCAACATATTTCTCATCTAGATGTGTAATTCTGGCTCATTTTCAAAATGACCAAAAAAGGCTGGTGGTTTTGAGTGGGACCCAGAACAAGAAACAGCTCTGTAATAGGTCCGGATTACCATGTGAGCTCCTCTACTACTGGGCCAAATCCAGTAGATAAAACTATCTTGAAGTTTCAGTGGCATGGAGGATTCTATTCAGAACCTTTGGATGCACCTATAGGTGAGTCACAGAACAGGCCCTTAGGATTTTGGAGCAAAGACCTGCCATGCTCTGAAAATAACTATTCCTCTTTGGAAAAGCAGATCTTGGCCAACTAAGGGCCCTTTGTAGAGACTGAATGCTTAACTAGGTGCTGCCAAGTTATCACATGACCTCAGCTGTCCATCACAAAGTAGGTGTTATCTAACCCACAAAGAAATTTGCATATGCACAATAGCACCCTATCATTAAAATAAAGTGAGGTAAACTTTATTGGGCCTGAAGACTACCAGGAGGCATAAGAAATTTACCTAAAAAAGTGGCCAAATACCTGTGGTTTGCACTTCTGCTACTCTTTCTTTTCTCTCCCAGCCTGCACCTGTGGGCTCACGGTAAGTTCTCTAAGATTGCTTGACAGAGTATACTGAGGCCTGATTTGGCTAAGGACTTGCATGATATGCAGACACCATCCAATATTGAACAGTTCAGCACTACAATCCCTCTCTTGGTCATCCATGAAAGACAGTGGCGAAATCCAATCCTCTCACTGGCAGAGCTTTCAACAGGGCACCAAGTTGTTATCTTTGCATGGAAAAAATAAAGGCCAGATGTGCAATTAGATACCAATGCATTGGTCCCCTGTGAATGCTTAACATAGACTAAACTCAAAAAAGTAGGAGGTTAATAATCAAGTGGATAGGAAGCCCTGTTCTGTGGATACCAGTCAGCTTCTTTTCCCAGATCCCTCCGTCATTGTCCAGTGGATACATAAACACAGTGGCCATGGTAACAGGTATGGGGCTGGGCATGAGCTCAGCAACATGGACTTCCACTCACTAAGGCTGACCTGGCTATGGCCCTGGCCAGACTACGGCCATTGCCTGATCTGCCAGCAGCAAAAATGAACATTGAGTGCCCATATGGCACTATTCCCTGGGGTTATTAGGTTGCCACTTAGTGGCAGGTTGATTTCATGGAATGTCTTCCCTCATGGAAGGGGCAGCATATTATTTGTACAGGAATAGACACTCTGGATATAAATTAGCCTTCCCTGCATGCAATGTTTCTGCCAAAACTGCCATTTGTGGGCCAGTTGAATGCCTTATTCACGGTTATGTTATGCTAAGGAACTCACTTTAGAGCCAAGGATGTATGAAATTCATAGTCTTATCATGTTTTCCCCACCAAGAAGCAGCTTGCCTGATACAATGGTGGAGGGTATTTGAAACACTCAGTTACAGAGCCAGGTAGGAGGCAATACCTACAGGACTGAGACAAGATTCCACAAGGCTGAATATGCTCTGAATCAGCATTCAGAATATGGCATTATTTCTCTTATAGGCAGGATTCACAAGTCCAGAAATCATGGGTGAAAGGATATAAGATAAAGTCAATATACACTATGCACAGCCATTTTGACACTACCTAGTTCTGTCATAGTCTCTTAACATTACCTAGCTTACCTTCTAATCACTAGCCAAGGACAAAATCAATTTCTCAGAGGTAATTATTGATAATTGTCTTACATCCCCTGCCCCAACTTGTTTTGTACTGATTAGCTTTTCTATTCCAAGTATTTTCATAAGAAACAAGTTAACCTTTAATCAGCCCCTCATGACTTTCATGACACAGACCCCATCAACATGGCAACTATCATGTGACTAATCCATCCATCTACCTGCCATCCATCACCTGATGTCAGTACCTGTGTTTACCTGTCCCCTTTGTGAGAACCTGGAACAGACCACCACCCAATCACCTTAACAACCTGCTACCTATCAAAGGGAAGGTTTAAAATCATTCAACTTCAAGCAGCCATTTGCCTTGCTTTGTTAAACTCTGCTGTGGCTCTTTGAGCTATGGCCACCTGCTTCTTAGCTTCACCCCCTTAGATTCATTTTGGAGCAATGAATCTCCTCTCTCTTGTTCTCTCTCTCTCTCTCTTATTTACTATCTAAATAAACTATATTTTCCCATCTAACTTCTGTGTAATTCTTTGCATCTTTCACATGGCACTGGATTGCACACACCCCTGGCAGTTCTGGTCTAACATTTTGGAGACCTCACTGGGATTATGACCTAACAAAGGGATAGAAACAGGAGTGACACCAGTCACTGTTGCTCCTCTTGACTCAATAGCAAAATCTATGCTTTCTCTTCTCACAGTGTCATAGTCTGCTGGCCTAGAGGTCTTGGTTCCAAAGGGAGAAATGGTTCCATCAGGACACAAAACAATGGTGCCAATGAATGGGACCTTATGACTGCCACTGCCTTTGGATGCCTTCATACCTTTGAGTACATAAACCAGGAAGGGAGTTATGGTGTTAGGTGAGGTACTTGATGCAGACTACCAAAAAGAAATGGAACTAATATTAATGGAACAAATGCCCACTATGTAGAAGTGTATTCCTGCAATATGGGAAAACTCTTAAAGCATCTCTTAATATTACCACGTCCTGTGATTAAGGTCAATGGAAAACTACAATAAACCAATTCAGGTAGATCTAAAAGTGACCCAGAACGTTCATAAATGAAGTTTTGGATCACCTTGCCAGGTAAAGAATCAAGACCAGCTGAGTTTTTGTTTGTTTGTTTGTTTGTTTTTGAGTTGGAGTCTCACTCTGTCACCCAGACTGGAGTGCAGTGGCCGCTCCCGGCCACCATAGCCTCGACCTGCTGGGCTCCGGCAATCCTTCCGCCTCAGCCTTCCAAGTAGCTGGAACTACAGGCGCGCGCTACCACACCCGGCTAATTTTTTGATTTATTGTAGAGATGAGGTCTCACCAAGTTGCCCAGGCGGGTCTCGAACCCAGGGGCTCAGGCAATCCACTCACCTCAGCCTCCCAAGGCGCGGGATTACAGGCTGAGCCACCGAGCCAGGCCCAGCTGAGTTTCTTACTGAGGGCAAAGGTATTACAGATTGACCCAGGCACTGTGGTTCATGCCCGTAATCCCATCACTTTGGGAGTCCTAGGCTGGAGGACTGCTTGAGCTCATAACTTCAAGACCAGCCTGGGCAACATAGCATGACCCTGTCTCTACAAAAAATAAATAAAATTAGTTAGGTGTAGTGCCACATGTCTATAGTGTCAGCTACTTGGGAGGCTACGGTGGGGAGATCACCTGAGCACAAGAGTTAGAGGCTGCAGTTAGCTATGCTGGGTGACTGCACTCCAGTCTGGTAACACAGTGAGACCGTGTCTCAAAGCAAAAACAAACAAAAAAAACAAAATGTATAGAATTGGTAGCAGAAGATGGTCATTACAAATACTAGCTTTAGCCATGTGACCAGTTACAGAAAGGACAATTGTCAAGAATATTTTCTCCTTATATTGTCATGTGTTTGTGTGTGACATTTGTTTTCTTGGCTCTTTTCTTTCCTTATCATATAGGACATGTAAATCAGTATTTAGAGTTATTAATTTTATACAATATCATTTAAGTTACTAAATGTCAGGAGAAGAGTAAACATTTCTTAAAGACTTTGCCTCATCATCCAAAGAAGAAATCAGTGTGTTTTTAGTTTTGGCAGGAGAGTTCTATGATAATAAGCAGAGTTATGACTATGCTTTATTTAAAGATTAATATGATTTAAGGAGATAAATCATATTACTCCTCAGTTGATAAAGACTGGATTTGTGATGGTTAACTTTATGTGTCAACTTGAGGCAGGGTAGCTAGCATAGGTTAGACATAGATAAATTTCCCATAGACAGGTTTTAGGAGGTGTTCAGACATTTTTAAAATTTCATTTTACTACAAGCCAAGCTGGCAGCCTACTCCACCCCCTTCACAAGTCAAAAGAAAACCCCACAGATGTAAGAATAAGCCCAGTCTTTCAATTCATGGTTTATTTATCATTGTAATCACTAATAATCTTTCAGGTTCTCTGTTGAAGGCAGAAGACCCAATACCACTCCTTAACTAACCAAAGCCATAGAAATTATAATAAAACTGCCTTGTAGCTCATGAACTTGTGAATTGGAAACGTCTGGCATGTTTTCTGCAAAAGACAATGTGGTCAGGAAAAGACCACCCTTTCCATCAGAAGCAGAGAGATGTAAATCTCCAGAGTGGCAGTTACCTGGGCTCCACCCTCTTTAGCATATCAATCATTGTGAAGGTATATCAGGCCTATTGTAAAAAGCAAAAGGCACAGTTTCTCTTGCCCAACCCAGCTCTACCATGTCTCCCTTTCTTTCCTCTCTTCTTTCTCTAATAAACTTTGTTTTGGAAATTTGCTGGCCATCTGAAAAATTATTTCAGGGTCGAGTCAAAGAACCCACTGGTTTGAGCTGCATAGCACTCAGCATCAAACTAGGTTGGCCTAAGGGCCTAGATAACTGGCAAAGCATTACCAGTTGGCCTGGGCACTCCCTTTGTTCTTTGTCACAGGACCTTATATAGAAAGATTCCGAAAACATTGGAATTTGGTGAAATATGAGAGAATGAGATAGAGAGGCTGAGGTGGGAGGAGAGGATAAAAAAACAAAGCAAAACAAAAAAAAACAGGCCAGCACAATGGCTCACAGCTATAATCCCAGCAGTCTGTGAGGTCAAGGAAGGAAGATTACTTGAGTCCAGGAGTTTGAGGCTGAGGTGAACCATGTTCATGCCACTGCACTCCAACCTGAGGGACAGAGTAGGCCACTGACACAAAGAAAAAGAAAAGAAAAGAAAATGAAAAGAAGGAAAAAGAAAAGAAATCATGGCCTCTTCTATATTAAAAGTAGGGAATAATTTACCATCATTCTTGCGTGCTCTCGGTGGAGCCTTCATGAATAGATTAGTGGAGTTGTGAATGGAAACCCAAGGAGCTCGTCATCAAGGATACAACCTGAAACTTCCCAGTCAAAGGTTTCTTGCTGTATCAACCTAAACTGACTAAAATAGAAGTGATCTCCAATATTTTTGTGTGTTCTCTTGTCAGAAGTGAGTCACTAACTACTTAGTGCTATGAGCCTTGGGGCTGGCTGTCCATCACACAGGCCTAGATGAGGCACACTGTCCGATTCTACATATAATGGGAGGGATGAGAAGGTGTAATGTCAGAGAATGACAATATCTGAATGTGATTTAATCTCAACCTCTCACTAGTGCAGGTTGGAAAATCAGGTCCAGAAGAAAAGTGACGTTCCCAAGATCACATTGCTGGCCCCAGGCCTGTCTGAGTTGTATTCCAAGCTGCTTCTCACTCCTTCTTATAATTCTCCCATTTCAGAGTGTATGCTGTATCTACATGTGATACCACAGAAAGGATAACCGTCAAAAGTATTTTCTCTTTATATTGTCATGTGTGTGTGATCTTTGTATTGTTTATTCTCTTCCTCACTTATCATATAAGATATATTGACTTAGTATGTTAGCATCATTAATTTTATACAATAACATTTAAATTAATGGATATTAGCAGAAGAGTAAACATTATAACTAATGTTTTTTTGGTTTTTTTTTTTAGTTGGAGTCTCACTCTGTTGCCCAGACTGGAGTGCAGTGGTCACTCCCGGCCACCGCAGCCTCGACCTGCTGGGCTCTGGCGATCCTTTCGCCTCAGCCTTCCAAGTAGCTGGAATTACAGGCATGCGCTACCACGCCCGGCTGATTTTTTTTTGATTTATTGTAGAGATGAGGTCTTGCTGCCCAGGCGGGTCTCGAACCCACGGGCTCAGGCAATCCACTCACCTCAGCCTCCCAAAGGCGTGGGATTACAGGCTGAGCCACCGAGCCCAGCTATAACTAATGTTTTATAAGACATCTGATACACACCTGATGAGTTCTCTAGGAAGGATATGCTGGCATGATCTCCATTGTTTACGCTGGAAGACTGGGGAGACCCCAAAACACACAATGACTTATCTAGGATAACAGAAATGATGTGAAAAAGGAAGTTCTTATCCAGCTCTGTCTCCCCAAATCTGAGCCCCGACAACAATAACCAACTCTTCCCAGAAGGTTGAGGGGGCCTGTGTTTGCATAATTATGAACAGATGAGGAGTTGATGTGGGGAGGAGGGTGAGCAGTCAGCAGCACAGTGGGGACTTTGGAAAAAGATCTATTGAAGAAAAGGCCCAGGCGATGAAACCTTGAAGAAGTAACTTTATTTCCTTGGTTACAGACCACAATAGAATTTGTAATTCTGGTTGCCAGGCACCACATTCTAGAGACAGACGTATATCCAGCTCAATTGGCAGAAGATACTCAAAAGACCAAGATATTCTTCTGCTGTATCTTGACTTTATGAGAGAGCTTTTTTCAATGATGCAGATGTTGGTTTATCTCTCACACTCCATGCCTCTAGCCATTTGGCACGGGACACCCACAGGTAATAAAAGGCAGGCCCGTTCAGGCCTGGCCTCACCTGTGATTTTATCAGGGCAATCCCAAACCCCTCCCCATCACCATGTGCGTGGGGAGAGCAAGGGATGAGGGGGCTCTTTCTAGTCAGGAGTAGGTTGTGAGGTGTTGGAATTCGGGTGGGTTTGTCAGTTTCATACTGCAAGTAATAGCTGGCAGGATAAGGTGGTGAGTGTGTGACACCATTTTCTACTCAGATGTAAATTCCAAGGCTTGAGCTATCATGTGGTTTTCTCCCTGGATAGAGGTCTACGCAGATAATCCTCTGTGCAGCAGAAATCTGGGCAGCAGAATTCCTAATAATGGTATCCTCCTTTTGGGACAGCGGGCAGGTTATTGACACCTCTTGGCCTGGCTGTTGGGCATTCTCTTTGTAGAGTTCCATGCAGGAGATCAATGAGGAGCTGTTTGATGGGTCCAACTATTCCATCTCCTAGGACAAAGGGCAGGGGCACCACGACACCAACCATGGCCAGACTGGGCCAGGGTAACAGTGGCACAGAAGAGCCTCCACAGACATGGACCCAAGAAAATCGGTAATGGCTCAGAAACCAGACCCATATAGGCACTGTGGCATCTGTTTTAAGGTTTTCTTTTCTTTTTTTTTGAGTCAGAGTCTCACTGTTGCCCAGGCTGGAGTGCAGTGGCATGCTCATGGCCACGCAGCCTTTATCTGCTGGGCTCAGGCGATCCTTCCACCTCAGACTTCCAAGTAGCTGGAACTACAGACACACACCACCATATCCAGCTAATTTTTTTTTATTTATTGCAGATGAGGTCTTGCCAAGTTGCCCAGGCTGGTCTTGAGTCCTGGGCTCAGTCAATTCTTTCACCTTGGTCTCCCAAAGTGCTGGGACTACAGGCGTAAGCCACCATGACTGGCATGTTTTAGGGCTTTTCTATTTGAGTTATCCTCAGTCATACTAGTAATCTGTCCTCCATTAGTTCCCAGTGCCAACTTGGTTAGGTGCAAAATCCAGTTCACACACTTATAAAAATATAAGAGAAAACACTTGTGTGTTGTGGTCACTTTACAGTAGGCCATAAGTATCTTCGCCTATTTGCTACTATTTTTGTCATTGTAACTACCCACCTCAGGGGTCTCTTGCAGCAGCAGCTCCACTCTTTTTCCAACCTTACACACCAACATTCTTAGTCAGGTAGAGGGTAGGTTACACAAAAAGGGGGTTAAGCTACTCTATGCATTTGTTAGCAATATGTCATCTCACAGAACTTGTCTCTGTAGCCCAACAGTACAGGATTTATTCCCCCACATGTCTTCTTCTTTATTTCTTTTTTTTTTTTGAGTCAGAGTCTCACTCTGTCACCCAGGCTGGAGTGCAGTGGCACACTCACAGCCACCACAACCTCAACCTGCTGGGCTTGGGTAATCCTTCGCCTCATCCTTCCAAGTAGCTGGAACCACAGGCACGCGCTACCATGCCTAGCTAATTTTTTTGATTTATGGTAGAGATGAGGTCTTGCCAAGTTGCCCAGGCTGTTCTCGAACCTGTGGGCTCAGGCAGTCTCCTCACCTTGGCCTCCCAATGTGCTGGGATTACAGGCTTGAGCCACCGCGCCCGGCCCTCATGTCTTCTTTTTATTTTATTTTTTATTTATTTTATTTTTTTTGAGTTGGAGTCTCACTCTGTTGCCCAGACTGGAGTGCAGTGGCCGCTCCCGGCCACTGCAGCCTCGACCTGCTGGGCTCCGGCGATCCTTCCACCTTAGCCTTCCGAGTAGCCAGAATTACAGGCGCGCACTACCACGCCCAGATACTTTTTTGATTTATTGTAGAGATGAGGTCTTGCCTGCCCAGGCAGGTCTCGAACCCACGGGCTCAGACAATCCACTCACCTCAGCCTCCCAAAGGCGCGGGATTACAGGCTGAACCACTGAGCCCGGCACCACATGTCTTCTTAATATTCCATAAGGAAGGTCATTTCCCACAGCAGTTTAGACTTTCAATGCTGGTGGAGCCTGACATGATAAAATTCTATGTCCTTGTCAGCACACTGCAGGGACCATTCTGTGTGGGGGCATGCGGCTGTATGTCCTCCTCACCCACACTGAGAGCTGGCTGTCTCTAGGGAGCAGTTTCCCCACAGTCCCCCAAGGCCTTTCTCTCTGCCCAACTGCCTGGAACCCAACAGATCACACTCCCCTCCCCTGGCCCTGCAGCACCTCCACATCCAAGCTGACCTTGACCACCGGTGGCCCCGTGAATCTGGGATATCTGCCCACTCCCCTCTGCCTAGTGTCAGGTTCACTTCTGGAGACAGACTCCTGAGGTCACAAAGGATGAGGGCAGTGTGAGACAGTGACAGCTCTAGAGGGTGTCACCTCATCCTGCTGGCCCCTCCATAGTCCACCCTCTTGCTGAGGCCAAAGTTACCCAGGAATGAAACTAGGGCAAGGACGGCAGACTCCAACTTCTAGGTTCCCCATGTGGCCCACACGGCCTTCGTACTGCTTCACCCGTTGGGTGGGGATCTCAGGGAGAGGGCAGTGGGCACTGCCCTGTGGTGCCACTCACAACTGGGACCTTCCCCATCCAGGGCCCGCCTCGTCCCTGGAAAACCACCCATATAAAATTAATATCTGGCCAAGTGAAAGCTGTAGAAGAAACCCCAGCCCTGGAAGGCTGAAGCTATGGCTAGAATTTAACAAATCTATTGTTTCCAAGTTTGCTTTCACTCCAGTAGAGGACAATTATCTTTATGTCCTGACCCCTGGGGAGAAGGAAACCACTCTACAAGGCTGATAAACATATTTTTTCCTCGACCAACGGCCCTAAGACTGCACAGATTTCCTTAAAGGTAGTAACAGCTCCAAACTCCAGGGACCACACCTGAAGCATACTGGCCTCCTAAATTACTGCTAGGCCTATGTCGGTAACTGATGGTCCTGTGACTTACTTTACAAATAGCTTCTACTATAAAACCTAAGAATGGCGTTTGTGATGTTTTTCAGACTCTGATGGACTCGAGGCCCCACCTAGGCCCAGAGCAAATGCCGGAAGCCAGCTCTCCGGTTCCTGTGATGGGGAGACTGACTCTGCACACAAAGACAGTTTCAACACCCCCACGACATACCAAGCAGTCAGCAGCTTCTAGCCCTGTGCTCGCCAAGTTCCCTTGACAAACCCTAGCCTCTGAACTCTTGAGTTCACTCAGCTGTTTCGCAATATTAAACTCTCTCTGCTGTAATGGCCGAGTCAGCTTCGGTTTTTCTTCAGTGAGCATGAGACTTGGTCAGGCTGTAACACTCGCACCCAGGACCCACCCCATCCAGGGCCTGTCCCTGTCCCCACTGCCTCCACCTGCATGGCATCGCCTTCCATGCCCACAGGTCTGTCCTCACTCTCAGCACCACACGAGGAGAGGAGCCACTACCGTGCAGGGCTCCCGGGGAGCGGGGAGGGGGATCTGCTCCAGCGCGGGCCCGGAACTCAGGCTCCTGGGCCTCGACCCCCGCCCATACTCCGGCGCTGGAGGGAGGAGGAGGCGACTCATCACCTGGACCGCAGGGGCAGAAGCGGCGGTGGCCCCGCTCCTGCGATGCTTCCCCGACTCCTCCAACCCCGCCAGCCTTCCACCGATCTCCTTCCTTCCTGGCTGCTCAGAGCCCCAGAGCAGGGGCGCGAACTTTTTTCCTGGGGGCGTTTCGTTTCTTCAAGAGGAGAGACTGGCTTTGCGATTACATTGTTTTCTTATTTACTTTACTTAAAAATGATGAGTCTAATTATTGTCTGATGTACCATGTTTCTGTCAGTAAATTTGTGCACACTATAATCCTTTTTTTCCAGTTTAACTAGTACTTTTGTTTGTTTCTATTTGTACTGCAATTTTTTTGATTTATATGAAACCAATAAGATATCTTCAGAAAAATTTCAATGAGAGTAGGTGAATGATTTTTTTTAGAATGAACTGATATCTCTAGCTAAATATTTGTCCTTTTGTTATCGTAAGTCAGTTATGTCATTAAATTTTAATTTTGGTAAAATTAATAAAACTTTCCTATAGTCATTGGAATGAAAAAAGAAATTCTGGTGCAGTGATGGTATACCAATCAACAGAATTGTTAAATATTCAAATGTTTCTTACAAAAGCCATGCTTGAACAATTCACATCATAGTAATTATGTTATTTTTAAATGGCAGTTGTACCCTGAAAAGAATCAATGCAGTTATCATAACCCTAGTAGCTTTTGATGATTATATTTTATTGAGGTAGACCAAGGATTAAAAAAAAAGTCCTTTGGATTTTCCTTCACCTATAGAAATCTTACTGGAAGAATGTTCGGAAATTAAAATTTGAGTTTGCTAGGACTTTCTTCCAGGGAGATTTAAGAACTAACATATATGATATGATATAAAATGTATGTAGACCATGGCAGTTGATACTTTCCAGGCATCAGTGAGTTGTCTGGCAGTGACCAAAACTTGCAGAAAATCACTGGGTATTGTACTCACCTGGTTGTGAGTCAGACCTTGTTGTTCTTATCAAACTCTTTTCAAGTAGAACTCTTTAAAAAAATTTTTTTTTAAATTTTCTAAAGTTATTTTACTAAAACTGTTGGCAGTGGAAAACAACAAAAAATGTCTTTTGTCTGCTGCTATTATTAACTTTTATTATCTGTATCTGTTAGCTTAGGAAATGGCCTATTCTTTCTGTGAGCAGATCTTTCATGGGGTCATTGAGCTCATTAAAGGTGGAAAGAAAATGTTGATGTGTTTTGACAAAATTCCTGATAAGATACAATTTCTAAAAGCCGTACCTCGGCTGGAGTTATTCTGTGCGAATCACACACAACCAGCCTGATCTACCAACCTTGCATGGAGAGTCACAACCAAGAATTAGGGCAAAGTCAGAGCAGTGGACATGGATACATATTTTTTGAGGGATTCAACCAAATTGTCCTGATATTTAATGCTGCATTTCTTTCAGTACAAGGAAAAAGAGCAAATGATGCTGAATCAGTTTTTATATCTGGAAACAAGCCACAATATATATAGGAAAGATGGATGAAATTTGCAGAAAGGTGCAGATTTGAAATACTCTGTTGAGTTTGTTTTAATATTTATGTATTAACAAATAAATAAGTCAAGCAGTAAAAGCCAAGGTTAAATTTCATGTAAATACAAGTTATAGCTTTTTAATTGGGTGCCATGTTATACAATAGCGTGATTTGTCAGGGGAAGGACAATGAAGTGATGTTCCTCAATTTGTTTTACTCTTAGTGCAGTTGGATCCGAATAAAATGTTTTGAAGCTTATCAGAAACTCATATTCATATGTAACATAGTCATATCTAATAATTATAAACACATATTTATCTAACAAAAGAACAAAAAGTACATGGACCCAAAACTGAGGAAACTGAAGGGAAAAGTAAATAACCCAACAATAATAGTTGGCGACATAATATTTGCACTTTCAATAATGGATGGGGAAAACATGGGCTTCTGTCATAATTGGCACACATAGGGCAACTTGATTGTTCTTCATGTGAAATCGATATCAAGAGATTCCGAAAGTATAATTTTTTAGTATCTGGACAGCTGGTGATCGTTGGTCCTGGCACCTTGCAAAAAAAAAAATAATAATAATAATAATAGTGATGATGGATGGAAAAATCAGAAAATCAATAAGGAAGTAGAAGGAAGTGAATAAATCTGCACACTAACTAAAACTATCAGTCATGTCGAGTATGCTCCAACCCCAAAAGAACATATTATATTAGAAAGGACCCCCCAAAGCCCCAGGATTTATTTATTAAAATTGTGTATTTATTCTTACATGTTTAAACTTCAATCACCTTTAACGCACTCTCCTTTTGGTGCAATATACCCATTAAAACACTTTTTTCATTGCTCAAAATGGTTTTTTTTGACTCATCAATTTTGATGCTTTTTAGTGCTTCTGTCTTTTTTTTTTTTCACCTCTTCCACATTGGCAAAACTTTTTCCTTTGAGGACTTTTTTTCATCTGGGAAAACAAAAGAAAATCACTGAGGTGCAATCAGGTGTCTAGGGAGGGTGGGGCACAAGGGTTTTACCGTTTTTTTGGTCAAAAACTGCTAAACACTCACTGAGGTGTGGGCAGCTGCATTGTCTTGGTAGAAGAACCAGTCACATGTTTGTCACAACTCAGGATGTCTCTTCCACAACGCAGCCTCTCACAACAATTTTAGTTGATAACCTGATGCCTCTCACGACATTTTAGCTGATACCAATGGGTTCCTAGGACACTTACCTAGCAGGGGAAGTCTATACTACAAGGAGTCCACCCTCCAACCTATAATTCTGTTTTTTTGTGTGTGTCCCTCCTTGTACACTCTGTTTATGTACATATAGAACATTTTCCAGGACAGAATATATTCTAGGCCTTTAAAAAAACAACAAAATTAAGCACAGGACATCGTGGTTCATACCTGTAATGTACTTCGGGAGGCCAAGTGGGAAAAATTGCTTGAGGCCAGGAGTTCAAGACTAGCCATAGCAACATAGCAAGCCCCGATCTCTACCAAAAAAAAAAAAAAATTAGTTGGGAACAGTTAGCATGGACCTATTGTCTGTGCTGCTCAGGAGGCTGGGACAAGAGGCTTGCTTGAACCTAGGAGTTTGAGGCCGCAGTGAACTATGACCATGTAGGGGCCATGGCCATTGACTCCCTAAAGTTTCACTTTTTTTGCACCCATAATAAAAAAAAAAAAAATTCCTGTATCTTTTCCCTAGTAGCATTCTTGAGTAAAGCTTTGAAGTTCCATTTCAAATTAATCAAAATAAAAGAAAGAAAGAAAGAAAGAAAGAAAGAAAGAAAGAAAAAGGAGAAAAAAAAAACCCAGAAGTTGTTCACAGGAGGAAAAAAAGATACACAAAAATTTTAAAAATAAAATTTAAAACTAAATATTGAATTTTTTGAAGCCTACCTCTTTCTTGCTTCTTTGAAATTATTTTATTTTATCATTCAATCTCTATTGACAAAATAGATTTTACAGTTAGTGAAAGATTAAGACTTAAATAATGGAAAAGAGATTAAAAAAAGTCTCTTCCATTATGGGTGCAAAAAATGAATAAAATTTCACAGAAAAAAAGTGGTAGATAAATGGCAAATTATAAAGATTCACCAAAACATTACTTCTTCCCTTTTGCATGGTGAGAATTTTGACAGTAGATAAGTCTGTTCTATTTTTTGTTATCTGGACTTGGCCAGTGAATGCTAAATCACTGAAACAGAATTGTCAACACATAAACATTCTAAAATATAATCACATGTTTAAAAAATTATTACTATGAAAATAAATAAATGACATCTCTGTCATTTGAATTGAATAGATGAGTACCTCTTTTCATAAAGGCACTTAATCCCATTCATAGGTCTCCCTCGTGATCTCATTTAATGCTAATTATCCTTCAGAGATGCCATCTTCTAATACTATCACATTGGGGATTAGGTTTTCAGCATATGAATTTTGGGGGTTCATAACCATTCAATCTGTAACACTCCCAAGAGTGTTCTGTACAATATCTTGACTATTCTTAGACATATATCTTCTCTTTCAGATTGTAGAAGTAGTTGTACATTGTGTACTTCTAGACATGTTCACCTCATCGATGTTATCCAATTTACTGGTTACTTAGAGACTTTCTAAATAAAGTCTGAGTCACATAGCTTTTTTAGTTGCTTTCTATTCTTATGTATGTATTCTGCTGCTATTGATATAGTACTTTTATAAGTAATTCAGTCCTTAGTTCTCCTTAATTGAGTCAGAAAGATTAGAACGAGATGAAACTAGTATTATCCTTATTCCAGGAGATTCGGCTCTGGTAAAATCTCAGTTGGTTAAGCTATTTGAGAAATCATTCCTTTCAAAGGCAGAACAAAGAATGACAGAATTCTCTGTATTTGAAAATGGCATTAGCTGGGCTTGGTGGCTCAGCCTGTAATCCCACGCCTTTGGGAGGCTGAGGTGAGTGGATTGCCTGAGACCGCGGGTTCGAGACCGCCTGGGCAGCGAGACCTCATCTCTACAATAAATCAAAAAAAAAATCAGCCGGGCGTGGTAGCGCATGACTGTAATTCCGGCTACTTGGAAGACTGAGGCGAAAGGATTGCCAGAGCCCAGCAGGTGGCCCGCTCCCGGCCACCGCACTCCAGTCTGGGCGACAGAGTGAGACTCCAACTCAAAAAAAAAAAAAAGAAAATGGCATTGATCCTTCCTCTTGCTGAAAACAGGAAGTGATTTCTGTGTGAAAGCCTGGATGTTTTTTAACTGTGAGAGCCTGGATGTGTTTTGGAGGCAAAGCTCATAAGATTGGACACCCTGAAAATTTTAATTCTCAAACTTTTGCCATTTACCAATTATAGGTTAGGTTTTTCTATACCAGTACTGCTTCCAACAGGGGCTTCTTATGGTTTTCTGATCAAGTATTATTCTCTGGACGTGTCTCTTCATCACTCTAATTTGGGATCGTGGTTTGCCCTGTGAACTCAATTTTCTGATGGCTCTAAGAAGAGTTGTTGACTTAAGAGTCCTTGCATATTAATTATACACATGTGAATGTTACCTTCTATGTCTTTACCTGTGAGACTAGAAACCAGAAGTTGTCTGTCTCAATTTTTTGATGATGTCAGATTGATTGCTGACAACTTTTAATCCTAAACTCCTTTTCTTCTACTTGTGGCCTCACAGCATGATACCATGAAAGAAATCTGGATGCTTCTTCTCATGGCACTGATTGCATATTGAAACCATGTAAACCCCTGCCCTTGGGGGAAAAAAAAAATCCACCTTAGCTTGCTGCCTAACCTCAGTAGAAAACCTAGGCCAGGCACTATATTTTTTTCTCAGTCAAGGCATGTGACAACACCTTGAGAGGCCTATCATACTCTCCCCACCAATGTTGATTATGTGAGTAATGTTTTCCTACCTTCTCAATGCCACAACTCTGCAGGTGACCACAATAATTGATGCCATGAGCAGAATGTGCAGACATTTTCCACCACCCTGTGTGTCTGTGTTCTCTTACTCTGACTTGCTGAACTGCTCTGCTTCCTGATGTCTGGCATGCACTTTAACCTGCTACTGGTGAGGAGCTAGTGATTTGAGTTGTGTTGCTTTGTTTCCTTTGTGTGCAAATTAAAACTCAGAGTGCTACATTATAGAACAAACAAACATACAGGTTGATTTTTTTCAAATTTAATTGATGTTTTAAATTTTTATCATAAAATATAGTAGTAAAGGAGTGAATTATATTTATAAGAGTTTTAATAATAATAATAGAAACATTTTTGGAATCATCATCAAGATTCATCACTGACCTTTGGACAGTTGTAAGAGTTTCCTGTTGGTTGCTTCCCAGACTTCCTCATTTTGCCCCTTATATAACCACAGTCCTGATTCTTTACCTATTTTTCATACCTTTGCCATCTGTTATTTTTCGCAATCCAGTGTTCTTTTAGTTTTACCTCCTCTGAACTTTCAGTAATTGAGTATTAATGGAATTACAATGTAAAGGTTTTGTCAGTGATTATCTTGCTTTAGTATATCCACACACACTAATGTCTGAGGCTGTGATCCATCCAGTTTTCTCTTTCATTCCAGTGGTCATTGTGTTTGGGCTTTTTCTAGGTTTTTAAAAATATTTATTTATTTATTTTGCTCTTGGGAGTAATACTGCTCTAATTTTATGTCAGTGTCCAAGTACACATGCACAATAAATTCTCTGGGAAAAAAAATCACTGGGCTGTAAATTGGGATAAAGTGTAAATGATAGGAAATAGCATGCAGCGTATCCACTGGCTCTTGCATCCATGCATAGCCTTATTTGTTTGCCATGGTCATCATTTGGAATTCTCTAATTGACTTACTTTTTCTTCTAATCAGTGTCAAACATCATTAGCTTGACATTTTATTTGGTCATTTTCTCATTATTAGATAGAAGAACTTTTAAAAATATATAGTCTTTTATTTTCTAAGTATGTTTTGCATATTTTCTCATTTTAAAATCATACTTACTAATTTTTACTCCACACATTAATTCTTTTGTATTGGATATATTACAAATTTTTCTTCCACTCTTTTTATTTCCTTGACTTTAGTATGTTTCAATTAATTAATTAATTAATTTGGAGTTGGAGTCTCACTCTGTTGCCCAGACTGGAGTGCAGCGGCACGCTTCCGTCCACTGCAGCCTCAACCTGCAGGGCTCCGGCGATCCTTCCGCCTTAGCCTTCCAAGTAGCCAGAACTACAGGCGCACACTACCACGCCCGGCTAATTTTTGATTTATTGTAGAGACAAGGTCTCGCCAAGTTGCCTGGGTGGATCTCGAACCTGCGGGCTCAGGCGATCCACTCGCCTCAACCTCCCAAAGTGCTGGGATTACAGGCAGAGCCACTGAGCCCGGCCTGTTTTTATTTTTGTTATATAGTTGTGGGGTACATGTGAGGATTTGTGAAATAAGTAAATTGCATGCAGGTGAAGTTTGGGTTTCTAGTAAGTCCTCTCTCCCCAAGGTAATGGACATGTACTCAATGGGTGGTTGTGTGCCTCTTATTTCCCCTTTCTCCTTCCCCACACTGTAGTGCCCAGCAACAGTTGTTCCTGACTTTGTACTCATGTGTCCAATGTTTAGGCTCACTTATGAAAGAGAACGTGTGATATTCAGTTTTTGTTTCTGCGTAAGTTCACTTAGAATGGTGATCTCCAGCTGCATCCATGTTTCTGCAAAGGACATACTTTTGTTTTTCTTTATGACTGCATAGTATTTCATCATGTATATGTACTACATTTCCTTTGTCCTGTCTGCTTTCAATAAGCATGTGGGTTGGTTCCATGTTTTTGCTATCGTGAACAGTGTTACAGTGAGCATACGTGTGCAGGTGTCTTTTTAGTAAAGCAATTTCTGTTCCTTTGTGTATATTCCCAGAAGTGAGATTCTTGGATCATATCATAGCTCCATTTTTAGTTCTTTAAGAAAATGCCACACTGCTTTCCACAAATGTTGAACTAGTTTACATTCCCACCAAAAGTATAGAACCATTCCCTTTTATTCACAGCTGCACCAGCACCTGTTGGTTTTTTACTTTTTATTGCTAGTTATTCTTACCCATATGAGGTGGTATCTCATTGTAATTTTGCTTTGTATTTTTCTGATGATTTGTAAAGCTGAATATTTTTTCCTGTTTGTTGGCTGCTTAGATGTCATCCTTTGAGAAATTTCTATTCATCTCTAGTGCCTACTTTTTAATGGAGTGATTTAGTGTAGTTTTTTTTTCTTCATTTTCTTGTCTATTCATTTGAGTTTCTTGTAGATCCTGGATGCTAGACCTTTGTCAGATGCAAAAGCTTGCAAATATTTTTTTTCCATTCTTTGGGCTCTCTCTTTGCTCTCTTGGTGGTTCCTTTTGCTGCAAAAAAAAAAAACTTTTTGGCTTGATTGTTCCACCTGTCATTCTTAGCTGTCTTTGCTTTTGAGGACTTGGTCATGAAGGCATTGCTTACTGCAATGTCCAGAAGAGTGTTCCCTGAGTTTTCTTCTAAGATTCTTATAGTTTGGAATTCTATATTTAAGTCCTTGATTCATTTTGAGTTATTTTTTATATGGTGATAGGTAGAGGTCCAGTTTCATTCTTATGCAGGTGTTTAGCCAGTTTTCCCAGCACCATTTGCTAAATATAGTATCTTTTCCCCAATGTTTGATTTTGTCAGCTTTGTCAAAGATGAGTCAATTAAAGATAGTCAAGCCGGGCTCGGTGGCTCAACCTGTAATTCCGCACCTTTGGGAGGCTGAGGTGAGTGGATTGCTTGAGCCCGCGGGTTTGAGACCCGCCTGGGCAACTTGGCGAGACCTCATCTCTACAATAAATCAAAAATTAGCCAGGCGTGGTAGTGCACGCCTGTAGTTCCAGCTACTTGGAAGGCTGAGGCGGAAGGATCGCCGGAGCCCAGCGGGTCGAGGCTGCGGTGGTCAGGAGCGGCCACTGCACTCCAGTCTGGGCGACAGAGACTCCAACTAAAAATAAATAAATAAATAAAATAAAGATAGTCAATTCTATGATTTTATTTCTGGATTCTCCTGTTTCATTTGGCTATATGTCTATTTTTGTACCAGTACCATTTTGTCCTGGGCACTGTAGTCTTGCAGTAAAATTTGAGGTCTGGAAATGTGATGCTTCCAGCCTTGCTCTTTTTGCTGAGGAGTGCTTTAGACATTCAGATTATTATTTTTTTCTTTCATAAGAATTTCTAAATTGTCTTTTCTGCGACTGTCTGTGAAAAATGATGCTAGTAGTTTGATAGGGATTACATTGAACCTATAGATTGCCTTGAGTAGGATGGACATTTTGATGACATTGATTCTTCCAATCCATAATCATGGAATCTTCTTCATTTGTTTGTTTCATCCTTGATTTCTTTGAGCATTTTTTTTCTTTAGTTGGAGTCTCACTCTGTTGCCCAGACTAGAGTGCCGTGACACGCTCCCAGTCACTGCAGCCTCGACCTGCTGGGCTCTGGTGATCCTTCCGCCTCAACCTTCCAAGTAGCTGGAACTACAGGCGTGTGCTACCATGCCCGGCTAATTTTTTGATTTATTGTAGAGATGAGGTCTCGCCAAGTTGCCCAGGTGGGTCTCGAACCTGCGGGCTCAGGCAATCCACTCACCTCAGCCTCCCAAAGCGTGGGATTACAGGCTGTGCCACCGAGCCCAGCTCTTTGAGCATTTTTGTAGTTCTCGTTGTAAAGGTTTTCCACCTCTTTGGTTAGATGGACGCCAAGGTGTTTTTGTATATGTGTGTGGCTACCGTGAATGGTATTGTGTTTTTTTAATTTGGTTTTCAGTCTGCTGTTCTGGTGTATAGAAATGAAACTGTTTTTGTGCATTGATCTTGTATTCTGAGACTTTACTGAAGTCACTTATCAATGTGAGAGGGTCTTTGACAGACTCTCTAGCATTTGCTTGGTATAGAATTATATTATCTGCAAAGAGAGATGATTTAAATTTCTCTTTTCCTATTTGGATACCCCTAATTTATTTCTCCTGTCTGATTGCTCTGGCTAGGACTTCCAGAGCTATGTTACATAGGAGGGATGAGAGTGGATATCCTTGTCTTGGCATCCAATACTTAAGGGGAATGTTTTCAGCTTATTCATGTTAAGCGTGGTGTTGGTTGCAGGTTTGTCATAAATGGCACCTGCTAACAGGCTTAGACACATTATCAAGGCAAAAAACTAACAAGAAAATCTGGAACCTTAACTTAACATTTGACCAATTGGACCTGCATCTATAAAACACTTGACCCAACAACCACAGAGTATACATTCTTCTCATCAGCACATAAGACATATCCTAAGACTGACAACATACTTGGGCATAAGTCAAGTGTGAACAAATTTCAAAAGGTTGAAATCATATCAGGCATCTGCTCAGGCCACAGTGAAATAAAAATAAATATCATCACCAACAGAAACCCTCCAAAAGGCACAAATAGATAAAATTAAATAGCATGCCTGATATATAAGTCAATATATCTTATATGATAAGGGAAGAAGAGAGTAAAGAAAACAAAGACCATACATACATACAACAATATAAGAAGGAAATACTTTTGACAGTTGTCCTTTTTGTGGTGTCACATGTAGATACAGCACACAGAGATAGAAAAATTATGAGAAGGGGTGGGAGGCAACATAGAATACAGCTCAAACAGGCCTGGGATCAGCAGTGTGATATTGGGAATGTTACTCTTCTCTAGGCCTTGTTTTCATTATGCACCAGTAAAACGTTGAGATTAAATGACATTCAGATGTTGTCATTCTCTGAAATTACACTTTTCCATGCCTTCCCATGACATCTGGAATCAGACCATGTGCCTCATCCTGGCCTATGTAGTGGACAGCCTCCACCAAGGCTCATGACAGTAAGTGGTTAGTGACTCACTTCTGGAAAGAGAACACAAACAAAAATGGGAGATCACACCTACTTTAGTCAGTTTGTGCTGCTATAACAAGAAATCATTGATAAGGAAACTTCAGGTTGTATCCTTACATAATGAGAAGGAGAGAGCTCCTTGGGTTTGCATTCATAAGGTCACTATTCATGAGTGTTCCCGCAAGAACACAGTAAGCATGATGGTATATGACTCCCACCTCTTAATAATAAAAAGACTGAGATTTCTTCTTCTTCTTTTTGAGTCAGGGTCTGTCACCCAGGCTGGAGTGCAGTGGTGTGATGATGGCTCAAGACAGCCTCAAATTCCTAGGCTCAAGTGGTCCTCCAACTTCAGTCTCCCAAGTAGCTGAGAATATAGGTGTATGTGACCATGCCCAGCTAATTTTTTCACATTTTGCAGAGCCTGGTTCTTACTATGTTGCCCAGGCTGGTCTTGAATTCTTGGGCTCAAGCAGTCCTCTCAACTTGACATTCTAGAGTGCTGGGATTACAGACATGAGCCATTGTGCCTGGTCTACAATTTTTTATTTTAACTCATTTTCCTCCCCTCGTCCCTTGCCTCTCCCTATCATTCTCTCAAAATTCATGCTGGGAAAGCAAACTCCAGTGTTTTGTAAATCTCTATCTAAGTTCCTGTGACAAAGGGGAAAGGCCAACAGACAATAAGACCCTCATTTAATGATGTCAGCTACTTCTCTGATTGATATTGGGAAGAAATTCTCCCCCAGTCAAGAATCAATTGAGATCACAGACTTGTGTGAGACCTTGAGGCAGAGGCACTCAGCTAAGCTGTGATCAGATATTTAGCTCACAGAAACTTTGACATAATATACCAGGAGGGACACACACATACACAAAATTAATGTATTTATTTAAAAATTGTGTATTTATTCTTACATGTTTAAACTTCAGTGACCCAAAAGCACTCTTCATTTGATGCAATACACCTGTCAAGACATTTTTTTCACTGTTTTACCAATTATCTGGGCCTTTAGCCCAGCCTAGTTGATACCTAAAATTATCTATCACAAATCCATTCCTTGACAGCAAAATCCTTAAGTAATGTTTACTCTTCTCCTGTTATTTAGTTACTTAAATGCTATTGTATTAAACTAATAACACTAGCATACTGATATGTCAATATATCTGTTATATGATAAAGGAAGAAGAAAGTAAAGAAAACAAAGGGCACACACGTGTACACACACACACACACACACACACACACACACACACACAAATTGTCCTTTCTGTAACTGTTCACATGGTTAAAGTTGGTATTTGTAACGACCTTCTTCTGCTAAGTATTATGTACTTTTTTTTTTGAGACAGAGTCTAACTCTTCCCACATTGGAATGCAGTGGCCCATCACACCTCACCGCAGCCTCGAACTCCTGGGCTCAAGTGATTCTCTCACCTCAGCTTCCAAGGTGGCTGGGACCTTAAGCATATGCCACCACACCAAGCTAATTTTTTGTAGAGAAGGGGTCTAACTATGTTACCCAGGCTGGTCTTGCACTCATGACTATCCTCCAGTTTCAGCCTCCCAAAGTGCTGGGATTACAGGCGTGAGCCACACATTTGGGTTCATTCTGTATTTCCTTTGCCTTCAGTAAGAATCTCAGCTGGTCTTGATTCTTTACCTGGTAAGGTGATCCAAACTTTCATTCCTGAAAGTTCTGAGCCACTTTTAGTTCTACCTGAATTCGTTTGTTTTAGCTTTTCATTGATCTTAATCACAGGAGATGGCAATATTAAGAGATGCTTTAAGAAGTCTCCTGTATTGCAGGCATACTGTTTTCTACACATAGTGGGTATTTGTCCCATTAATATTAGTTCCATTTCTTTTAAGTAGTCTGCATAAAGTACCTCACCCAGTACCATAACTTCCTTCCTGGTTTATGTACTCAGAGACATGAGAAGTAATGGCCAGTGGCAGTCTTAATGCCCAATTCAGTGGCACCATTGTTGTATGTCCTGGTGTAATCACTTCTGCCTCTGGAATCAAGACTTCTAGGCCAACAGACCATGAAGTTGTGTCAGGCGAAAGCACAAATTTTGCTAGTGAGACAAGAGGGGTAATAGTGACTGGTGCCATTCCCATTTCTATCCCATGATTCCTGGACTTGTGAATCCTGGCTATAAGAGAAACAGTGCCATATTCTGAATGCTGATTCAGAGCCTGTTCAACCTTGTGAAGAATCTTGCTCCAGTTCTACAGGAGCCTCCTACCTGGCTCTGTAACTGAGTCTTCCAAAGACCATTCGATCTTTATATCAAAGCAGTTCCTTCATGGTGAGAGAAACATGATAAGACTATGAATTCCATGAGCATGGGTTCATTGTCACAAGTCTTTGGCTCTAAAATGAGTTCCTAGATCAAAGGCACTGCTATTTGGCATAACATAATTGTGAATACGGCATTCCATTGTTCCAAAAGATGGAAGTTTTGGCAAAGGCATTGCATACAGGGAAGACTAATTCATATCCAGATTGTCTATTCTTGTGCAAATAGTACACTGCTCCTTCCATGATGGAAGGCATCTTATGGAATCAAGTTGCCACCAGGTGGGTGGCTAATAACCCCAGGAAATGGTGCCATATTGGGCACCATTTTTGCTGCTGGCTGATCAGGCACTCAGCTGGAGCCATAGACAGGCTGGTCTTGGTGAGTGGAAGTCCATGTTGCTGAGCCCATGCACAGCCCCATCCCTGTTACCATGGTCACTGTGTTCATGAGCACATTGAATGGGGGCAGAGGAATGTAGGGAAAGAGACTGACAGGTATCCACAGAAAAGATAATCTTTTCCACTTGATTACTAAACTCTGCCTCTTCTGAGATTAATGTATGTTGAACATGGGACCAATAAATTGGTATCTAATTGCATATTTGGTCATTTATTTTTCCATGCAAACACAACCCGGTGCCATGTTGAATGCTCTACCACTGGGAGGATTTTACTTCACCACTGTCCTTCATAAATGATCAAGAGAGAGGCTGTCCATTATTGGGTGGTGTCTACATATCATGCACATTTGTATCCACTTCAGGCCCAAGTAGGTGCAGGCTGGGAGACAGAAGAGACAGTAGCAGTAGTGCAGACTATGCACATTAAGGTCACTTCTTTAGGTAACTTAGTTATACTTCCAGGTAGTGCTCAGATCCAATCAAGTATATATCACTTTATTTTAATGATAGAGTGCTACTGTGCATGTATAACTTTATGTCTTTGTGGGTTAGACAACAGCTAGTTTATGATGTATAGTTCAGGTCACATAGTAACCTGGTAGCACATAATTAAGCATTCAGCATCTCCTAGGCCCACTAGTTGACCAAGATCTGCTTTTCCAAAGAGGGGTCATTATTTATAGAGAATGGCAGGCCTTTGTTCCCAAATACTAAGGGTCTGCACTATGACTTACCTATAGGTGTCTTCCAAAGTTTCCAGATAGAATCCCTCAGTGCCACTGATGTCTCAAGATCATTTCTTCTACTGGATTATTTGGCTCAGATGGTAGAGGAGCTCACATGGTATTCTGGATCTGTTACAGAGCTTTCTTTTGTTTTGGGCCCCACTCAAAACCAACAGCCATTTTTGGTCACTTTGAAAATGAGCCAGAGTAACATATCTAGATGAAAAAATATATTGGTTCTTAAATCCAATGAACTCCACTTTATGTTGTACCTCTTTGCTAGTTGCAGAATAAGACAGATGCAACAAACAATCTCTTTACCTTAGAAGGGATATATCAACATACTCCACATCCTTCAATCCCTAGAAATCCTATAGGTAGAAGGACCATGAATTTTTGTTGGAAGTTATTTCCCTCTCTCTGACTTGAGTGTGGTTGCTAATTTTTGCTCACTAGGTACAAACAGTATAATGCCATCAATGCCATGGACAACTGCGATGTCTTATGAAAGGGAAAGACAATCAAAGTCACTGTGAACCAAATGATTACCTAGGCCTAGAGAGCTGATATATCCTGAGGTAGGACAGTGAGGTGTGCAAGCTGTTTCTGGTAGGCCTTGTGGACAGATATAGAGCAAATGCATTTGCTGAGTAAATAACTGAATGCCAGGTACCAGGGCACGTGTTGATTTACTCAACAACGAAACCGCATCTGGTAATTCAGCTGCTATTGGAGTCCTCACCTGGTATAACTTATTGTCATTTTCTAAGATCTGTTCATTAACAGCAGAATCCTAATAGGCAAGTTCAACATAGTTGTGGTGGGAATCACACCCCCTGCATCCTTCCAGTCACTGATGGTGGCACTAATTTCTCAAATCTTCCCAACAATGTAATGTTTCTTTTGTTTTACTATGTTTCTGTGCCAGGGTAGTTTTAGTGGTTTCCACTTAGCCTTTCTCATGATAGCAGCCTTCAATCCATGGGTCAGAAAACCAAACAAGAAGGGAAGGAAGAAATGAAGGTAGGGAGAGAGAGATGGAAGGACAAATATTTTGATAGAATAATTTTAAGTAATAAATGAAGATGCATAATGAAGAATAAAAAATTACCATTAGACTATCAGTCTCTACTAAGACTCAATAGTTGCCCAAGATTCATGATGAATGCAAATATTCTGGGTGCAACTTAAAGAAGAAATGCTATATTTGTATAGCCTCAAAATATATCCCTCCAAATATTCCTAGCACCTTTTTTTATATTTTTAAAAGATCCTTGACTATTTAAAACAAAAATTATAATCTGGTATTGTAAGATTCATAATGTGTAGGTGCAAAATTTATAGCTTTAGCATAAGGAATTAAAGAAGGAAAAGGAACTCTTTTGTGACAAGCATATGTGTGTGTGTGTGTGTGTGTGTGTGTGTGTGTGTGTGTGTAACATTCATTAAAATAGTCCAGTGTTAACGCTAAGTAGATTATAATATGCAAAAGATGCATATTGTAATCCCTGTAACAATCACTAAAAATGTAAGAAATTATGTTTAAATCATAATAAAGGAATTATATTGAATATAAAATGGTTTTGTTCAAGAATTTTCATAGGCCCTTTAGTTATAGTAGCCCAAACCAGAAAATAACTCAAATGTCCATAAATAGAATAACGGATCAACCAACTATAGAGCATTTATACAATAGAACACTACTCAACAATACAAATAAACAAACTACTAAAGTACATACCTTGAGTTAATCTCACAAATGTGCTGAGTGACACAACTGGACATAAAATAATACATATTGTGAGATTTCAAGCAAAATGAACCTAAAGTCACAACAGCATGTTGTCTCTGGGGAAAAATTGCCTGTTGATGAATGCCAAATAATTTTTTGAATGTTGGAAATATTCTGTTCTTAAAAGAGAAGAAGATTGTATAGGCGTATTTACTTGTGAAAACTGCAGTTATGATTTATGCCTTTCAATATTTGTACATTGGACCTCATTTTAAAAAGAGCAGAACTAGAAAAAGAATAAGTGAGTGTGTGGGCAGTGTATTGATGTACAGCCAAAACAAAATTGGCACATAATGAGTAGTTGCTGAGGTTGGGTGACTGGCCTATGATACAATTTTGTTTATTTTGTATACGTTTACAGTTTTCTGTAATAAAACACTTTTATAAAAAAAAAAGTTGATTGACAATGTTAGTTCCTAAGATCGCAGTTCCTTTTGGAAGAGAGAGGAAGAAATAGATTGTTGGGAAATGTGTAAAGTTGGTTCTATTTATTGGTTACTCGTGTATTTACTTTGTAATAATTCATATAAATTTACCAAAATGTGTTGCGCTTATGTATGTTATACATAAAAATAAATATTACATATTTTGACAAGAATTCTAACTCAATATCTCAAAATAGCAGTTGTGTTTTTTGTTTGCTTTGTTTTAAATTGGGACACATCCACTCATAACATTATCAAATGTGTTTAATTTTTTTTTTCTGTTACCCATTAAGACTGGCACTTGCGCTCTCTCTCTCTCTCTCTTTTTTAAAAGATGTGGGGTACAATTCAGGGTTAGGTACACAAATATTCATTATGCAGTTACCCTTGTTGATAAGGTGTGCCCCTCCCTCCCTTGGCAGTTTTCCTTAACTGCCAATCCCACCTCCCCTCCCCTGGCAGTTTCCCACTACTGCCAATCCTCTTCTCATAGTATTATAATTGTTCAAGATCCACTTATGAGTGAGAACATTGGTACTCTGTTCTTTGTTTCTGTGATAGATCACTGAGTATGATAGTCTGTAAATCCATCCAAGTTGCTGCGAAGTCCATATGTTTGTCCTTCTCTATGGCTGGATAATATGAGTTTAATATTTTAAGGTCTTATTTATGGCTTAACTTTTGGGTAACACTTGCCCCCCTAGGTTTTTCCATTTTTGCCTCCATATGCAAAGTGATATGGGTTTTAATGTTTTAGAATGCAACTATTTTTCAGTAAAGTTCCCCACCCTGCCCACTATAATGCTTACTAAGGCCAGGGCACCAAACACAGTGCCCTGCATATAGTAAAGCAGTTGAGAACTGGGTTGAGTCAGGAACAAATGAGTAGCAGAGGTCGGTTCTGCAAAGGATCCTAAGTAGCATCTGCAGGTTAGATAATAAGGCCACACCTAAGCAGCAAACTTATTTTTTTCACTTATTTGAGGAATGAGTTTATTTTGTTTCATTTTATTTGTTATAGAGATGTGGGGTACAAGTCTGGTTTCAAGGAAAGTCTGGTTTCAGTTCTTTTAAGAATTACCACACTGCTTTCCACAGAGGTTGAGTTTCTCCAGGTGTATTCCCAGAAGGGGTATTGCTGGGTCAAATGGAAGGTTGATTTTCAGGTCTTTTAGAAATCACCACACTATTTTCCACTGAGGTTGTACTGCTTTACACTCCCATCAGCAGTGTAGAAGTGTTCCCTTTACTCTACACCCACACCAGCATCTGTTGTTTGTTTGTTTGTTTATTTTTTATTTTTTAGTTGAAGTCTTACTCCATTGGCCAGGCTGGAGTGCAGTGGCACACTCACGGCCACCCCAGTGTCGACCTGCTGGGCTCAGGCGATCCTTCTGCCTCAACTTCCAAGTAGTTGGAACTACAGGCGCTTGCTACCATGCCTGGCTAATTTATTTATTTACTGTAGAGACGAGGTCTCACCATGTGGCCCACAGTTGTCTCGAACCCGCGGGCTCAGGCAATTCTCTCACCTTGGTTTCTCAAAGTGCTGAGATTACAGGCTTGAGCTACTACTGCACCTGGCCTGTTTTTTGATTTATTGATGAGGGCCATCTTTACTGGAATTAGCTGGTATCTCATTGTGGTTTCGATTTGCATTTCTCTGCTGATTCATGAGGGTATTTTTTCATGTATCTGTTGGCTGCTCATATATCTTCTTTTGAAAAGTGTCTATTTATGTCCTTTGCCCACTTTTTTAATAGAATTGTTTCTTTTCCTTTCAGCTCATATGAGTTCTTTGTAGATCCTGGATATTAGGCCTTTGTCAGATACATAATTAGCAAATATTTTTTCCCATTCTGTGGGTTGTCTCCCTACTCTCTTAATGGTTTCTTTTGCTGTGCAAAAGCTTTTCAGTTGATAAGGTCCCACTTGTCTATCTTAGGTTTTACGGTACTCACTTTTGGGGGATTTGGTCAAGAATTGGTTGTCTACTCTGATGTGCATAAGAGTATTTCCTACATTTTCTTCTAGGATTCTTATAGTTTAAAATTTTATGTTTAGGTATTTGATCCATTTACAGTTGATTTTTTTATATGGTGATAGGTCGGGGTCTAGTTCCATTCTTCTGCATGTGACCTGCTAGTTTTCCCAGCACCATTTGCTAAATATGGTCTCCTTTCCCCAGTGATTGTTACTGGTGGCTTTGTTGAAGATGAGTTGATTGAGAGATTGAGTTTTTGCTTCCATAAACTCTGCTCTGTTCCATTGGTCTATGTGCTTATTCTCGTACCAGGTTGTTTTGGTTACAGTCTTTGGTTTACTAGCCTTATAGTAAAGTTTAAAGTCTAGAAGTATGATACCTCCTACTTTGTTCCTTTTGCTTAGGATTGTTTTGGCTAGTCATGCTCTTTTTTTTGCTTACATTTCATGTACATTTCTGTATTGCTGTTTCCAGGCCTGGGAAAAATGATGGTGATTTGATGGGTATTACATTGAATCTGTAGATTGTCTTGGGTAGGATGGACACCTTGTCAATATTGATTCTTCTAATCCATACGCATGGGTTATATATTTTCATTCGTTTTCCTTGATTTCCTTGAGTAGCATTTTGCAGTTCTTGTTGTAAAAGTCTTTTACTTCTCTGGTTAGGTAGATGCCAAGGTATTTCATTTGTGTGTGTGTGTGTGTGTGTGTGTGTGTGTGTGTGTGTGTGTCTACTGTGAATGAGATTGTGCTTTCTATTTGGTTCATCACCTGCTTGTTGCTGCTGTGTAGAAATGCAACTATTTTTTGCATATTGATTTTGTTCCCTGAGACTTTACTGAAGTCAATTATTAGTGTGAGGAGGCTTTTGACAGACTCCCTGTGGTTTTCAGGACATAGAATCATATCATTCACAAAGAGGGATAGCTTGACTTTCTCTTTTCTTATTTGGATACCCCTGATTTGAAATCTGACTCCTCTATTTTGCCATTGCCTTGCTAAGCTATAGTGTGGCCATGTGCTCTCTGAGCAATGACTGTCACCATGTTTCTTTTTCTTTTTTCTGTTTTTTGAGTTGGGGTCTCACTCTCAACTCAGGCTGAAGTGCAGTGGCACACTCACGGCCACTGCAGACTCGACCTGTTGGGCTCAGGTGATGCCACCGTGTTTCTTAGGTTTTGGCCTCCTTCCCTACCTTTAGAAGGTGACTCTCCTCTCTCTCTCTAATTTACTTTCTAAATAAACTATATTTTCTAATTTTGAAAAAAAAAAGAAATCTGAAATTTTGCCTGATTTCTCTGGCTAGGACTTTCAACTGTATGTTGAACAGGAGAGGTGAGAGTGGGCATCCTTGTCTAATCTCTGTTCTCAGGGAGAATGCTTCTAATTTCTGTCCATTGAACAAAATGCTGGTTGTGGGTTTATCACAGATGGCTCTTACTATTTTGAGGAATGTTCCTTCTATGCTTAGGTGCTCAAGATTTTTTATCAAGAGGGATGCTGGATTTTGTGAAATGTTTTTTTCTGCATCTAATGATATCATCATGTAGTTCTTGGTTTTATGTGTGTTGATATGCTGAATTACATTTATGGTCTTGTGAATGTTGAACTAGAGCTGCATCCCAGGAATGAAGCCCACTTAGATGTGATGGATAATCCTTAAGATATAGCCGGACTCAGTGGCTCAGCCTGTAATCCCGCGCCTTTGAGAGACTGAGGTGAGTAGATTACCTGAGCCCCTGGGTTTGAGACCCGCTTGGGCAGCGAGACCTCATCTCTACAATAAATCAAAAAATCAGCCGGGCGTGGTAGCACATGCCTGTATTTCCGGCTACTGGGAAGGCTGAGGCGGAAGGATCACTGAAGCCCAGCAGGCCGAGGCTGCAGTGGCCGGGAGCGGCCACTGCACTCCAGTCTGGGCGACAGAATGAGACTCCAACTCAAAAAAAAAAAAAAATCCTTAGGATGTATCGTGGAATTTGCTAAAATCTTGTTTAGAATTTTTGCATCTGTGTTCATCAAGAAGATTGACCTTTAATTCTTTTTCCTTGTTGGGTCTTTGCTAAGTTTGGGTATCAATATGATGTTGGTTTTATAAAATGAGTTGGGGAGCATTTCATCTTTCTTGATTGCCTGGAATACTTTCAATCTGCTCTTCCTTGTAGAATTCAGCTGGGAAGCCATCAAGTCTGGGACTTTGGGCAGATAGATTTCTAATGACTGAATCAATTTCCTGGTTGTTATTGATCTGTTTCGGTTTCAACTTCTTCTTGTTTCAACCTTGGGAGCTTGTGTGATATTTTTTGCTATGGGGATATCAACCAGGCATAGATTTGGTTTTTTTGAACATGTCGTAGCTCTCAGAGGCTCTGTTCCATCTTTCTGAGTCTTTTTTCTAAGTTTTTAACAGACTGTGTTAATTCCATATTTCGGTCTTCAAGGTCTGAGATTCTTCCTCTGCTTTGTTTAGCTTGTTCTCAATACTTGTTACCTTGTTATTGACTTTGAGGATGGAGCTCTTTATGTCCATTATTTCGGAGTAGGCATTTTTGAAATTGGCCAACATTGCTTGTACTTCCCGTACAACTTCTTTGAATTTAGCTTCATGTTTCTCTTGGTTCCAGTCAATTTGTGACATCCATTGTCTGATTTCTGTGCCTGTCAACTGAGACAAGTCTTTCCTTTCTGGGGGGTTTCCATTGTTTGTGCTCTGGTTGCTGTTTTTTCTGTGCAGGCCTCATTTGTTTCAGTGAGAGAAGGAGGAGCGCCACCCTGTGGCATGTTGCTATTACTGCAGCTTACCTCTCTACTGCTAAAGTAGTGACTAGATTCTAGGTCTCCTGCTGCTGTGATTGAAGGCCAGTGGTGGGGGAATAGGAGGCTAGAAGGGGAGGGGGAGAAGGATAGGGGAGGGAGCAGGGGAGGTGGGGGTGAATCAACCCAGCACGTCCCAGAATTGCTAAACCCCTTCCCTCTCCCAGCATGAACTCAGCTCCTGTAAAAACTGCTTAACTCAGAGTCGGGGCATGCAGTGCCCAGGTTCCCATGCATGCCTTTTTGTTCTCTATGTGTTCAAGGAGACCCCCTGCTGGTTGCAGAGAGTTTCACACTTCCAAACGTGTTCAGGGTGCCTCCTTTAATTGGCAGCTGCATTCCCACTCTGTCCTGCCCTGCAAGAGAGACACCGGTCTGTTGTTCCACTAGGTGTTGGATGTGGGTGTCAGTAAGATTCACCTGGCAGGCAGGCCTTCCCCATGCCTTCCACATGCAGGAACTGCTCCCTGTTCCACCTGGGCTCTGGTGCCCACCACTGCATTGGAGCCAGGTTTCCTCCAAGTGAAACTAACATTTCAGGCACTGTTGGGAGGTGAAGAACTGATTAAGAGTGTCTTAAAATCACTCACCCATCTCCTTCTCTAAACACATCTTCCTTTTCAGTGTGTGTCTGGTGCAGGGCATCTGGTGGAGGGCTGGGGATGGGGCACCTGAAATTCCGCCTGCTGTGACTTTCTGGAGTTTGTGCACTCAGAGAGATCTTTGCTGGATTCACTATGATTAACCTGTCCAAAACTGCTCTGGGTAACTCTAACAATGGCGGAATCCCTACTCTCTGTCTTGCTAGGAGAGAGCAGCACCAAGCTGCTGCTCCACAGTGGCCATCTTGGCTCTTCCCCCCAGGAATGATTTTCAACTGGTTCATCAAATGATGATGGTTTAAAGCAGTGGTGTTGAGTTTGGCCACACACTGTAATCACCCAGAGAGCTATAAACCACAGATGCTGAATAAATTGTTTTGTTACAACTTGGGTTTGGGGATTTAAAAAACCCCAGAAGTGATTCTAAAATATGGACAAGGCTGAAAAGGTCTAGTTCAGAGTGAGGGATGCATTAGCTGTGGGTAATTTTTATGTGTTCTGTGGATATTTACCCCATGGCTGCTCCCAAGTTTGGGGCCTTGGAAAACAGTTTTGCCCTGTTAAAAAGCAAAGGATTACTTCAAAACTCAGCTAAATTGCAACAAAAGGGAAGGTATTCTCAGTAGATCTATCTTTATATCATTTGCTTTCAGAATAAGAGAATATTTTAGGCATAGTTGTTTGCTATCATCTGTGTTTAAAATTCTAGATAGCCTACAAATACCAAAAAGAGATTAAAATAACTGGCAGACATGTGGAGTGCATTACACGTTTTCAAATTTCTCCTATGATGAGAAATGAATAAAAGAATGGTGGCCTTGATATTCTAAACTCAGCCCTTAGCCACTTCCCCAATTTATTCCAAGTCCTTTCAAGATTCTTTAGAAACATTCTCCGGAGAGATTATTCTTAATGGTGAAGAGTACTAGATGGGTGAATGTGTAAATGCAAGGCATATGCCCTGCTCTCCCTCCCATGCTGATGAATGTTTCTCAACTGGGAGAGAATGGCCCCTGGCCAAGGCCCTTTGTGTCCTGTTGAAATGCTTTTGAAAATGTGCACATTTGCAAATGTAAGGCAGTTACTGAGAGTAAATATCTGTTTCTGCTTCTTTGAACTTAATGCTATTGCTGTATCTTGCTCCCTTTCCCATGCTGTGGATATATAATATCTCCCCATGTCTACTGGGGTGCAGAGAGCTTTGTACTGACCTCATAGGTTCCCTTTTGTAAGTAATAATAAACCTATATCTTTATCAACCTGTCCTCCAGGTGATTTGTTCATAATTGGTAAACATTATGAAAGCCCTGTCTAATTTGGGGTTTCTGCAATACAAGTGGCATCAGAAGCAGGATATTCCAGAGAAAACTTCTATTGAGTCAATGGAAATAGAGATGCTGGGAGTGAGAGGTATTTTGTTGGGAGAAATATCAGTATATCACTGGGGGAAATACCAGTATGTCGCAGGGGAAAAATACCAGGATGATGCTTTGGGAAATATTGGTTGGGCTACTGGTTCAGTGTGGTTCAATGTTGACAGCTTAGTGGATGCCCCCAAAACACCAGATGGGCTCCTGGAGGTTCTCGCAGTTGGTGAGAAAGGAGAGGGCTTAAGAAAAAAAAGAAGCATAGGGCAATAGCAGCAACAGTGTCATGGCTGCTGCTGTGGAGTTTGTGGCTGGCCTTTGAGAAGGAGGTAGAGGCCAGAAACCAGACCTACCAGCTGCAGGAGAAGCTTCAGTTGGAAAGGAAGGCTAATTGCCTGCCAGTTAGAGCAGCTGCATGCCTTAGTGTGCTGGTTTGCAAACATGTAAGAGAATGGCTGCTGTGCACTCGCATTCGGGTAGCTTGGAATCCGAGGCATTGGGATCCTGAATCAGACTCAGATTTCTCCTCCAAGGAGGGGGAGCATCCTATAGAGGTGGTGGGTAAATGACCATGGCAACTGTCATTGGACTGGGGGGTGCCGGGGTGACCTGGTGAGGGAAGAGAACCCCATGTCTCCACCCTGTCCTAACCATGAGGGGAGAAGGGAAACTATTTGTGAAGGAACCCAGTAAAATAACTAAAAAAGCAATTGTGGATTGACCTCACAAAAGCAGGAGTCAACTCCTACACAATAAACAAGCAGCCTGTTGTGTTATTGCAGCTATGACAATGATGCGGATTTTTCAGGTCAACCTAGGCTTTGAGAGTGTCAGCTCAATGGGTTGGCCAGCCAAGCCCCAGAGAGAGTCATGGAGGGGCTGGTAAGCCTAGCACTGGAAGTGTCAGCTCTAATGGGCTGGCAAGCCTAGCTCCCTGGGTGTCTCAGCTTCGGAGTCTTGCCTTCCTCCGGCAGCTCTCCTGGTTCAGCTGGCTCCATTGGCTGGCAAGCCAGTCTCTGGAGTGCACAGCTTTTCAACTCCAATGATCTTCTGCAGCTCTTCAGGTTACAGCTCTTCTTGTCTCATGCTAATCGCCTGCCAGTTAGAGCAGGTGCATGCCTTAGCATGCTGGTTTGCAAACATGTAAGAGAATGGCTGCTGGCAGGCGATTAGCATGAGACAAGAAGAGCTGTAACCTGAAGAGCTGCAGAAGATCATTGGAGTTGAAAAGCTGTGCACTCCAGAGACTGGCTTGCCAGCCAATGGAGCCAGCTGAACCAGGAGAGCTGCCGGAAGAAAGAGGGACATGGACAGCCGGAAAGTGAGAAAGCAGGATTTATTGAGGACAGAAAAGCTCCCACAGGGAGGGGACCTGAGAGGGTTGCCATCTGGGGCTGAAAACTTGGGGCTTATATAGCCCTAAGTCCAAGCCAATGGGCTAGCACTAGCTGTGAGCTGTAGCTATTTTGATTGGTCAGTATTAAGGATCAATCAGCAGGAAGTAGGGGTCTAATGGTGAGCTGATTGGTTGCTTTTCGATCCCCACAGTGAGGACTTTAGCTCTAGCTTGAGGGGCTTGCAGGGAGCTTGTTTACCAATGCTCAGCCTGAAAGGCCTGCCAGGAGTTCACTACATTGTTACCAGAGGACTCACCTGTCTAGCCTTTCTCTAGCTATCTCCTGTCTCAGCAACAGCTTCCAAGAAAGAAATGCATCCAGTCTTTGCCAGAGAAGCGAGCAGAGGAGCCGGGCATGTAGGGTCCTACTCCACACTTATAAGATTTTTCTAGCCATCACCCAAAAGGGAGGGTTGTATGTCTCCCTTCTGTGGAGCTCGACAGCCCCACCAGGAGAAGAACTAGACCTCTCTTTCCCATTCTCTCAAGCCTAAGACTGGGGCCAAACTAGTAATTGGTAAACTGCCCACTAGGGAATGTACAGTGTCTATATCGCCAATTAAGGAATATATACTGGAGACTAATGTGTTACAAGGGTTGTGCCTGCAAACTAATGCCAGAGAGTTCCAGTTACAGAACAAAGGGGTGAAAGTAGTCCTGTGAAGCAAATTCCCTGGTGCAATTGCCACTGCCTCAAAGAGTGGTGGCTGCTAAGCAATACCAGCTCCTAGGAGGCCATAAATAAATACAGAAAATAACCATACAATTGCCTATGGTGAACATAATAAGGCCAGCCCACAGTCCAGTTAACTCTCCAGTATGGCCAGTCAGAAAACCAGAGGGTCCATGGAGAATGAGAATGGGCTATAGAGAACTCAATAAGTAATTCCTCTCCTGCATACATCAGCACCTAACATCAGTGATATAATGGACAAGCTACATACTTAATTGTGTACTTACTGTGCTATACTGAATTTAGCTAATGCATTTTTTAGTGTTGATGTTCACCCTGACAGTCAAGACCAATTTGCCTTTACCTGGGCTAGGTGCCAGTGGACTTTCACAGGGATACCTATGGGCTACCTACACAGCCTGACCATCTGTCACAGAAAGATTGCTGAAGATTTGAAGAAATGGACATGCCCCACCTCAGTGAGAATGTTCCACTATGTTGATTATGTTATACTAACCTCTGATTCTTTTTCAGACTTAGATAAAGCATTTCTGTCACTTATCACCAGTCCTTTGAGTCACAAATTGCAACAGCTTCTGGACTCAGTTACATTTGTAGAGTTTGATGAAGTTCCCACAGAACCCACTGTTTTGACACTTTTGCCCACTATGGAAGGGGTACTGCCAGTGTTGGATGACACCTGGTATATCAACAGCTTCTGCCAAGGACACCCCTCTCATTGGAGAGCTATTTTATACTAGCCATCTGCCGATACTATTTGGATGGATGATGGCATGGGACAGAGTAGTCAGTGTACTGAACTGCAAACACTATGGATGCTATGGATAATTATAGCCAAGGAAAAAGTCTCGTAACTATCTGCACTGACAGTTGGGTGGTGTTTAAGGGTCTTATGTTGTGGTTGCCACAATGCAAAAAGCTAACACATGTCAGTGACTGTCTATCATATGTCAGGGCATGACCCTTTAGCTAGTCCAGGAAATGATGAAGCTGGTGCCCTAGGTTGTATAAAGTGGTTAGAGAAAGCTCCATCAGAAAACATGGCCATATGGCTACACAAGAAAGTAAAACATGCCAGATAAAAGACACTGTGGGAAGTAGCAAAGGCTTGGGGACTACTAAAGGATGCACTATGTACTGAGTAACACTCACTGCAGGGGTGGACCACTCACCACCTGGCAGATGTCCTCCACATTTTGAACGAATGCCCTCAGGCTGGACGGCCCTCACCATTGGACACGTTGATGCAGCCATGAACTTTTTTTTTTTGAGTTGGAGTTTCACCCCGTCGCCCAGACTGGAGTGCAGTGGCCACTCCCGGCCACCGCAGCCTCGACCTGCTGGGCTCCGGCAATCCTTCCACCTCAGCCTTCCTAGTAGTCGGAATTACAGGCGCGCACTACCACGCCCAGCTGATTTTTGATTTATTGTAGAGATGAGGTCTCGCCAAGTTGCCCAGGCAGGTCTTGAACCCGCAGGCTCAGGCAATCCACTCACCTCAGCCTCCCAAAGGCGTGGGATTACAGGCTGAGCCACCGAGCCCGGCTGCAGCCATGAACTTTGATGCTGCACCTTGATGCTGCCATAAGACTCCAAATAAAAACCACTGAAGCCTCTTTAAGGCCCTAGTGGGATGATGAAAATAACTTGTTGCCAGCCCCACAGAGCATAGTACCTGAGGTTATACCCTCCCTTGGCCATGGGAGAGACAAACCAAACCATATTGGTGCTCTCTGTTTTTCCCATGTCGGGATGGAGGGTATAGAAAAAGGATTAGAAATATTCTTCTCTGTCATAGGTTGGTGGATCAACATGGTCAGGTGCATAAATCACATGAATCAGAGCATTCCTCTGGGAAAAATAATAATATCCTAAAGGAATTTTAGGACTCCCCCTTTGTCTCTAACAGTACTGGATAAGAGAGCTCTCAGGTCTGATAGAGCACAGTATGCATAACCCAGGAGTAATCCCTCCCTCCATAAATATAACTATCCTATCTCAAGACAAAACTGTGGCATGTGTACTGCCTGAAAACCATGACTTGCCTCTGTTGGTACCTGTTAAATATCTCTCTTATCACCATTAGTCTGTTTACAGGAAACACACATCTGCAATGGGCAACAACTTTGGTATGGGTCCATAATCAATCAGCCTGCTGGGTCTACTCAGAAGTCCCTGTATTTGCCAGTTATTAAATGAAGAAGTCTCACAACTACACAAAATATAGTCTTACGGTATAGAATGACTCTGGATAGGAAGGGACCTGTGTCACAATAAAAGCAGAATGCTGTGTTTATACTTCTGATTTTTCCCACAATGTAACTATCACCTAAACTGCTATGCATACTAAAGTCCATCTGTGCCATGACTCAGGACCCTTTGACTGCCTTTTCTTACTTAGCTCAATGTGGAAGAAAGTTATAACAGGTGTTGTTATAATCACAGATATGTTCCTCTTTAGTGCATGTGGACTGTATTGCACTTGTGAAATTTAAATGCAATGTATAACTCATTACTCCACTCCAGGGATTAACCGGAATACAAAAGTAACATGCAGATTGTAAGGGTGGACTGGCCAAAGGTAGGAGTGGGATTTGGGGTAAATGCAGGACATTTGCTGCATTTCCCTGCTAATGACTATTTCTTGACTGGGAGAATGGCCCCTGACCAAGGCCATCTGTGCTCTGTCAAAATGCCCTTAAAGACACGCACATCTGTGAACTCAAGGCAGTTACTGAGAGTAAATATCTTTGTTTCTGCTTCTTTGCACATAATGCTATTGCTGGATCTTGCTCTCTTTTCCCAAGCTGGGGGTATACAATCTCTCCCCATGTCTATTGAGGCATGGAGAGCTTTGTACTGACCGCTGCCATTGATTTTCTCCTAAAAGTAGTAATAAACCCATATCATCTGTTCTCTGGGTGATTTCTTTGGAATAGGTAAATATTATGTGAATTCCTTATCTAATTTGGGGCTCCCATGATACAGTGAGAATCTCACAGGAATCTTGCTTCTACTGCAGAAAAATCATTCTCCATAATCTCAAAGGCCTAGAGATGCTATCAGAGTCATGTGGCCTAGCAGGTAAATGGGCTTTGGAGTCAGAGGTGGTCCTGAGACCCAGCACAGCTGTTTAGTAGCTATGAGGCTTTGGACTTGTTACTTGACTTGGAACTAGGTCTGACAATTAAGTTCATGAACTCATCCTAGAAAAAGTGCTACATGCCTCATTGCTGAATATCACTATGGTCACCTGTCAAATACTCCTCTTGGGAAGCTATACACATACACCAGTGCTTAGTCCACCTGTCAAAGCAATTTTAAGACTCTTTTTCTGCAATGGCCATCAGAGTTGTTGTCATACTACCCTTGATGTCCTGAATGTCCTCAAAATGTCTTCCTTTCAATATTTCCTTTATCTTTGGGTAACGAAAAAGTCATTGGGGGCCAGATCAGGTGAGTAGAGAGGGTGTTCCAATACAGTTATTTGTTTATTGGCTAAAAACTCCCTCACAGACAGTACTGTGTGATCTGGTGCATTGTCATGATGCAAGAGCTCCTTTGGGAGTTTACACACACCTTTCTCATGCCAAGATTTTCAGTTAAGATTTTCCTGTTTCTTTATCGATGTTTATTTGGTCTACTATGCTTCTCACAGTCAACTGGTGATTTTGACTCACAATTTCACAAATGTTTGCAATGTTTTTATTAGTTCTGTTTGTTACTGGCTGTACTGACCTCTCTTCATCAATGACGCTTTCTTTCCCCTCAGAAAAGCGTTTAACCCATTTGTACACTGCTGCTTTCTTCATGGCATTATCCTCATAAACTTGAACTAACATGTCCCTGATTTCACTTCCACCCTTGCCAAGTTTAACAAGAAATTTAAAATTTAAATTTGTTCATTGCTTTAACTCAAGCTCCAACATTCTTGTGGCAGCACACAAAAAAACATGCAACCATCACGAACGCCACTTAGTGAGACACTGCCATATGTCAACACAAACACAGGTGTGAGACATTGATATACCAACATTATGAAACCTTACTGAGTTGTTTGTAGAGTGCTGCAAACATAAACACATGGGGCTAAGACTGTGAACTTAATTGTCAGACCTCTTATATAAACCTTATCTGACTGGGTCCAATGGTTCATGCCTATAATTCCAGCACTTTGGGATGCCAAGGTGGGAGGATTGCTTGAGCCCAGGAGTCTGAGATCAGCCTAGGCAACAGAGCAAGACCTCATCACTACAAAAAAAAAGCCAGGCGTGGTGGCCCATACCTGTAGTCTCAGCTACTTGGGAGGCTGAGGTGGAAGGATCACCTGAGATCAGGTCAAGGCTGCAGCGAGCCATGGTCATAACACTGCCCTCCAGTCTGGGCAACAGAGTGAGACTCTGACTCCAAAAAAAAAAAAAAATAAATAAATCTTATCTGGACATAAAAAAAGAAGGCATGATAACATCAATTGAAACAGGCAGCAATTCTTCAACACTTCCTGCATCCATGTCCTTTTTAGTGTGCTTTTGCAACAGTTCCATGGAGAGTTAGAATCTGTTTCCCAAACCACAGATCTTATGTGCTTTACTGGCTCGGGACAACAGAAAGTAGTGAGCACGACCATGTATTAGTTGGGATCTAGGGTAAAAAGACCTTGAATATTTTTACTTTTTCTTTTAGAACCCTGGTCATTCCCATGAGAACCAGCACATATAATCTGCTGGAGGATGAGATACCATGGGGAGGAGAACCAAGGTGCCCCAGTCGACAACCAACTTACCCCCAGGTCCAGCTATTCGACCAGCAGCTGACTACACATGCCTGAAGGAGTCCAGCAGAGACAAACCTAAACAGCTGTCCAGCTTAAGTATATGCTAATACACTTAGGGGTGGTTTGTTTTGCAGCAGTAGCTAGCTAATGCATACACCCATTACAAATTGGATTCCAGGATTCAAGAACATGTTGATTACAAGTTACCTGGCAAAGAGTAGGCATCCTATAGGTACTGATTTCTTTTTCTTTAATGTTGGATCTCTTGTTTGATGGTGTTGAATTATACAGAAATGCATGTGGACGTGTGCATGTGATTTGTGCCTAAATTCACACAGTCCCCCATACCTCAAGAAGAAAGAGACAATCACAGTCAGTACCAAATTGCAAAATAAAAATTTTGTCATTAATCTATTTCCTCCACATTTAAATTATGGACAGATCTAAAAATTTGGCGTTTTCCGTTCCTGGGACCTCATCATCCTTTGTTCACTGTCTGATCTCTGAAAGGTGGATTGGCCCCCATCAAGCATCAGGTGGGCATCAGGGATGTATCTGCGGACAATTTCTGCTTGCCTCTGCTCTTTCTCAGTGTGCTATTTCTCCCACCCTTGGTCCTGAGGAGAGATGATGGTAGGAAGGCAGTGTTCCCTCAATTCTGGTAGAAAAGGGGTGTCAGCCCCTTTTCTTCCCAGAGATCAGGGGAGCCAGAGGTGTCAGAGCTGCACTTTGATGTGGCAGCCACTGGCCACACGGGGCTACCGAGCACCTGAAATGTGATTGTCTTGAACTGAGATGTGCTGGAAGCTTAAAATATAGAGCTTCAAACATGTAGTACCAAAAATATACTTCACTAATAATTTTAAATGACATACTAAAATGATAACATTTTGGATAATTGGGTCACATACATGATTATAATCAATTTCAGTTTCTTTTTGTTTTATGCTGCTACTAGAAAATTTCAAATAATACATGTGACTCACATTTTATATTTATTGGACACTGCTGCCTGGGAGGATTGCCTTCCTTTTCGTTTTTTGTTTTATTTAATTTTTAAAATGTGAGGTACAAATGAAGGTTAGGTACATGCATGGTCATCCTACAGGTAAAGTGTGGGTACCCTTATTGATGTTATGTACCCCCCTTTCCTTGGCAGTGTCCCACTACTGCCAATCCCTTTTTTATAGTTATGATAAGTTTTCAGGGTCCACTTATGAGTGAGTACATGTGGTACTCAGATTTTTGTTTCTGTGATAAATCACTGTTATAGACTCTAATTCTATCCAGGTTGCTGCAAAGTTCATAATTTCGTTTTTCTTTTTTTTTTTGAGTTGGAGTCTCACTCTGTCACCCAGACTGGAGTGCAGTGGCCGCTCCCGGCCACCGCAGCCTCAACCTGCTGGGCTCCGGCGATCCTTCCGCCTCAGCCTTCCAAGTGGCCAGAATTACAGGCAAGCGCTACCACGCCCGGCTGATTTTTTGATTTATTGTAGAGATGAGGTCTCGCTGCCCAGGCGGGCCTCGAACCCGCGGGCTCAGGCAGTCCACTCACCTCAGCCTCCCAAAGGCACGGGATTACAGGCTGAGCCACCGAGCCCGGCTTCGTTTTTCTTTATGGCTGCATAATATTCTATCGTGTAAATGTACCACATTATCTTTATCCAGTCCACTCGATGGGCAGCACAGTTGGTTCCATGTTTTTGCTACTGTGAATAATGCTGCAATAAACTTGCATGTGCAGGTATCTTTATTATTGAGTGATCTGAATTCCTCTGGGTATATTCCCAGAAGAGGGATTGCTGGGGCATATGGAAGGTCGATTTTCAGATTTTTAAGAAATCGCTACACTGTTTTCCACAAAGGTTGTACTAGTTTACATTCCCACCAACAGTGTAGAAGTCTTCCCTTTCTTCACATCCTCTCCAGCATCTGTTGTTTTTGATTTCTTGATGATGGTCATCCTGACTAGAGTTAGGTGGTATCTCAGTGCGGTTTTAATTTGCATTTCTTTGATGATTAGTGAGGCTGAGCATTTTTTTCATGTATCTTTTGATTGCTCATATAACTTCTTCTGAGAAGTGTCTATTTATATCTTTTGCCCATTTAAGAAAATAGGGTTGTTTGTTTTTTTCCTTTTGGCACGTTTGAGTTCCTTATAGATCCCGGATGTTAGGCCTCTGTCAGGATTGCCTTTCTTTTCAAAGCTCAGATTGCCTCCTCAAAAGACCAGGGGCCTGTAAGATTATGAAATCTGAAACTTTAAAATAATTATTATAAAGTTTCCATTTGTGAATAACATATTTATATACTGTATGTGTGCATATATATATTCGTAAATGGATATAATCTTATGTACAAGATTAAATACAAATGTTCCCCAGGTCCTAGTGCAGGAGGTAAGCCCTGCTGGAAAATGGGTGCAGCCAAAAACCTGTCACTCTAGCCTCATTCAGCGCACCGGGGGTTCTGTGTCCCAGGTGTCCACGCACCCAGGTGGCGTCCCGTCTCCATTGCTCCTTCTCCTACTTTCCAGAAGGCCCAGGTTTCTCTGTCGCAGCCATTGTCGCCCTGTGACCTACAGGTACTGGGCCACAGCTAAGCCTCAGGACGCCCAGCAGCTGGAAATCGTGAGTGAGGGGCGGTGGAACCGGCCCAGCGGGGGCCCCGGGCCTCCCCGGCAGCCAGCCCTCGGCCCTGTCCTGCGCACGGTGGAGCCAGGCCGGCAGCCGGGATCCCAAGGTCCTGCAGCGTCCCTGCGCGACTTCTCCCACCCGGAACCCTCTGTGGGCCGCTCTTGCTGGCAGCCCGCACCTCCCAGATTGTGCGGGGACGACGGGAAGGTCCCGGGGAGGATCCCACTCGTGTACGGGGACGGCGGGAGGACCTGGGCGAGGGTCCCACCCGTGTGCTGGGCTCCTGTGTCATTCGTGGGCCTCCAACTTCTTTCTCCTCTTAAAAATTAAACTGAGACGTCTTTAAAATGTTAAGGACTTTACTTTTGCAAACAGATTCGCCAATCAGGGAGCATCCCAAGCCTCACATGGTTTGAGGTTTGGGGTCCTGGGGAGAGGCTTGAAGGAAGGGTTGTTGGTTTGTTTTTTTTTTTAGATTAGAAAATATAGTTTATTTAAAAAGTAAATGAGAGAGAGAGAGAGAGAGAGAGAGAGGAGATTCACCTCCCCAACGTAGGGAAGGGGGCCAAAAGCAGGGAACGTGGCAACAGCCATAGCTCAAAGAGCACCTGGGCACGCCAGAGTCTGGTAAGGCATTGACTGAAGAAAAGGTTTTTATAAGGCGCTGGAAGCAGACCACGTTCAGTAACTAATTGATTCAGATGAAGAATGTGGTCACCTTATCCGTTAAGCCTGTTTTGTTTTTCTCTACCTTAGTGATGTACAAGAAACTCATTTGAATCAGGTTTCCTAAGTTTGTAACTCAGGGCATTAAAGCTACTTCGGTCTTATTGCTCCCCATTTATTTTAACACTCTATAGGGGACTGGGATGTTTTCTGTTTTTCTCTCTCCTTCTCTAACTCCCTTTCTTCCTTTTCTCACTTTTTTCCCCCAGTTGTGATGCAGCTACATCATCACAGCTCACCGGAGCCTTGATCTCCTGAGCTCAGGCAATCCTTCTGACTCAGCCTCCTGAGTACCTGGGACTATGGCTTGCACCACCATGCCCAGCTAATGTTTTTACGTTTTTGTAGAAATGAGGTTGTCTAGGCTGGTCTCAAACTCCTGAGTTCAAGCAGTCCTTCTGCCACAGCCTGCCAAACAGCCTTTTTCTGTTTTTCAAATGTATGGCAAGCCACATCTTAAATACACAACTCTGTTTCCATAACCTGTGTTAGAGCCTCTACTAAATCATAAGTTTCCACTTCCTTTTACACATTGCCAAATACAAAATACCCCTGTCCAAATCACTTCCATATTTTGTCCTTTATTGAGTTTTCAAAAACAACAACAACAGTACTTTTTTTTTTTCCACGCAGCAGTGGTTGGTTCTTTTTAAAATATTTGTTTTCTGTTTCTGAAGATTTTACATGAGAGGACAGTAGAGAATAATCACACGTTACCAGAATATCTTTGGGTTTAGGGTCACTTTTGGAACTTTACAGGGTAGTGTGTTCTCAGCTGTCTTGTCTTTTTTGGTTCTGTGTTTTACTAATGTGTGGGGATGTCCCAAGATGCCTACAGTGGTTGTATTTCTTGGAATGCCTAGTGACTACCAGCCTCTGAGTCATCTCCTCCCAGAGGGCAGCCTGAGGTATGGTGTGGAACTCTCAGGTATAGTGTGGCACTCTCAGGGGAGCAGCTGAATTCCCTGAAGCTGAGAAGAGTCTCCTGATACATTCTTCATCTGAAAAATTGACACCATGGGACAATAAGATTTTCTTCCTCGAATGTCAGCTTTTTTTCCTTGTAGAGACATTGATGATCAGCAGTTAGATATTAGTATTGAGGGAAAGAGACAGAAATGATTCATGCCCTCTGGATTCTCTGAGACTAGTAAAAGGAGAAAAATGATCCTAAAAATCAAGGAAAATCCTCCTATGAGGTGGTGTTAAAATCTTCAAAGCAAAATACACCTTGAGCACACAGAAGGGCAAATGCAGTGTCTCCCGGGAGGGCGGTAATCAAGTTCTTCAGGGAGCAGGATGGAGCTGGGAGGCTCTCTCAATGATTGGATGGCCCGATGAGATGCTAGAGTCAGAAATATCTGTGTTCCAGTCAGCACTGCCTCTCTGGGTTTGTCACTTTGAAAGGATTTGTTACTTATTTCTTGTTTAGTTGGAGTCTCACTCTGTCACCCAGGCTGGAGTGCAGTGGCATGCTCACGGCCACCACAGCCTCAACCTGCTGGACTCAGGTGATCCTTTTGCCTCAGCCTTCCAAGTAGGTGGAACTACAGGCATGTACCACCACGCCTGGATAATTTTTTGATTTATTATAGAGATGAGGTCTTGCCGTGTTGCTCTGGCTGGTTTTGAACCCCTGAGCTCAGGCTATCATCTTGCCTCTGCCTTCCAAAGTGCTGGGATTACAGGCATGAGCCACTGTGCCTGGCCTGTTCACTTATTTCAACTTCAGTTTTTTATTAGTTGTAAAACATTTCATCTGGAGAACTTTAAACATTAAAAAAAAGCAAAAGCAAATATTTTCTGAAACAAGAAGGAGGATCTCTGAAAAAAATTAAATAGCCACTTTTACATTTTATTTATAAAAATTCTTAATTACGTTTTTCTTTTTATTTTGCAGTGTGAGTGTACTAAGATTCTGAGGTCTTTATTTTAGTGTGATTTCACACAAAATCCCAGGTCTTAGCTTTGTGAAAGCTCCTTGGGAAAAATAGACAATGTGTTTCTTCTTCTGGCTGTGGAACAATGAATGCACTTCCGCAAGAAAATTTGGCAGATGAGTTGGTAAATTACAAATGTTCATGAAAACCAGTTTCTCTCTTGTGCAAGTGGACAGTTTGTGACAGTGGATAACTGTTTCATATCCTGTTACCTGGATGTTGGAGTGTTTTGTTAAATTTTATTGGATGGGATTTGGCCACTCTGGAAGTGTTCACTTATGATTGTTTATAACATAATTTGTTTTGGAAATGATAAATCACATGTCATCTGAAAGAGATACTTAAGCTGCTTACTATTTTCTGCTCTTCTATAAACATAAAGACCGAGTTTGAGTGATAATTTGGTGGATGCTTTAAGCACTGGGTATTTTCTCAATTAAAACTAAGTGAACAACCATGGCCAATTACCTTGACTGGGAAGCAGAGACATGGGTCTAGAATTCTAAGAAAATGTCAATCCTGATTCTGCAAAAAGAGATCACAGAACGCCCAGCCAGTTCTTTCTGGAGAGCCTCCCATGCAGGTGTCCCAGTCTTTTGATACCAGCCATGGGAGGAGCCTTTACTCTAAGAATCAATGGAGACCTGGAAAGCTGGGGATTCACATGCAGATGCAGTTGGGATGAAATTGGGGGTTGACATGCCTTTTCTGTGGAGGTAATTCTTATTGTCCTGGGACTTTTTCTAGAATTTTCAAATAAAATAAAATGAGCTCAAGTTTAGGTTAAAAAGAACTTTATTCTAAAGGAGTATTGTGATAGAGGGATAGTACCAAGTAAAAGAGCTTCAAGCATCTCAAGTTTAGACAGACAAGGGCTTTCTGTCATAGGGAGAAATAAACAAGACTAGAAAGAAGGTGAAGGGGAAGGGCAGAAAAGACGTTTGCAAAATCAGATCCCAGGTCAGATTATATTTCATCCTGAGGTCAGCCTGTTCTTACGGGAGTCATTAGGAGGGTTGTATGTTGGCTCAGGTTGGGGGTGGATCAGAGTTCAGGGGCTTGGGGAAGGAGAGAAACTTAAGCAGAATTTGGCTAACAAACATTTTTGTTCTAATTACTGAAAACAAAACTGTTCATCTCATTGTTTATGACGCCAAAAATAAGAATTTGCAGCCCGTGTCTGGCTTTGTTACCTGTAAATAAAAGAGCACTATTGAAGTCATCATGGGAAGGGTGCTTATCTGCTGGAGAACACAAAGGATGGGAGATTTCTTTAATCACCTCTATTAACCAGGATTACCTACCTGCTCAGTCTTCCCCACCACTTTCCCTTGCGTTTTACATCTCTTTCACTGAGCTGTTCCTGAATTGCATCCCTTATAGTAAACTGGTAAATTTAAGCAAAGTGTTTTGCTCAGTACTGTAAGTTCTACCATATTATTATACAACTAGTTCCTGTTAAATAATTGGTTGTTTTCAGCAAATTTTACCAACCTGCTGTCAGAAAGTGTTGTCAGAAAAAGAAGACATCACGGCTTAGAACCTTAAACTGACTTCAGGTGAGTTTGCTCATTGATGAGAATTGAGACCCTGTAGAAGAGTGTTTCCATCCTGTGAGAATGGGGCAGCAGGGCCGTTGGAGCTCCCAGAATTAAATTTCCTAGCTGTGCAGGTTTCTTTCACCCACTACCAAGGAGCGACCCACCCTGGGCTACATCTCTACTTTGAGAGTGGTCCCCAAGCTTGGGAATGTTTTTAACCTTCTGAGTGTGGGGTTCCTTTTAAACTGTGAAAGAAACAGGATGCTTCCCTGATCTGTTTCCCTTGAGTTTTTTGTTTCTTTTTAAATCTTGCTGCTAATTCCTGTTTTGCCAGCATTTAAGAATTTTACTTCATAATTTGAGTTTAAGATTACTTTCTTATTTGAAAATCTGAGTGGATTGTGTGATGTGACCTAAAGTAAGGAGAATTCTTGAAATAAATTGTTTTAGGCCAGGCACAGTGGCTCATGCCTGTAATCCCAGCACTTTGGGAGGCTGAGGTGGGAGGATTGTTTGAGCCAGGAGTTCAAGATTATCCTGAACAATATAGCAAGACCTCGTCTCTACAAACATCAGAAAACTAGCTAGGTGTGGTATTGTGTGCCTGTCTGTAGTCTCAGGTACTTGGAAGGCTGAAGCAGAGATCACCTGAGCTCAGAAGGTGGAGGCTGTGGTGAGCCGTGATGGCACCACTACACTCCAACCAAAAAACAAGTACTTTTGGAGGTGGAGGCGAGAGGATTGCCTTACCCCAGGGGTTCAAGACCAGTCTGTTGGGCAACTTGGCAAGACCTCATCTGTACAGTAAATCTAAAAATTAACCGGGCATGGTGGCTCATGCCTGTAGTTTCAGCTATTTTGAAGGCTGAGGTAGAAGTATTGCCTGAGCCAAGCATGTTGAGGTTGTGATACCTATGAATATCTCACTGCATTCCAGCCTGGGCAACAAAGACTTTGAAAGGGCAGACCGAGAGTGGGGAAGTCATTTTTCATCTTGTTCTTTTTTTTTTTTTTTTAAGTCGGAGTCTCACTCTGTCACCCAGACTGGAGTGCAGTGGCCGCTCCCGGCCACCGCAGCCTTGACCTGCTGAGCTCCTGCGATCTTTCTGCCTCAGCCTTCCAAGTAGCTGGAACTACAGGCGCGCACTACCACACCCGGCTAATTTTTTTACTTATTGTAGAGATGAGGTCTCACCAAGTTGCCTGGGCGGGTCTCGAACCTGCAGGCTCAGGCAATCCACTCACCTCAGCCTCCCAAGGTGGGGGATTACAGGGTGAGCCACTGAGCCCAGCTTTCATCTTGTTCTTAAATCCTAACACAATGATGAGAAAGTAGAAACTATGCTTTTGGAGAAATGCACACTTTAGGTAAAATTAACTTTACTGACTTTGTCTTTTCAGAAACAGACTTCCAGTATCAGAGGTATCTCATAGTGGCAATCAAGCTTGCCTAGAGTAAAGGGAATTTACAAGGCCTGTTGTAAGACAGCATGCATTGGGCAAGGACTGTAAAAGTCGTGAAACTTGTAATTACCAATGTTATAACTGCTCAGAGGGAGAGCAGGTGGGGATTCGATCTTCCAGTAAATTGGGCACTATCTACAGGGAAGCCAAGGATCCCCGAAGGTACCTACTGGGAATGCCTAGGAGATAAGAAGGAAGTGCACACTCCATCAGCTCCAGTCATTCAGGAAGATACAGGAGAATTAGAATCCTTGTCACGGCCTTCTCTAGGGGCTATGCTAATGTGGGCAAACATTAATGGGTCTCTGTGTCACAGATTCTCCAAGACATCCACAGGTGGTCGATAAGGAAGTCACAGCAGTCACGGCAGTCACGTGCAACATCTCCAAGAAAAGGATTTAAGCCAGGACTCTGGGGGACTACGACACCACACTCACCTTGAGTGTAGACCCACTCCCTGTCTGTGAACTTTTCTTAAATAAATCTTTTCTTCTCTCACCTTTGTGTGTCTCAATTCTTTGCAATTTGTTTGGATCTCTGGGTTGCCAGTGCGCACCCCCGGCTTGCCAGCTCCGGCAGTGCTGCGAGCCTTGCCTCACCTCTCCACCCTAACCCAGTCCATCCAAACCCTAACAGACTTGACTAAAACAAAAAATTACTTGTTTTATGTTGAGATTAACAATAAGAATATATTTGAGACCAGCCTGGGCAACATGGTGAGACCTTGTCTCTACAATAAATAAAAAAATTAGCCTGGCGTGGTAGCGTGAGCCTGTAGTTCTGGCTCCTTGGAAGACTGAGCAGAAAGATCACCGGAGCCCAGCAGGTCACTACTGGGTTGGCGGTGAGTGTGCCACTACACTCCAGCTTAGGCAACAGAGTGAGATTTCAACTAAAAAAAAAATATATATATATATATATATATATATATATATATATATATATATATATATATATATATATAGCTCTCCATGTACTCAACAACCAGGTGAATACACAGGCCTTGGCCAGTTTTGGTGACTCCCTGATCTTATCTTCCTTCTGTACCCAGAGGACCACAGTCCTGATTATTTTTGTTATTCTTTTTAGCTTAATCATCCACTCATTACAAAGCAGGGTTTTACTTCTTGTGAGTTTTCAGTAATTTAATGTTACCATTAATATACCATTAGTATTATGCTGAAAATGATTTTTGTGGTTTCTTTGCATCAGTCTGTTGTTCAAAGGCTGCTGTCTGATGCTTTGGCTCCTAATGTACTCACCCGTTTCACTCTTTTGGGACTTAACATAGTGTTGGCAATGTCATTGTTGATTTTCGTCTGTAAGCGCTAATGCTTTATACATTTATTGACCTAAAGGAAGAAACTTGGGCACATACTATAATTTTAAAGTGTTTATTTGAATCAAGGGAGACCAGCTGCCTGGAAGACTCCAAACCAATGGATATGAGGTCTATTTGTTCTTTGTCACAAGCAGGTTTTTAAAGGAGTTGGCCAATACATAGTTATTTGCTAGGAATTCTCATTGGTTTACAGAAATAATATTGATTAGTGATTGGCTAGACATCGTTAATGATAGGGCATGAGTTGTGGTGTCTAGTGTGTGGCATTGTTTGGTTGATTTATAGCTAGCTACTTGTGGCACATTCTAGAGTCCACAGAGCAAGCAGCTTCATGAGATGATTATTTAATGCCACAGTCGGGTGGAGAAAGTGGGTCTTGTCTGCTTCCTCATTCCTGTGCTTCTCTAGCTTTGATAATTTAGAGGAGGTTTGAATTTTTCAAATAAAAAAATTTCTTTTCTAATTTCTCCTCTATTGATCAAAATAATTGTTTTTGAAAGCATTGTTGATCAAAGTCTGAGTGTCAAAGTGTTCCTCATCGGCAGTAAGGCCCCATATTCCCATGTCACATCAGGTGGGGAGTTAAAGAGGAGACATCTCAATGAGGAACTTGAAGAGCACCACGTCTAATTGGGATCACACCACAACAATAAGGCTTCAGTTAAGTCACTGATTTACATAGCTACTGTTCCTTGTTTCATTATCTCTAGTCTTTGGAATACCATGATGTTAGTTTTCTTGAAAAAATAAATCACTGAGAGATGCATAGCCTTAATTGAATAGTAGAAATGTAATGCACTTTAAGACATAAAAGTATAATTTGTATGAGAAGAAAATAATAAATAACAAAGATATTCAATTAGGGAGACAACTAAGAACAATGCAAAGAAGAAGATGGACAGTGGAAAAGAAGGAGTAGAATGAAGAGTTGATTATGCTTTAATCTCATGCTAGACACCTGGAAGAGTAATTTCTTCTCCTTGTTTGGTAACTGGGAAAATAAACTTGCAGTGGACATTGTCAGTGTGACATGTAGCAGAAATCAGTTGAAGGTGTTACAGTTAGCTTACAGACCTAAGGTTACAATTTGTAGAAATCATGTGCTTGTTTTCTAGGGGAAATGTGTACCCTAAAAGATTTAAGAGCCAGCAAGGGGTTTTCCTTGTGAGCAGTTTGTGGGGGAGAGCTGCCATCTGGGAAGGCATGAAGCCTTGTGTCATTATGAAATCCTGGCTTATGGATTTTGCTGTGACATAGAGCTGTAATATTACAGCTGTCTGTCTACTAAAAGAATGGCTATGTTGCCTGACTTGGTTCCCAGGCTGAAAGAATTCTTGGCATGAAGAATTTGGGGTCCTGATTTATTTTATTTTTACAGGAATAAAATAGCTTTCTGTTCCACCATTGTTTTTCTGGAGTTGGAGATGATTTTGTTTTCAATTATGTTTTCCAAACACCATCTAGAATTCCTAGACAGGATTCAAACATATAAGGTTCCCACTTGGCTTCCTTCTAGAGGGTCTTTTTCCTCTGGGGCTTCCAGTCACAATCCATAATCATGCAGGAAAGTGCACACTGTCCCCCAAACCTGCAGCCAGAGTGGTCTGTCTGCCTGTTTGGGATCTACATTTTCTTCTAGAGCAGTTAGATCAAATTTCCATAAAAATAACTGCACAGCAGCCATCCGCCACTGAGCTGTCATTCAAAATTACCAACATCTTCAGACCTGAAACTGATGCAGAGACCATGGCATCTGGAAACCCACCCAGGTTCACATGTGTGCATTGGGAGGCCTATAATCAATACACTCCCCCTTCCCTGTCCTCTTGTCCAAATGCCCTAAAATGTGCAGAGGGCACTTACTGTGCTTGCAAGACCTAAATCTTTCACTCCAAATTCCGAATCAAGTTCCCAGATTCTTCAGGATACATTAGAGCAGCCTCTATGAGGGAGTCTTTCCAGTCTTCCTCTCCTCCCAAGAGCACAGAGTCCGGTTGATCCCATCTAGAGTCTGCACAGAGGGCTGTTCTCCACATCGAATTCACAAGACTTGGCCACACTTTGAACTGAGGATATGCAGAAAACCTGGGGGAGACATGTTTTGCATTGTGAGAGGTCAAGATAGACTGTGTAAAGTCCCTTTTGAATTGAGGCCCCCCAATTTTTCCAGATCTTGTCCCATGACCTGCTACAGCTGCTCAAGGGGCTCCCGGATTAAACAGAATCTGGTGCAGAATCTGTAAATGAAAGAAGCACCTCTGCAGTGGGACATCACAACCACAAAACATTCAGAGCCCTGATCACAGCTACAACTGCCTGAAAACTGTGCTCCTGGAGTAGGGTATTCTTGTTCCTGGATCCAGGATCACCAGGACAATTCAATTTTCTATCCTGTCCCCACAGAGTCAGCCTAGTGTCTTCTGTCCGGATCACTATGAGGGCATCAGCCCAGCATGGCTGGGGACCCTCTCACGAGCACTGAGGAGTCTTTGAGACATTTGGGTTGTCCTGTGCTAACTGGGGTCAGACTGACAACAGGATCTAATCCTCCTTGCTCTCACAGAAAGATAAATGAATCATCCAGGATCTGTTCCTCCCCTCAAAGAAGAAATCTTCTTGGTTGGTACCCAGTTGGAGGTTCCTCCATGTTCCTGGTACTTGTGTGAAGAACAGGAGGGTCTGGAGACTTAAAATGATAAACCACTTGGCTCCATTTCATGTGGCCTTTAGAAAATCAGATAATGCAGCCCTGGTTCCTACCATCCAGGAACTTTCAGTCTAGAGCAAACAAGTAAATGTTTGAATTAAGCATCATGTGGTCTATGTAAAGAAGGAAAGTGCCCAGGGGACTTGAGCTCCATTTGGGCAACTTTCCTTTTATTGTTGTTGTGAGTTCTGATGTCACCACCTGGGGGGCAATTAATGGACAGAAGAGTTGTTGTTATTGTTATTTCTATTGCTTTTACCTTGGTAAGAATAAATATTTAGCTTCTAATATAATTGTCCTAGAAAACACTAAGGGTTTTGGTTAAATTTCTAGTTGTTATATTTTATAAGATAGATAGGGAATTGGTTAAAGTAAGCTGAAATTACACAGACTCTCTGAGTCACATTTCTCTTGGACAGGCAGGAAAGACAGAACTGAACGTGCCCTGGCAGCATGGGGATGAGTAGCTCAGGGCCTACTCGCTGATTCATTCCTGCCCCAGTCTGCCAGATCCACCCTCATCTGAGCCTCATCCAGAGCTGGATTCACCCTGGACTCTGTCCTGACAGGACTATTAGAGGAGGTCAGAGTTTTGTGTGGCTACTCCTGCCACCTTTGGAGCTGGTGCTCACAATTTTCTGAAGCCTAAAAGTAGATAAATGAGAACAAACAATTATATTTGGGGGCCAAATTTTTTTTATTTTTCTTTGAAAGCAGTTCTTCTAGAGACATTGTACCTAGCAACTTCCCCATTCCTGAAAATCCAGTATTTGTTCCACAAGTTACAAGAAAATAAATATAAGAATACAAAATGTCTCTGAAATATAATCCACCCTTTCTGCATTCCTCTCTCTCTATATATATAACTATAGTCATCTGTCTATAGTTAGCTTTTATTCTATACTTTTCTTTAAACAACGATATGGAAACAGAAGAAAATAATATAACTACTGGGCCTTTCATCTAAAGGTGGGAATTATAGGATTCTTAGTGCCCCCCTCCCAGGGTGTTATGAGGATTAACTCATACAATGTGAGGTTCTCAACACAGTGCCCTGTAACATACTTCAGAGCACAGAGTGTATGTTCAGTAAACTTTGCATTAATGCATGTGCAAATGATGTTTTCCAAAGCAGACTTAAACATTACTGCCTTCTCCAGGCTCTGTAAACTTTAAAGAACCAGCAGAGAATGTGATCTTTCAGGACAGTGGTGGCTTTCACTGCCGACTAGAAGTATTTGTGTTGCAGTGAGAGTGGTGAGTGTCTCTGGGTGCTGTGGCTGCTTTCTCTAGCTGAGTGCTACTGACAGTAGGTATAGGAGGACCAGTAACAGCACTGACTGGGTCTTGTCAGAGAAGCCCATTCATGGTCCCCATCTAAACCTGCAGAATTACATGACCTAGAGTGGACCTTGGAATACCAAGTGATTTATGTGCACACTGAACTCAAGAGGCAATGCTTAGCTAAGTGACTCTCAGCCCCAGGCTGCCAATTAGGATCACATGGGCAATTGGAAGAAATCCTATCACCTGTGCCCTTCACACAAGTCTGTCTCTTGGTAGGAGTACCTGTGTTGTTTTAATTAAGTGCCTGTATGATGCTAAGGTAAGACTAGAGTCTAGCACGAGCCCTCCTAGGTACATTCATGAGAATCGAGTTCAGCCTTTGCTCAAAAGGGAGGTCACAGGGACTGCTCTGCTGAGGTTTGGTAGGGCAGGTCAATGCAGGCCATATTCTTATTGCTGTAGCAGAAATTGCTGGAGTCTGTGGCATGGGAGGAGAAACTTAAATTCTGATCTTTCTGTGGGGTTTCATTTTTCCCGAGTCTCTCCTGTGAAAGGACAGGGGAGTGTGGCCTTTTTTGTACTTCAAGGGTCTTCTGCCTGTGGGTGTGGTGATAGTAGGAGAAAGAGTTTGGCTGATGCCTTTAAAAGCATATTCCCTAATGCAGTTGTAATTACTTGTATAATCTCACCTGAGAAGGAATTCCAGTGAATGAGAAGGAAGAGGAAGAAATGGCTGGTTGTCAAGTTAATATGTCCCGGGGACTGTGTTCACTTTTCCTCTTGAAATATCATGTGTTTAGAACTTTACTTCTCTGCTTCTGATGTTCGTATCTAGTGTGTTTGTTTCAACGATTTTTTTTAATTCTTGTGGTAGTCAAGGAAGGACTGTTTGTAAAACCTTATTCCCCTATACGCCAGAACCTTCTCTCCATTCTGTCCATCCAGGCTTCTTATATATCATGACCAAATCTTACCATAAGTTTATCAGCTGCAACATTAAGAATGTTCTCTTTGTGACAGATCAACATGGGAAGGTGTGTACACCCAAGATTCCTGTTGGGGATGAGATCGGATCCTTGGATGTTAGTGAAGAAGGAGGACTTTGTTTAGATTCCATCTGGTTGCTCCACCAGTTCAGTGCAGAACAGGATTAAGAAAATACACATTTCAACATGTTACCACTTATTGCTCAGAGTGACTTTAAAAGCTATATATTAAAAAAAGAATATCAGAAGTCTTACTCTTTATGATGCTAAACAAAGAGTGAGCTCATTATTAGAGATTACAAAAGCTGGGAGATTTCTGTAGTTTGAGCTTTGCAAAAAAACTGATGTTACTTCATAATTAGATTCAAATTGTAATTTACTTATTTGTAGCTAGTATCACAATAGTGATGTTTTGTCCTCTGTGTGTGTTAGCACTAGATACCAGTTTTTCTTATTAGAGTTTATGTTAATTTCATTCACTTACGGTGCTCTCTGACAGATTTTTCCACTATAGAGTTATTTTTCTCTTTATTAAAAAGTGCCTTAGGAAGATTTACCGACTGATGTCCATAAGTCAACATGTTTAATCTGGAAGTTCCCTTTTCTCTTAGATTCTCTTGCAAGTAACTTACTTTAGGAAATGAAGGCTCTCATTCTTTTGACTTGTCAGATGAACTGAAATAAAACCCAGGCTCTGTCACCTACTGGATGTTTGACATAATATTCTGCTTGGTCTGGAAGCACTGGCAAAACTGGATAGCTCATTAGGAATTCAGAAAGTCAGAGCTCTAAATTAGAATCTGCATTTTAGCAAGATCTCTATTATGGTACACATTAAAATTTGAGAGGTGTCTAATGAACATTTATACCCTAACCTTCAATTGTACCCCACAAAATAGAAAATATAAAAATAAAAAATAAAAAAAAGAAAATTTGAGAGGCGCCTTCTAGTTCACCATAACTTTTCATGTGGAAAATATTTACAACTTATCCTGTATGAGGTAAATATAGCAGTCAAAAATTTATATTCCTGTGTTGATACTGTTAATTTTATACTATAGTGTCCACAGATGTATAGAATCTACACTGGTTTTGTGGATCTTATGCCATCCTCTTTCTTCAGAGTTATAGATACATTAGGGAATATTTCTGTGTAAAAAAGTACCTTATTGACTAATTCCAGTCACTCATATAAGTCAGAACTAGTTCCCTTTACTTTCTCGTTTCACCTGGATTCAATTTAAGAATTCTGCCCATGGCCACTTGGTAAATATGTTTGCTTGTTTTTTTTTCAGGTACTGTTGACATTCAGGGATGTGGCCATAGAATTTTCTCTGGAGGAGTGGGACAGCCTGGACCCTGCTCAGAGCAAGTTGTATAGGGATGTGATGTTAGAGATCTACAGAAACCTGGTCTTTCTGGGTGAGGATAACTTCAGTACACAGTTTGTATTTCTTTTTTTTTTTTTTTTGAGTTGGAGTCTCACTCTGTCGCCCAGACTGGAGTGCAGTGAAGTCGGACAATTAAGTTCACGAACATGTCACCATGCACTTACATTGGCAGCATTGTACATACAACTCTTTAAGATTTCATAACCTTGGTTGCTAAGGTTACTGTGTAAATATTTATATAATTTTCTGAGCAAGAAGGACTTATTATTGTCATTTTATTGTTTTATTTGCTGCTTGTAGCTATTTTGTCCTTTTTTCTCAATTTCTTTTTGTCTCATTAATTTTTGCATTTACATGCTCTGACTCTTTTCTTGTTTGTTTGTTTTTTTATTTTTGGCAACTCTATAGATATTTTCTTTGGTTACCACAGAGATAATGTAAACCTCTTAAGTTATAGCAAGATATGTTAAACGGTAACAACTTCATTTGGCATAGAAACATTCTTTGTCAGTATGGCTGCCCTAAACTTTGTTACTGATTTCTCTAAATGTATGTTTTTATATTATATATCCATAGTATAAAATGTGTATGATAATTTTTCTACTTTTTCTCTTAAATTTTTGAGCATAATTAAAAATGTTCTCTGCACCATCATTATACTACTACATAATGTTATTTTTGTGTATGTGCATATCTTTTCCAGAGTGTTAGGTATTTTCATGTAATATTGTTTTCCAGCACTGTCTAATTTTTAATTGAAGGGGTTCCCTTTAGCATTTCTTGTTGGGCAGGTGTACTGGAGATGTGCCCCTTCAACATTTGGTTACCTTGGAAAGGCTTTAATTTTGTCTTATTTAAGAAAAATTTTTTTGGTTATAATATTCTTGCTTGGAAGTTTTTCTCTTTCTGCATTTTGACTGTATCGCCCAACTTCGTGCTAGACTGCTAGGATTCTGTTGATAAACCCACTGATGTTCTCACAGGAGCATGCTTATATGACACATCACTTTATTTTTGCTGCTCTCACGATTCTCTTTTTGTCTGTGGCTTCCGAAGCTTTGTTTATACAGTGTTTTGTTACAGATCTCTTTGTTTTTATCCTGGTTGAAATTTGTTGAGCTTCTTGATTTTTTTTAACATCTTTTTTCTTACATTAAAAAGTTTCTAGTTATTATTGTATTCCTCACATTGAAACTTTTCCATCATTTTTATTGTATTCTTTGATTCTACAATTGCTGTGTTTTTAGTATTTTTAAAATATTTTCTTGATTTCGTTTTGTGTATGTATTTTCATTTCACTTATTAAAGGTAATTTATATGTTTCTATTTTTTTAGGGTTGATATCTGGGTGTTTATTTTGTTTCATGTTTAGGTCTTGTAACTGTGATATTTTGTATATTGTTGTAATCTTTCATTGAGATTTGGACATTAAAAAAAGTTACCCATCACAGTCTTTACAACATACCTTTGTCATATGGGAAGACTGACACCAACTGACCTAACTAGAGATTCTGGGAGCCTCTCTAGCCTATTCTTAGGATATGTCTTCTCTGGTGTTGTGTGTTTATTTTATCAGGCTGTATTTACTTACTGCACCTGTTTTCTTTTGTGGTACTGCTGTCTCTCTGCTGCTGTAGCAGTCTTGGTCTCAGTAGACCCAATCTGTGATTCACAGTATACTACCATTTCCTTCAGCACTCTGTGTTATGGAAAACAGAAGCCAGTCTTCCAAAAGGCCACTAAAAGCCAGAAGTATGGACACAGGTGTCACTATTTTTGTTGTTTTTGAAGGAGAATCCTGGAGTTGAGTGCTTATTCCTAAAGGCACCATGTTGTACTGGGGAGGAGGAAGGGCTCTGGTGTGTTAGTGTAACAAATCTTCCTTCCCTTCTATGTAGTGCTTGGATTCTGCTTATCTGGGGTGCTGCAAGCTCTTAACTGGTTTGTAGAGTTCTCACAAAGGCATTTTGGTCAGCATTTTTTTGTTAAGTTTATACATCTTTGAATAGGGTCTGGGGTATTTTATTATGCCATCTTGCTCATGTGCTTCTTATAATTTTATACATTAGATTTATAAAGTACATTCACCTGATTTTCCTAAGTGGCAAAATTTCTTATTTTCATTTCTTTCAGTGGTGTCTTCGCATTTTACCAAAGACCTTTTGCCAGAGTAGGGCATGAAAGATTCATTCCAAAAAGTGATGCTGAGAAGGTATGGAAACTGTGGTCCTGAGAATGTAAACTTAATGACAGACTGGAAAAGTGTAGATAAGTGTAAGGAGCTGGAAGGATGTGATAATGAACTTAGCCAGTGTTTCTCAACCACCCATTTACAAAGTTTTCAGTCGCATGAATATATAGAAGTCCATAGCAAATTGTCAAATCTAAATGGACATGAAATAAGCAATACTGGAGAGGAAGCTTTCAGATGCAAAAAATATGGCAAATCCCTTTACATGTCTTCAATTCTAACTCAACATCAGAGAGTCCATACTGGAAAGAATTCCTTCATATATGGAGAAAGTGGCAAAGCCTTTAACCAGTACTCGCAGTTTACTGAACATAAGAAAATTCATTCTGGATGGAAACTCTTCCTGTGCGAACAATGTGGTAAAGCCTTTAAGTTCTCATACCTTACTGAACATAAGCGAATTCATACTGGAGAAAAACCTTACAAATGTGAAGAGTGTGACAAATTTTTTAGCTTGTTCTCATACCTTACTCAACATAAGTGAATTCATACTGGAGAGAAACCTTACAAATGTAAAGAGTGTGGCAAAGCTTTTAGTTTGATATCAAACCTCACTAAACATAAGCAAATTCATACTGGAGAGAAAACTTACAAATGTGAAGAATGTGGCAAAGCTTTTAACCAGTGGTCAATGCTTACTACACATAAGTGAATTCATACTGGAGAGAAACTCTACAAAGGTGAAGAATGTGGCAAAGCTTTTAACCAGTGCTCAGTCCTTACTAGTTATATGCAAATTCATGTTGGAGAGAAACCCTACAAATGTGAAGAATGTGGCAAATCTTTTAGCTTGTTCTCATACCTTACTCAATATAAGTGAATTCATACTGGAGAGAAACCCTACAAATGTGAAGAATGTGGCAAATCTTTTAGCTTGTTCTCATACCTTACTCAACATAAGTGAATTCATACTAGAGAGAAACCCTACAAATGTGAAGAACATGGCAAAGCTTTTAACCGGTGCTAAGTCCTTACTGGTCGTAAGCAAATTTATGTTGGAGAGAAACCCTACAAATGTGAAGAATGTGGCAAATCTTTTCGCTTGTTCTCATACCTTACTCAACATAAGTGAATTCATACTGGGGAAAAACCCTACAAATGTGAAGAATGTGGCAAATTTTACATATCATTCTCAAGTCTTTTTAATCATAGGAAAATTCATACTGGAGAGAAACTCTACCCATGTGAAGAATGCAGCAGAGCCTTAGCCGGTACTCAAGCCTTTGTAGACATAGAAAAATTCATTCCAAAGAAAAACTTCCAGTATAAGGAATGGGGAAAGTCCTTAACCAGTGCTTATATCTTAGTTTGTATGAAGGAATTCACACCTGAGAATTATACAAATGTTAAAAAAAGGTGGCTAAGCCTTAAATACTTGCATACTTGCTAACTTAGCATTAGAGTTCATATGTGTCTAAATGTAATTACTATTGAATGACCTATCACAAAATATAAGCCTTAGACTGCACAAGCGTATTTATCCTAAAGAAAAGATTACAAATAAAAAGCGTACATTACCTTTACTTATCTTATTGTACACAGAAAAATTATACTTCAGAGAAACTAATAGTTTCTAACTGTTACTCAAACTTTATTCAACTTCAGAGAAAGTTTATTGGCAACACACCTTACCAATGTAATAAGTTCAGAAAACCATGTGTTCAAATAATATATCTTAGAAAACAGCAGAGTTTATACAAAAAAATACTTTTAAGTAATTTATATGTATGTAAGTTTGCCAGGAGTAGGAGATTAATTTTTTTGGAAAGTTACAGTTACACTTAAAATATATTTTTTTGTATTGAAAATACTTTAGATTTTTAAAAAAAATAAATAATGTAATTTAAGTCTCAGATTGCTTTATTTCTGTTGTTTATATGAATGGATGTGGTGAGTTGTTGCATCAGAGTTTTGAGAGGTCCTTTTATATTAGGTGGGCATCATTTATATACCCGTCTATGGAAGATTCAGGACATTGGAACGTAGACTGCATCAAGAAATTCTAAGTGGAGAGGCTCTTTGTGGTTAACTTATAACAGTGTTGTAAGTGATGCATAAGGTAGATGATCAGAACCTTTTCCTTCTGCATTATAGCAAGAGAGAAATATTTAAATGTCAGAAATTGTTTTACCAACTGCATATTAATGTAATAAAAATAGTGAATTTTGTAATGCTTTTTAAAGTCTATGCATAAACTTAATTTGTTTTAATAAAACAACATTTTTTAATGTGTTTGAACTGTTGTGCATTCAATCAAGTGTTATCTTGCCACCAACATTAACCTATCCCAACTTCCTCAAGCTTGTAGGTAACAAATAGTAACAATACATTGGTGAACATGGTGAAATGACATCTCTAGTCATCCCTTTCCCTGTGGCCTTAATGTCAAATAATTTAGAGAAGATAGTTCTTGTATCTTGTTATTTTTCTTCTTTCTGTAATTACAGGATGATTATGATGGTTATAATGAAGATGATATAGGAGAGTAATAAAAAGCTATACATTTCAGAATTTTGAATGAATATTTACAAAATTATATCCTACATTTTTCTTTGAACATGTATTCTCTCTGGCTTTCAAAATACACACAGATGTCTAGCTTTTATTTACATTGAATTAAATGTGCAAATATTGCTCTCTTTAAACTAAGTGTAATAAAATTGTGGAACAATTGGTGTTTGTGTAAGTGTAGGTATGTGCCTATTTTGAGAACAGAAAAATAGTTGAACAAAACAGATAATTTCAAAAGTTGATAATTTACTAGCAAACTAGAAACCTTAAAAATTCTGAAAGCAGATCTTTCTGTTTTGTAGTGGATTTATTTTCTAATATTTTATGACTCACTTTTACAACCTCCCCCATTCATATCATGTGGTTTTACTTGCTTACTCATGCTGTACCTAATACTTAATTCCTTGCTCCAAAGATCATTAAGAATTCCTTTATAACCTTAGGGATTATAAGAATATTTTAAGTGAAAATTAGTCTTTCTTACGGGCTAATTTGAAGATGTGAGTAGTTCCACAATGAGTGTATTAAGCTACATTATACCTAGTTTGTACATTTCATTTTTTGTTGTTGTTCAAGTGGAGAACTCTAAGCCAATTTTGGGTTTTGTTTTTTTTTTTTTTCAGTTATTGTTTCTTTCACCTACTTAATTGAGTTTATTGACTTTATTGGGTCAATTCAGGTAAACATTAGGTAGGCTTCATAAGTCATGGGGGTGCTCGACGTATAAATGAAGTAAACAAACACAAGACAGTACTAGGTGTGTAGTAGAGGCTCTTTAATTAGCAGTAAATATATCTTTTAAAGTGAGTTTGGCTCTTGGTAAGGTCTTAAAAATATCCAGAGTGAAAAAAATGGCATTGATTCTGCATTTGGAGAGAGGATATCTATACCTAGGCTACACAGCTGGCTCTCTAAATTTAGAAAAAGGAATTTTGCTTCTTTCATTTCTTAATTATCTTTAGATTTTTGCTGACTCTTATCATTTGTCCCAGTTACACATGCATTCCAACTCTTCTCTTTTTGCCTGTGTTAGGTCTACAGCTTGCTCACTGTTTCCCCCGCCCTGTGTCATCACACATAGTGTCCTCCAGATTCTGATGAGACATTGGGAATTTTTAATGTGGTGCAAAATTGTTTTAACTGGAGAGGTGGAGGTCGTTTATTGGTTAAAATGCAGCATTTAGATCACTCAATTGAAATAAGAGGGATGCAGTGTCTGTGGTCCAGAGGATTAAGTCAGGCAGTTAGCATTGTTTGCCTTTGTAAAAGAAAAGTGCCATTAGATCCTAATACAAAATGTCATAAATATAAAATTGGTTAGAATGGGTAAATCATTTAGAACAGGGTGCCATGTATTGTCAGTGCTATAATATAAACATCAAATTTGGAAATCTCTGAAGAGAAAATACATGTTTAAGGAGAGTTAATGGTAAGTGAATAATTTTGAATTTTATTTTCTATGAAATATTGATATGACCACTTTCTATGCAAGGTCTTCAGTTTTTGAATGTACATTGGGGACCGTCTCATTCTTATGATTTTTTAAACTTTGGATAGTTTTTTTTTTAATTTTTTACTTTATTGTAAAGATGTGGGGTACAAGTACGGATTATATACGTAAGTAGTTTAAGTTAAGGTAAAGTTTGGGCCTCTAACCGGTCCTCACTAGCCCTGGTTTAGAATCAGGGCAAGTAGTAGTATCTTAGTAGTGTTACGTGTCCCCCCACCCCCTACTTCCTGGAGGACCTCAAATGATTCTACAAAAAAAGACACTTGCACACACATGTTTATTGCAACACTAGTCACAACAGCAAAAACGTGGCACCAACCCTGCTATCCATCAATATTTTAATGGGTGTAGTTCACCATCTTGAGTTTTCATTTTTATTCACTTAACTGTAGTCAAATTCTTGATGATACTTTCTAAAAAAATTTTCAAATATGGCATCTGTTGGATTGAAACATTTTCTCAGCAATTTCGTATGCAAACTTGTTTTCTGTGTTCACAGAGTGGCCCAAGGTGGGACCATTAGCAACGCCTGCCCTGTCATGTCTTTTGTATCGTCACCACCAGCACCAGAAACTCCAGGTGTGCTGAGGTTAAAGTAAAAGCCCTGAAGTACGTTGGCCTCTCCCATGTTCTGTGCTGGGTCCTGAATATTTTGGTAGATGTCAGAGTTCCCATGCATAAGACATAAATGACAAAAACATGTAAAAAATTACATATATTGATATTATTCAACTAAGTTTATGACAAAGACATAGGCTTAGTGTTTGCAACATTGTTATTCCATTGTATTTTTAAAAATTGACAGAAAATTTAATGAATTTATCATGTAGAATGGAATTTTTGAAGTATTTATGCATTCCCAATACTTAATTCTAGCTAGCTAACAAGTGCTCTATCTTAGGTAGTTGTCATTTTTATGGTGAGAACATAACATGACTGTCTCAGCATTTTTAAAGGTATAGTATATTCTCAATATAGTCCCCATGCTGCACAATAGAGTTCTTGAGCTTATTCCTTCTTTCAAGCAGTAATCACTTGTCTTTTGACAGATATCTCCCCAAACCTCCCTCCTCCTGAAAAACCTCAGCTTCTGATAACTGCCATTCTACCCTCCACTTCAATGAGATCAACAACTTACTTAGGATCCACACAGGAGTGAGATCATGACCTTCTGTGCCTTGTTTATTTCAATTAATAGTGTCCTCCAGTTAATGTGATTGAAAATGACAAGATGTTTCCTTTTTATGGCTGAATAATATTTCATTGTGTGTATATGTATATATCAAATTTTTTATTCCATTTTATTCCATTCCTTCAGTGATGAACACTTAGGTGGATTCTATATCTTGGCTATTGTGAGTAACATGGAATTACAGATGACTCCTCAACATACTGACTTTTAAAAATACATAATAGTGTGACTGCTCTATTAGATGGCAGTTCTATTTTTAATTTTTCTGTGAAATCATTATACTGTTTTTCCATAATGGGTGCCCATTATGTGAATATTCATATATATTCACACCAACAGTGCAAACATTCATTTTTCTTCACATTTTTGCCATCACTTGTCCTTGGCTTTTTATTAATAGTCATTTTACCAAGAGTGAGTTCATATCTGTAGTGGTTTTGGTTTTGTGTTTTCCTAATTATTATTGACATTGAACATTTTTTCAAGTATCTGTTGACCATTTGCATGTCTTTTGAAAAATGTCTATTTAGGTCTTTTGCTCTCCTTTTTTGTTGAGAAGAGGATCTCTTTTGCCCAGGCTGAAGTTGCACGATCACGGCTCACCTCAGCCTCAAACTACTGGGCTCAAGCAATTCCGCTTCAGCGTCCCAAGTAGCTAGGACTTGCAGGTGTGCACCACCATGCCTGGCTTTTTTTTTTTTTTTAATCCTTTTGTTGAAGAGACTGTTTTCTTCCCATGGTGTGTTCTTGTTACATACCTTGTGAAAGACGGTGGCATGCAGTGAGACTCAACACCCGTTAAGGCCAAGAGATTTTAATGGGATGAGAGAGGTGGCTACAGAACCTGAGAATTAGGTTGCAGCATGGAGGCAGGGGTGTGGCAGGTTTTATAGAAATTTAAAGCGACCTGTCGGTTACCTATTAGTAGGCAGGTGAGGCATTTTGGGGATTGGTAGGGGCTTTCGCGGGCACGGGAATGGTGGACTTTGTTGTGGAAGAAGAACCCGGAAAGCCTTGTCGGAGCCTCCATGTTAGTTTGTCCAGGCGCCTTCTTAGGTGGGAGCGCCATTTTAGGTGGGGGCCACGCCTAGCCTTAACCTTTGGAGCGGGTGGGTTCCTTGTGGCTGGCTGGGGCCTTTCACCTTGTCTAAAGTCAGTCAGCTGTAAACAATCCATAAATATTTTTCTGTTCTCTCTGTTCACTCCACTGGCATGTGTGTCTGCTTTTATACCATACTGTTTTGTTACTATAACTTCATAATAGACTTCAAGGTCAGATAGTGTGGTGCCTCCTGTTTTTGTTTGTTTGTTTGTTTGTTTGTTTTCCCCCAACTGCTCTGGTTACTCTTTTACAGTACTATCTAAATATTAGAATTTTTAAAATTTCTGTAAAAAATGGCATAGGGGACGTTTGAATAAAGTACAAACTCCAGTTAAGAAAAAAAAAAAAAGAATGACATAGGTATTTTGATAATAATTGCACAGAATTGATAGATCGTTTTGTTTAGTACAGGCATTATAACAATATTAATTCTGCCAGTCCATGAAGAAAGGATACTTTACATTTATTTGTGCTTTAATTTCCCACAAGTGTTTTTTGTTTTTAATGTATAGATATTTCAACTTTTTGTTTAAATTCATGTCTAAGTATATTTTTGTCCCTCTTATAGATGAGATTGTTTTAAATTTTTTTTCCAAATAGTTCATTGTTACTGCATAGAAATGCTACTGATTTTTGTAGATTGAGTTTGTTTCCTGCAGGTTTACTAAGTTTGTTCATTGGTTCTGACAGTTTATTGGAGACTTTATGGTTTTTTATATATAAGATCATGTCATGTGCAGAAAGGAACAACTGAACATCTTTTCAGTCTGAATGTCTTTGGTTTTTTTCTTGAATAAGAGTGCTGAAAGTGGACATACTTGCTGTGTTCAAGATCTTAGAGGAAAAAAACCTATGACGAGTTCTTATTTAGTATGATGATAGCTGTGCATTTGTCGTATATGGGGTGCATTTTGTCTATCCTTAATTTGTTAAGAGTTTTTATCATGAAGGATGTTGGATTTTGTCAAAATCTTTTCTTGTTTTTTTGTTTTGTTTTGTTTTTGCATTTATTAAAATGTTATAGTTAGCCCTGAGGTCTGTCATTCTGGTCAGAATCTGGGAAGATGCATCCATACTTATAGAAGAAGCCATGAGGATACCCTATCTCACATTTTCTGGCCATGTCCTGTTTATGATGTCTACTGTGAGTGTCTGATTTCCAAAATACAATTGAGGCCCATGAACTGTCATCTGCTTTCTCACTGAATTATGCCACGAATCTAGAAATTGATTGTACAAATTAAGTACTTTGTGTGTGTGTGTGTGTGTGTGTGTGTGTATGTGTGTGTGTGTGTTGAATAAATGAACCCCAACTAGAACATCCTCAGAAGTCTGAGCACCTAAAGATTCTTTTCCGTGTCAAAGATAAAAATCAACTAAAGGAAATTAAAAAGGAACATATTTTTTGGTTGGGGGTCTCACTCTGCTTCCTAAACTAGAGTACAGTGACATGATCACAGCTCACCATAACCTTGAGCTCCTGGTCTAAAGCAATTCTCCCACCTCAGCCTCTTACGTACTGGGAGTACAGGCACACACCACCGTGTCCAGCTAATTTTTAAAAACTTTTTCATAAAGATGAGATGTTACTATGTTGTCCAGACTGGTTTCGGAGTCCTGACCTCAAGAAATTCTGCCTCAGCCTTCCGAACTGCTAGGGCTAAGGCATCAAACACTGCACACCCAGAATCAAATATTCTTTATAAATGCAAAGACAAGTTTGCTTTCTATGTGCTTTTCCAAACATAGACATGGACCACTAGGGTGTGATTCAGAGAGCATCTTCTATAAAAGTGGAAAAAAGTAAATAGAAACAATCACCGCACACCTAACAGCCTTTCCATAGAGCTGTGTGATATCCTCAGGCCATATCTTAGGCCATGTGGTTACTTCAAGAACCTTATGAGGTTCATCCTGAAAAACAAACTCAGGCTCAGCTGCAGTGACACCCCCAAGACACCTCAAATAAGTGGTAGAGTCACCACCGTAACTTGGAGGGGATGACCACTGGCCTGCTGAACAGCTGTTCAAGAACTGTGGGGTGGTGAAGAAGTCCTGGTAGGAGACCAGGTAGGTGGTAAAAGAGGAGATGGTTCTATCTTGGGAAGCTGTATCCAGGGACTCCACTGGGTCCCCCTTTGTGCCTGTGGGGTAGGGGATGGGGCCTGTATCATGCAGATCTCTGGGTTCAAGGTGGACTTCGTTTCATACAATGGGGGAGAAGAATAAACAAAGTCAGTGACAACACTGAAAACCATCAGAGGATTGGGGTCTGGAGCTCAGATCAAGAATGACCAACTCTTATGTGTGTGGAGGACTTTGATGTCTGTGGTAAAGAAGTTTTTAGTCTTCTAAAGTAAAACTTGATATTGGGGCAGAGATTTATTAAACCATCTGTACTTTCAAGGCATATTCACAGTATTAGGTTAGCTGTCAAGCAATAGCATCTGCCCATACTAATAGTATAAAAAAGCATCCCAGTGAGTCCTTTAAACACATCCTCATTGTAGATATGAGAAAACAGATGCTTTTTGTGTCAAATACATGGGTCAGCCCTGAGAACCTACCACCGTGAGGGCTACATAAAATTGTTTCCAGATTACCAGAGGCTCAGTCTTCTTCTGGCATGGGGGACAAGGACATGGGAGCTTCATTTCTTCTTTATTTTAAAGACTGTGCATAAGGCAAGACCCTCTAGGAATATTCGTTTGACTTAAAAACATAATAGTTTTTGTTTATTTTACATTAAGGGCAGTCTTGAGAAGCAGCTGCCACAATCCCAGATCTGGCAGAGGATCAATCCTGGGAGACTCCAGGGTGGGAGGAAGCTCATCACAGGGCCAAGGATTTGAACAGATGGCTCAGGGAAGAGAAATTGAAAATAGGTATTAAACAACTGAGAGGTGACTCATATATGCCAGTTGGGACATCGAAAGTAAAATGTTATTTGCAACATAGACACCAGATTGGCAACAATTTAGAAGAATGTTAACATTCAAGGGAGGCTGGATGTACAGAAGCAGCTATAATCAGAGACTTCTGGTGACAGTGTACCTGTCAGAGCTTTTCTCAAAAGTAATCTGGCTGTAGCTATTAACTTTTACATACTCAAATCCTTTCACCAAGTAATTCTTTCCTGGGAGTCTATACTCTGCAGAGAATTAGTGTTTGTTATGAGGGAAATTGTTTTATGTCCCCCTAATTTATATTTTATAATTGTTTTATGTCCCCCTCCTGTTCTAACACCCAGTGCCTCAGAATGTGACTGTATTTGGATATATGGTACTTAAAGAGGTAATTAAGGGTGAGTTCATTGGAGTGGCCCATATTTCAATATGACTGGAGTTCTTATACGGGGAGGTGGTAGAGGCAGAGAAGCACAAGAGAAGACCCTATGAAAACAAATAGAAGACGGCCACCTACAAGCCAAGGAAAGAGACTTCAGTAAAACCATCCCACCCAACAGCCTGATGTTGAATTTCTTGCCTTCAGAATTATGAGAAACTGCATTTCTCTTGCTAAAGCCCTTCAGTCTGTGTGGCTGTGTCACATCACCCCTAGAAGCTGTTACCACCTAATGTGATACATGCAGGATGTTTTCTGCAGCACGGTTGTCATGGACATAGGATTTTATCATGTCAGTCTTCACCAGCAAGGAAAGACTGATCCGCTGTGGGAAATGACATTCTCTGGAGAATATTAGGAAGATATATGAGCCCATAGCCTCTGTCCTGATGGGCTACATGGACGAGTTCTGTGAAACAACATGTAGACAAATGCATGGAGAGAGTAGCTTAACCCCCTTTTTGTATAAATCCTCCAATTCTTTGTGTAAAAACCTCTCCACTAAGATGGTTTATTTGAAAAAATTGGAGATAGTCTGGCCAGCAGTGGAGCTGCTGCTACAGAAGACTTCAGAATAGGTAGTTAGAATGATAAAAACAGCAACAGGCAAAGGTACTCATGGCCTAGTGTAAAGTAAAAGCAGCACTAAAGTGTTTTCTCAGACAGTCCTGCAACAGATAATTTGACCTAACCAAGATGTCACTGAGGGCTAATGGAGAGCAGTTTTGTTTGAGAGTTAACTGTGGGTCACTTAAGTCAAAAAAGCCCTAGGACGGGGTCCAGAGAGTCCCCATATTCAGGTCTCGATTCTGGGCCCACCCTGATCTTCTCAGTTCCCTGTCTGTGGAGACCTCTCTGTTCTGCTCGCATCCTGGCTCGGTGCTAGTCATGGTTGGTAGTGTGGTTGGTATACCTGCCCTTTTCCCAAGGAGATGGAGGAGTTAGATCCATCAAACAGATCTTAAATGATCTTCATGGAAATCTGCAGAGAGAGTGTCTGTCTGCTAGGTCAGAAGATTTTAATAGTCTGCCTGGCTATCCACAGAGGACACCCCCGTTAGACAGTCTTCCTAGACAGGCACATAGGTGCATCTGCATAGACTTCCTGCCAGTGAGGAAACCAAATGACAACCTGGAGCCTTCATATTCACATCTGAGTGACAAACTTTGTCCCAAACACATAACTTCCCATCCTGCCCACCATGACCTGGGAAATGAACCTAACAGACCCATCAGGCTTGCAACACCTGGCAACCTCCTTTTGTCCAGGAAGGATTCACTCATTCCCTGCTCTCCCTATACATAGTGATGGGGAGGGCTTTGGAGCTGTCCTGATGGATTTATAGGTGAGACCCAGGCATGGATGGGCCTGCCCTGGTCTGCCCTGTGTTACCTGTTGGTGCCAAATCACCAGAGACATCGAGATGAGGGCTGAACCAGCATCTGGATTATCTGAACAGCCTCCCACTTTAGGCCTTGCTGAGGTGAGAGCCCTGGAAAGTTGGGACACAGCAGGAGAACATTTTGCTCTCTTGAGTGTCTACCACCAAGTGAGCTGGACATGGAGCTGTTGCTAGAATGTGGTGCATCATTACCAGAGTTCTTAAATTCTGCTGGTATCCGTCACCAAGAATGAGGTCACTTCTTCAAGGTTCCATCACCTGGACCTCATTCTTTCATAAGACCTTCCCAAAGTTCCCCTGGACTGATAACTGTTCACTTTCCTCTCCATGTCAACTCTTACCTGTTCACAGTTATACAAACAGCCTCCTTTAGCACCCTTGGAAGACTCAAATGCAATGAGGATCCCAGGTTTCAGGAAACTGAGCTGGAGTACTGCCTCTTTTTTCTCACCATTTCCGTGGCCCTAGATAACTCACTGTGTGTCTTTGGGCCTCGTGAGCCTTCCAGCATGCACAGTGAGGAGCGTGTGAGCACCTTCTTCCTAAGGAACTCATCAGGTGTGTATGAGATGTAGCTTACAAGAACCATGGTGTGGTTTCACATGTAGATACTGCACATACTTAGAGATGGAAGAATTATAAGAAGGGGTGGGGGCAGCATGAAATACAACTCAAAACCTGGGTCCAGCAATGTAATCTTGGGAAAGTCACTTCTCTTTGAGCCTCATTTTCCATTCTGCACCAGTGAAAGCTTTAGATTATGTGACATTCAGATATTGTCATCCTCTGATATCACTTCCCATACCTTCCCATTATACCTAGAATCAGATCCATGTGCCTAACATCAGCCCATGTGGTAGGCAACCTCCACCGAAGCTCACAGCACTAAGTGGTCAGTGACACTTCTGACCAACAAAATACAACACATGTGATAGGGGACCACGTCCCCTTGTTCAGGCTGCTAGAGGAAAGAACCATAAACTGGGCAGTTGATAAACAACATAATTTTGCTTCTCACGATCTGGAGACTGGAAGTTGGAGATCAGGATCTCAGCATGGTCAGGTTCTGGGGAGGACTCTCTTCTGAGTTACAGTCTTCAAGTTGTATCGTCATGTGACAGAGGGAAGGAGAGAGAGCTCTCTGGGTTTTCTTTTTTTTTTTTGAGTTGGAGTCTTACTCTGTCACCCAGACTGGGGTGCAGTGGCCGCTCCCGGCCACTGCAGCCTTGACCTGCTAGGCTCCGGCAATCCTTCTGCCTCAGCCTTCCAAGTAGCTGGAACTACAGGCGCATGCTACCATGCCCGGCTAATTTTTTATTTATTGTAGAGATGAGGTCTTGCCAAGTTGCCCAGGCGGGTCTCGAACCCATGGGCTCGAGAGGCAATCCACTCACCTCAGCCTGCCAAAGCGTGGGATTGCAGGCTGAGCCACCGAGCCTGGCTTGGGTTTTCTTTTGTAAATCCAGTAACCCCAATCCTGAGGGCTCTACCCTCAGGACCTAATTACCTTCACCTTCCTAATACCATTGTACTGGGGACTTAGGATTTTGACACATGAATTGGGAGGGCATTAAGTTTATTGTAACTTTCAAGATTTTATTGTAAAAATAATCTGTCATTTCCCTCCTACTTGCTCTATCCTATGCTCCCCCCTCAATTTCTGTCTCTCTCTCTCTCTCTCTCTGTGTGTCTCCCTTTGTCTTTCTGTCTCTCTGTTGTATTCCTCAAACTGGGGAAGCAAATTCTGAGGTTATGAGCTGCCCCATATGGAAGCCCCCATGGCAGAGAACCGAGGGCGTGCCCAGGCCAACAGTCAAGGAGGAGCTCAGGCCTTTGGTCCACACTGAATCCTGCAAGTATCCACATGAGTGAGAAAGCCCATCCTTTCCCTATCCAGCTTCAGTTGAGACCACAGCCAAATCTCAAGAGAGATTTGAGGCAGAGGCACCCAGCTAAGGTGTGCCTAGATGCTGGTTTACACAGATTGTGAGATATCAAATATTTGTTTAAAGGTGATAAGTTTGGGGCACTGTTGTCAGAGAAGGCAAGTAACTCCCTTCATCTCCTAGGCCCAGGACCCTCTGCCTACTCCTCCAGGCTCCCTTCAGCCACACTGGATCCTTTCTAAACTTTTGTGCCAAACTCACTTCCACCTGTGAGTCTTTGCACCAGGTGTGACTTCTCCTAACACACTGTTCCCAGACTTGTGAATGACTGGCTTCATATGTCATTCTGGTTATGGCATAAATGTGACCCCAATGAGGCATTTGGGTCAGTGACTCCATTTCACTAGAGCACTTGCTCTTTTTCCTTCTTGTGCACTTGCTTCAGTGTTTTTGTCCAGCTCTCCTCAGACTGTGGGCTTCTGGGAAAGGGAGCAGGGGCCACTTGGTCATTTTTAGCACCATATGCTGGGCTACTGGAGCATGTGGCACAGGGTGGTGGTCAGGGCAGATTTGCTGACTGAATAAATATCGATGCTACTCTTCCTTCTTCTGACCACTTCATGATGAGGAGATCGTTCACAACAATAAGAGGTGCAAGTCTGGTCTCAGGCAGAGACAGCCAGAATGACCTTGGCATTACTCTGTTCTGGCTCCAGCTGCTCCAGCAGAGTCTGGGAACCAGGAGCACAGAATGTTCGGCCCCTTGGTTCCTCCTGCATCTTGGGGTCCTCAAGACAATGACTCTCCAGACTGAAGAGAACTCTTCTTAGTTGCAGACTGCAAACTTCAGTTTGTATCTTCACCTGGCAGAGAAGGGGGAGAGAGCTCTCTGGGGTTTCTTTTGTAAATCCAGTAACGCCTATCACGAGGGCTCTATCCTAAGGCCCTAATTACCTTCAACCTCCTAATACCATTTTAGTTTTCTCCTGCCTTTTTTTTTCTTTGTGATTGGAGGCTAGTTGCTATCACTTTAAAATAATTGGTAATATAACGTTATTTGTAAGCCTCATGGTAACCACAAAGCAAAGACATAGAATAGATACACACAAGATAAAAAACAACAGTTAAAATATAATACAAGAGAAAACCACTTATACACAAAGGAAGACAGGAAGAGAAGACTAACAAAGCACCAAGAAAACAAAAGCAAGATAACAGTTATAAGTGCTTACCTATCAATAATAACATAGATTCTCAACCTTTTTGACATCAGTGACCAGTTTCGTAGAAGACAATTTTTTCATGTCCTTAGGGGTCGGGGGTTGGAAGGATGGTTTCGGTATGATTCAAGCACATTACATTTATTGGGCACTTTATTGCTATTATTATTACATTATGATATATAATGAAATAATTATATAACTCTCTATAATGCAGAGTCAGTGGGACCCCTGAGCTTGTTCTTCTGAAACTAGAAGGTCCCACTGGGGGTGATGGCAGGCAGTGACACCAGTAGTGTGTTGCTTATGTCGACTCTACTCCGTAATCTTGTTTTGGCTGCTGTCATTGTTGAAAACCCTGCTTCACAAAGATAGTATGTTGGAAATGGAAGCAGATGTTTTAGTGCTTTGGGGGCAATCTCAGGATATTCCATATTCAGAACATATGGAGATTTGAAGTTGTCCAAATATACTTTTGAGGCTACCATCTCATGATCTCAAGCAGTTGATCCTCTTCTAGCATGAACAAAGTCAACTCACCAGGCTTATTCAGAAATGGGTTGTACATTCATTCCTTCCCAGTTTGGGGGTCTTTTGTAGTTGGGAGGTAATGCTCAAATTCTTTTGAAAGCTAAGATAAGTGGTCATATACCAGCTGGGAGAAAGAAGGCCTCTTTCAAAATCTGCTAATATTTGAAATATGTCAAAACTCCCAATGTTCACTCACTGCTCCCCTAATTTCAATTTGGCTCTGAATGTAGCCACTTTAGCTGCTGACTTGACCACGGTTGTCATTCTCTCCTGAAGTGGCAGATTTAGTTCATCGAGCAGGTTGAATATGCCACACAGACAAGTTTTGAGACCCATTCTGTGTCACTGAAATGTGCTGCTAGTGGTGACTGTTTTTCTAAAGGAAATATCTGGAGCAGATCTCATAACTCAAAAATTCTGGCCAGTGGTCTATCTTTAGAAAGTCCCACTTCCGTGTAGAAGAGAAGACATATGTGCTTTGCGTCCATCTCCACAGAGAGCTGTGAAAACAGATGTGAGTTAAGGGCATGTACTTTTTAATGTGATTGACAATTTTAATCACATTCTACAAAACATTCTTAAGCTCAAGTGTCATTTTTTGGCTAGCCAGCATGTCTCTATGGAGGACACAGTGTGTAGACTCACATTCAGAAGTGACCAGTTTGACCTGAGTAGTGAAACCAGAAAGCTTTCCAGTCATAGCAGCTGCTCTGTGTGTATACCGACACAAAATGACGAATTCAGTTTTCCTGATATGTTATCATTCAAACTACTTGAATAGTTCTGCAGGTGTGGTATTGATTGGCAACAAAAATGCACATAACACATTCTCGTGCATATCCTCCTGGAAAACACATCACACAAAACAAGCGTTGTTGCTTTGCTGTCAGACTCATCATCTGGATTGTACACTGTGACTCATTAGTCCTAACAAGTGTGCCTCAATATCCTCTTCTATTTCGTCAATTTGTCTAGTTATGGTGCTAGCCAAAAGAGAAACTCACGTCACCTTTCGAACTGCAGCCTCTCCTAAAAGTTCTCAATAAATGTCTTTAGCAGCAGGTAGGATAAACTCTTCACCAATAGTAGAGGGCTTCTTAGCTTTAGCAATGCAGTTAAGCAACTAAGAATGATGGTCAGTGCAGACACATTTGATACACACACATTTTGTTCTTTGTGTTTACATCTTTTTTTTTTTTCTCTTGAAAAACTCCAAAGTTTGCCTTTTAATGCAGGGTGCTTGGTGTCCATGTGGCAAAGCAGTTTTGAAGGTTTCATGGCTTTGTTGGACAGCTGGTTGCCACATTTTATACAAAGTGGGCTTGGAGAATGTGAATCACCTGTTGCAATGAACCCATAATTTAAGTAGGTCCCTTGGTATTTTCTTTTAAACGCAGCTTTTTGTTTGCAGGCTTAGAGTCTTCTACTGTCTCATCATTGGGTCTTCCCCCTTTTAAGAAAAGCTCACCAGTAACGTTTGTTTTTTGGCTAGAATTAGCTGTGGACTTACCAAAACTATGACTGAGACAAGTCCACATGGGAAGGAGGCATGGAAAGAATTGGTAAATAAAATAACGAGTGGGTCACATGCAGACTAAAATAAGTGTTGGATTCTGATGTAAAGCCTGCCACCAGATGCAGCTGTATAATTGAAGTACATCAACTTGCTTGCTACTCACTGATAGGGGTTTGATATGAGTTTGCAAGCAGTTGATTTACTATGGTCTCTGTGCAGTCAAACCTCACTGCTAATGTTACTCTGTATTTGCAGCTGCTCCCCAATGCTAGTATCACTGCCTTAGCTCTACCTCAGTTCATCAGGCATTAGAGTCTCATAAGGAGTGCACAGCTTAGGTCCCTCACATGCACAGTTCACAATAGGGTTCATGCTCCTATGAGAATCTAATCCTGTTGATCTCCTAGTAGGCGGAGCTCAGATGGTAATTTGAGTATGGAGAGTGGCTGTAAAGACAGATGAAGATTCGCTGGCTTGCCCACTCACTGCAACTCAACTCCTGCTGTGCAGTTCAGTTCCTAACAAGCCACAGACCAGTACTGGTTAATGGCCTGGGGCTTAAGGGGCCTCCAACATAGAATGTAAATGGATTAAATTCTCAAATTTAAAAAGAGTGGCTGAATGGATAACAAAACAAGACCCAAGTATTAATATATGCTGCCTACAAAAGACTCACTATCCTAATAAAGACATACATAGACTAAAAATGGAGGAATGGGAAAAAAATGCCATGCAAACTGAAAGCAAAGAAGACCAGGAGTAGTTATATTTATAAAAAAATAGATTCAAGACACAAACTCTAAAAAGAGACAAAATTTATTTTATAATAAAAGAGTCACCTCAGCAAGAGCATATATTAGTTGTTAGTATATATGCACTCAATGCTATAAGACCAGATATGCCAAGCAAATATTAGTGCTAAAAAGAGCAATAGATGCCAATACAATAATAGTTGGGAACTTCCAGCATTGGATAGATCATCTAGACAGAAAATTAATAAAGATACATCAGGATAATATAAGCCAAATGGATCCAACAAAGCATTTCATCTAACAACTGTAGAATACACATTCTTCACCTAAGCACATAAAATGCTTTAAAAAATAGACCTTATGCTAGACCCCCAAAAAGTCTCACAAAAATTTTTAAAAATCATGCCTACTATAATTTCTAATCACAATGAAATAAAAGTAGAAATCAATAAAAAGGGAAGTGTTGGAAACTATATAAGTACATGTAAACAAAATAACATGCTCCTGAACAATCATTAGGTCAATGAGGAAGTTCAGAAAGGCATTATAAAAATTTCTATTTAAAAATGAAAATACAACATATCAAAACACACGGAATACAGCAAAAGCAGTGCTAAGAAGTTTATAGAAATGCAAAAGAACAATGAAAACAGTGTATAGAAATAAATGTCTACAATAAAAAAAGTAGAAATATTTCAAATAAATAGCTGCATAATGCTTTTTTCTTTTTTTCTTTTTGAGACAGGATCTCACTTTGTCATCCAGTCTGGAGTGATCATAGCTCACTGCAACCTTGAATTCTTGGGTTCAAGTGATTCTTCTGCCTCAGGCTGCCTAGTAGCTAGAACTCTAGTGCATGCCACCATGCCTGGCTTTTTTTTGTGGTTGTTGTTTGCTTTGTTTTGTTTTGTTTTGATTGTTCGTTTGTTTCAGATGAGGTCTTGCTATATTGCCCAAAGTCTCAAACTCCTGGCCTGAGTGATCTTTCAACTTCAGCTTCCCAAAGTGCTGGGGCTTACAGATGTAAAGCCATCATGCCTGGCCCTGATGTATCTTAAAGAACAAGAAAAAATAAGCCTAAAGTTAATAGAAGGAAAAAAATAATAAAAGTCAGAGCATAGAAAAATTAAATTGAGACAAAAACATACCCAAACCAGTAAACAAACGAAAACTTAGTATTTTGATAAGATAAACAAAACTGAGAAAATTTAAGCCAGACTAACCTAAGAAAAAAAGAAAAGAGAGGACCTAAATTAAGTCAGAAATAGCAAAGGAGACATTACAACTGATACCACAGAAGTTCAAAGGATTGTTAGACACAATTATGAGCCTCTGTATGTCCAAAAATGGGAAAACCAAGAAGAAGTGGATAAATTCCTAGGCCCATCTAACCTACCAAGACCAAATCATGGAGAAACTCAAAACCTAAATAGATTATTAGCAAGTAATGAAGTAGAAGCAGTGATTAAAAGTCTCCCATCAAAAAAGAACCTAAGACCTCAATTCTAACAAACATTTTTACTTATGTATTTATTTTTGAGTCCAAGTCTTACTCTTTTGCCCAGTCTGGATCATGGCTCACCACAACCTTGGCCTTCTGGGCTCAGGTGATCCTTCTGCCTCAGTCTTCTGAGTAGCTGGATCTAGAGGCACCTATCACCACGTCAGCTAATTTTTAAAAAGTATTTAAAATTTTTTTTTGTAAGGATAATGTCTTGCTTTGTTAGCTGGGCAACAAAGTGAGTCCTTGTCTCTACAAAATAAAAATTTTAAAAAGTAAGCCAGGCATGGTGGTAGGCAACTGTAGCCCCAGCTACTCAAGAGACTGACATGGGAGGAACACTTGAGTCTGGGAATTTGAGGTTGCAGCGAACTATGATTACACTCTTGCACACCAGCCTGGGCAACAGAGCAAGACCTTCTCTGGGGCAATCAATCAATCAATAAATTTTGAGATTTTTTTTTTTTACAATGTAAGATAAGGATTCAATGTAGCCATTTCGTTCTTGGATAGTCAGTTTTATCGATGCTATTTACTGAAAATACTATCTATTCTTTATTGTGTATTTTGACACCCCTCTCATAGACCACTTGAAGTTTTATGTGTGAATTTTTTTCTGCATTCTGTTCCATTGGACTATATGTTTGTTTTATGTCAGTACCTTACTGTTTTTGTTACTGTAGCCATGTAATATATTTTGAAATGAGGAAGTGTGATGCATACTGCTTTGTTCTTTCTCTGGATCTGGTAATTTTTGTGACCTTGATAGTATTACATAAATTGTAGTATTGTTCTTTCTATTTCTGTAAGACTGCCACTAGTATTTTGATAGGATTGCATTGAATCTGTAGATCACTTTGAGTAGTATGAAAAATTAACAATATAAAGTTCTTAAACCCATGAACATAGGCTGTCTCTTTATTTGTGTCTTCTTTAAATAGTTTTATCAACATTTTGTAGTTTTCAGTATGTAAGACTTTCTCATTCTTAGTTTATTCCTAAGTATTTTGTTTTTTGGTGCCGTTATGAATTACATTACTTTTCTAATTTGCTTTATACATATTTATTATTAGTGTATAGAAATGCAAATTATCCTCATCAACAAGGGTACCTGTATAGTGAACATTTGTATACCTAACCCTGAACTGTACCCCACATCTTTAAAAAAAAAAAAAGAAAGAAATGCAGCCAGGCTCAGTGGCTGCAAAAATTAGCCTGTAATCCCATGCCTTTGGGAGGCTGGATTGCCTGAGCCCGCGGGTTTGAGACCCGCCTGGGCAGTGAGACCTCATCTCTACAATAAATCAAAAAATCAGTCGGGCGTGTTAGTGCATGCCTGTAATTCCGGCTACTTGGAAGGCTGAGGTGGAAGGATCACCGGAGCCCAGCAGGTCGAGGCTGCGGTGGCTGGGAGCGGCTACTGCACTCCAGTCTGGGCGACAGAGTGAGACTCCAACTAAAAAAAAAAAAAAAGAAAGAAATGCAAAGTATTTTGTTAACAGATTTTGTATCCTGCTACTTTACTGAATTTTTAAAAAATTTTAGACACAAGATGTTTATTTTTTTTCCCACCAAAGCAATTCTGTGGTTGACTGTCACTGCTCCCCATCTGCCCCAGTCTCTCTGCCTGACCAACAAGAAGAAACTCTGTTTTCACTCTACAGCCTAAAGACCTCCTAAGCTTTGGTGGATGACTTGAATTGAGTCAGCATGCAGGAGGAAGGGTAAGTGGCACTGATCCACTTGGGCATCTGGTAATGGCTCAGTCAGGCAGCCTGGCCAGGGTAGTGTGCTCAAAGATCTGACAGTAGGAATAGCCTTCTTTGGTTTTAGGAGTATTGAAGGGAAATTTCTGGGCTGCATTTATCATCATTCTATTATTAACCTGCTTTCAACATATTCCTGTAAAATCTTAAACTAGTAATTCTTCACTGAAGTTATTCCATCACTGAAGGCTTCTTTTGATCACCAGAAACTCCTTAGGAATCGGACTGGAGTTCTCAAATGTCTCTCTGAGGAGATGATTTTCTATCCCATTCTTTGACATTCTCATGTCTTGTGGCAGAGACATATAACAGGAAGAAAATCAATGATCCAGAAATGGGACTTTCAGTTTAAGGTCATGGGCAGCCATGGTTCAAATCTACACGGAGAACTTCAAGTAGGTAGAGTTCCTTCAGAACTCTCACTCCTTCTTGGCTTCCTCAGGAGAAGGAAACTTGTGAATGTATATGTAACCCTGTGTAAGCTCATCCGACCCCTCTCCAGAAAAGATCACCACATTGTACATGTTCTTTCAAATATACTTGGAAATGAAATACATACCTACTGAAGCACAAACTGTTGTCATAAGTTTGCAAGGAAAAGATTACTTCATTTAAGGCCTAAATGCCTTCCTCAGAGTTAAAGAGGACTTCGTGATGTTCACTTCCAATGTGATTCACCACCTTTCTAACAGCCAGCAAATCAGGCTGTCTTCCATGCCAATATCAAATGTCTGGAGACAATACCGTACTTAGGGCTCCTTTAGCTGCTTAAACAGGGTGGCAGCAACCAAGCTGAAGTCCAAGCCTCCTGAAAAGGCAGCTGATCCTTCTGTCTGTCATCAAGTGCTTCTTCATAGCATTGTTAAAAATGATCTGGAGGTTGCTCTTTTTACCATTTCTACCTCAAAGCCTGGGAAGAGTTGCCCCACACTGTCGTAGAGGGTATGCAGGGGTTCCTCCCAACTGTGATGTTTAACCATTTCCATGAATGCAACCTTGCCATTCAGCTTCAAGTCCAAAATTTCATAGTGTTAAGGAAGAAAGGGCTCCACTTTTCAAAAGGGAGTCATGGAATGCTTCAATGTAACAAGATCTTTAGCTTCTGAACACACAGCCAAAAATCTATCTTCTTTCTTGACTGTAAACAAAGGCCTGACTCCGTATGTGTCTTTGCCCAGGAACACTTTCTTATTGCCAGTGTCCAGCAAAATAAACACAAACATGCCATCTAACCTACTAATTGCTCAATTCCTCCTTTGTCATAAGAGTGAAGGATTATCTCACCATCTGCTTTGGTCTGGTATTCAAATTCAAAATGCTGTTACAGCACCATGTGGTTGTAGATTTCATCACTGTAGCAGAGCCAAAAAAAATACGAGTATTTCTTCACTCAAATGGGCTGCAGAGGGCACCTGAATTCATTTATTAATTCCTTTCAATCGAGTCTTTAAGGTTCTCTACATATAAAACCATGTTTTCTTCAAACAAGGACACTTATATTTAGATATAAATACATAAATTCTCAATAAAATACCAACAAACCAAATACAACAGAACATTTAAAAGATTATTCACTGGGATCAAGTGGAACTTATTATTGGGATACATGTTTGTTTCCATATATGAAAATTAAGTAATATGATACATCACAAGAGACCATGGTGGCTCATGCTTGTAATACCAGCACTTTGGGAGGCAGAGGCGAGAGGATTGCCTGAGTCCAGGACTAGCCTAGGCAACATGGTGAGACCTCACCTCTACAAGAAATCAAAAAATTAGCCGAGTGTGGTGATGCATGCCTGTAGTCCCAGCTACTTGGAAGGTTGAGGCAGAACGATCTCCTGAGCCCAAGAGGTCAAAGCTGCAGTAGTCCTGATTGTGCAACTGCTCCCCAACCTTGGTGACAGAGTGAGACTCTGACTCAAAAAGAAAAAAATATATATATATGTATATATATATATATATGTATGTATATGATATATCACAAGTTTTAAAAAGATAAAAATCTCAGAACTGTTATGCTAGACAATATATTATATTTGAAACAAGACTGCACTCTTGAATTTGAGAATGAATATATCAGAATCACATTATTATTTTATAAATTCTTTTATTTAACATGCTGACATGTCCAGCTGACGTGTGTATGTGTGTGTGTGGGGGGTTGTGTTTTCAAGATTAAGGAATAAAAATTGTTTCTTTTGTTTAGCATATAGGTTTTCCATGTTAACTAACTAGAGCTGTAAAAATGAAAACAAAAACCTTCTCTTACAGCAGATATTTATCTCATCGAAGGATAAATAATTCTCCAGAGTAAAGTGTTGTTAGTCTATTAGGAAACATGTCGAGTGTGCTCGCATGTGGCTCCTCTTGCTGGCCGCATTCTCCTGCAACTTCCTGCATTCCACAAGGTCCTTTTCTGAGCACAAAGACAAGCCAGTTCAAGCTCCTCACAGGAGTCACCTTTTATTAAATCTACCTCCCTAGTTGCTTGACAGGGATCTGGCAGATATGAAGTATCCCCTATGACTGTAATAAAAACTGCATCAGTTTTAATAAATGTGCTATTTTCTAGAACAGTTTGGGTCACAAAGACTGGGCAGCCAGAGGCACTAGTTATCTCTCTGGTTGGCTTCTTTAAGCTGTTGCTGTTGGGGTCAGGTTTGAATCCATCTCCCGTGTCTAGAGGTCCCCTGATGCATCAACATGAGCACCACTTTCGGCTTAAATGGCCAGGGAAGCAAAACGTCCCATTCTCCATACATAATAACAAACAACAGTGACAAGAGCATCCCCTTCTCCCTCCTGTCCCCATTCAGGTAGATCCTGAAACACATCTTATAACCAAAGTAACTGGTGAAGAAGGACTGGCTTGTAGAGAGACAGGGTCTTCCCTATGACAGCCTCTTGCTTCCCATTTGTAGTCAAGATCTTCCAGATCAGCACGTGTTGTGGCTGGCAGCCTGGAAGCGCAGGTCTATGTTACCAGGCGGGTGTCCTGCACACCCAGTGTCCGGTCATCCAGTCCAGACTCAGCCATCACTCCAGTAGGGCTGTGTTCCAGCCACCTGCCCAACTGTTTTGTCTACTTGTTCAGCTTGGCTGCAAGGCTCGGGAAGTCTGTACCCTGATCTTCATGCTGTCTGCCTCCTCCTTGTTCTGCAGAAAGGGATCGCTCTTTGTTGAGCTCTTTCTGTTTCTCTGTTTGGCAATTACTCATTGTAAATGAAGTATTTAGGGCTCATTATTTTCAAGAATTTCCTTTTGTCTCTCAGTGTCAATTTTTGACAGATAAGTTTGCACATATCTGATTGTGCAAACTTTGTACACTCTTGTTTTTCTCTGCACTTTCTTTCTGAAGCAGGAAAACCTTCTTCTCCAGTGAGCGGCTCTACTTCTTCAACATGTTGACATGCTGCACTGCGGAACTGTACTCATGGGCCACTGTTTGCTGATTTGTGTCCTGAAAAATGCAGCCACAGTGCTTAAAACTGCAGGTGCTGGGGGCACCGACACACTCTGACTGGTTCTCACTCGACTCACTCCTCAGAGGCGTCTGGACACTGCCCTTATGAGAGCAGGACAGCCCCACACAAGTATACTCGGTGTCTTCTTGTTTCTGCAATGTGATCATAGAAACTTGACATGAGCAGTGGTTGCATGAGACCTCCCAGGACTGACGTGCCTTTTCCACACAGTCATGCAGATCTTTTCTCAAAATGTTTTATTTGTAGTCAGCATGCACCCATGAAAGTTCTTTTGTTTGTTTGTTTAATAAACAAGCATTTGTTAATACCATAATGTATATATGATATATCACTTAAATTGCACACCAGAATTTTTAAAAAGACTTTATCCACACATTACCAAAGATGACATGAAGGTTCAGATACTATTGTCCAGGACCCAATTCAGGGTACCACATTGCATTTAGACGGATGGACTGTTAAATAAATGATATTGAGAAAACATTCAAAAACATAAAACATCCATACAAGAATGAGCTCCAAGAGAATTGGGGATCAAATGTAAAAAATAAAAGTATAACAATGCTAGAAGAAAAACATGAGTAACTTTCTTTTAAATCTCATTATAGGAGATTAAAACAACAAATATTTGTGTATGGCAAAAAACACACCATAATTAAAGTTACGATATACCAAGAGAACATATTTTCAACTTATGTCATAGACCAAGGACTATATGTCTTTTTCTTTTTACATGAATGTTCTTCAAACTGGCAATCAGTTTTTACAAGTACCATCAGTTAGCCCAGTGTTACCTGCTCACCACAACTGCACAACCTCCGCTTTCTTTTTTTCTTTTTTTTTGAGTTGGAGTCTCACTCTGTCGCCCAGACTGGAGTGCAGTGGCCGCTCCCGGCCACCGCAGCCACGACCCGCTGGGCTCCGGCGATCCTTCCGCCTCAGCCTTCCGAGTAGCTGGAACTACAGGCTCAACCTCCGCTTTCATTCTGACAATGGCTCTGAAGAGCAAGTGTCTCTCTTCTCTCAATGCTCTGACCGTCTCTCCTCTTCTTCCCCTTCCCTTCCCCTTCCCCCCCTTCCCTTCCCCCTTCCCCTTCCCTCCCCTTCCCCTTCCCCTTCCCCTCCCTTCCTTCCCCTTCTTCCCTCTCTCTCTCTCTCTCTCCTCTCTCTCTCTCTCTCTCTCTCTCTCTCTCTCTCTCAGCAATTATCTTTAAACACTTTATCTTTAACTATGCTTCCTTGACACGCCTACATTTTGGACTTGAGCTCAGCAAGGCAGCCATGCTGGTTGCACAGAACCAGAGCCCAACGTCTGCTCCAGGTTACAACACAGCACCAGGGACAACTATCACACTTGTACTTGTCTTCCACAGCCTTCACAACTTGTTCTTTGTAACCTCCTTCTTCAGGGATGAAAACTGACGTTCCGGCGCTGTGGGCAGCGTGCGGCGTTAGCGGTGGGTTGGTCTGCAGTGCTCCAGGAGAGCCCAGCTTCTTGCCGGAGCTGTTTTAGGAAGAAGCAATGCTGTGTCCTGTGCTCTAGCTAGATGTGCGAGCTTGAGCAGGAGGAAGAAAGGAGCGAGCACGGCCAACAATGTCCTCCATTGATGCAGTGGAGTCTCTTGCCGCTTCTGCCAGGAAAGGGACCATAGAAGAACAGAGCCAGGAGCCAGGGTTTCTGATCTCAGGTCTGGGTCTCACCCTCTCTGAGACCTTTCCCAAGTGGCAGGACTTCTTGGGGCCTCATTTCCTCATCTGGCTCAGGGGCGCCGGGTGCGTCCTCCGCCGAGGCCCGCAGCGCCAACGGCGCCGCCTGCTGGAAAAGGTCTTGGCTGGGTGGAAATCCTGGCTCACGCTGTGTCGCCTGCACCCTCGCGTTCTCCGGGCGCATCCTCCCGCTGGGAGGACAACCCTGGCTTCCGCAGGCCCCGACTGCCCCGCACGTGCCCGCGGCCAGTCCCAGTCGCTGAGGGCCCTCGCGCCCATCTGGCTGGCTTTGGCAAGGGTGGCGCGGGATTATTTTAATAGAAGATGCAGAAAAGATGTTTAACAAAACTCAACGCCATTTTATGATGAAAACTTTTAGCAAACTAGGAATTTAAAGAAAATACCTCAAAGTAATAAAGATCATTTGTGAAAAGTCCACGGATAATCTCATACTAAATGGTGAAAGCCTGAAAGCTTTTCCTATAAGATTAGGAACAAGACAAAGATGCAGTCTTGCTAATTATGTTCAACATAATATCAGAAGTAGCAGCCAGAGCAATCAGGCAAGAAAAAAAAAAATTCAAATTGGAAAGAATGGCTTTCAGTGGGTTTTCTGAATGTATAAAGATGTTATTTTTGGCTGTGGATGGCTCTTGAAATCTGTTTCATTAGCTTTATGATTAGCTGGTGACTTGACAGAAGTTTTCTTAATTGCCTTACCTCTCAAAAGTCTCCAAATTTTTTCATCTGGTTTTTGTGTGTTTGTTGTGGAATACCTTTAATTCTCAGCCAGTAAAGTTTTCAAGTACGTCTTCGCCTTCATTTTCTGCTTTTGCAGAATTTGAGAATAAAGCAGAGAAGAGAGCTTGGAGCCTTTTCAGGTCTTCCTGAGGTGCACCTTGCCCTGAGACACACATTGTCTCCCTATTTTTTTTTCTTCTTCCTGTTGTGGTTTTCAGCAGTTTTATGGATTATTGAATTATCTTATTTCTAAAATTTTATCAGTTTCTGCTTCATGCATGTAATGTTTTTTCATTAGGTGTATTCATACATATAATGATCATATCTTTCTGAGGAATTGACACTTATGTCATTATTTTATGCCCCACTTTATATTTAGTTTTTTTTTTGTTTTGTATACTATCTCTTATTCATTTATTTATTTGAGGTAAGGTCTCACTCTGTTGCCCAGGTTGGAGTGCAGTGGCATGATCAAGGCTCACCACAGCTTCAACCTCCTAGGTTCAAAACATCCTTCCACCTCAGGCTTCTGCGTAGCTGGGACTAACAGGCACATGCTACCATGCCTGGCTAACTTTTATTTTATTTTATTTTTGAAGAGACGAGATCCCACTATGTTGCCCAAGCTGGGCTCAAGGGATCCTCCTGTCTCCGCCTCCCAAATTGCTGGTATTACAAGTGTGAGCTATCACACCTGGCTTTTTTTTTTTTGAGTTGGAGTCTCACTCTGTCCCCTAGATTGGAGTGCAGTGGCTGCTCCCGGCCACTGCAGCCTCGATCTGCTGGGGCTCTGGAGATCCTTCCGCCTCAGCCTTCCAAGTAGCTGGAACTACAGGCGCGCGCTACCATGCCCGGCTAATTTTTTTGATTTATTGTAGAGATGAGGTCTCACCAAGTTGCCCAGGCAGGTCTCAAACCCGCAGGCTTAGGCAATCCACTCACCTCAGCCTCTCAAGGTGCGGGATTACAGGCTGAGCCACTGAGCCCGGCTACCTGGCTGTTTTTAAAATAGCAACTACAGCTTTCTGTTAGCTTCTGTTTGCTAGTTTTCTTTCCTTTATGCTTATTATATTTGTTTTTTTTAATAAAACCTTTGTTTTCATTGTTTCGTTTTTTCATATTTAATGTCATTATTTATATTTGTAGATTCGTGTTTGCCATTTAAATTTTTGTTCTTGATACATCTTATATACTTTTCTGATTATTTTTATATTTACTGTTTTCTTTTGCAGTAAGAGAATTTTTCCTTTTTTTAATTTTTATAGAGATAAGGTCTTGCTATGTTACCCAGGCTGACCTTGAACTCCTGGACTCAAGCGATTCTCTCACCTTGGCCTCCCAAAGTGCTAGGATTATAGGTGTGAGTCACTGCACTTGCCCAAGAGAATATTTTAAATAAACATTGTAATTGTTATATATTACAATGTTATACTTAATATAACACTGTAAATTCTTAAATGATGGATATATTAATATACTTGGAGTTTCTTAGTATTTTACCTATAGCTTGCCATAGGCATCTTTTCAAAATCTTCACATTTATATTAACTTTATACTGATAGAATATAGAAATGATACTCCAATAGTGCTCTATTTTTCTTACTATTTGTTGGATTAATGTTATACTTATATCTATGTGTTAAAAACTCAATGGTTCATTGTTATAATTATTATTTCTTTAAACATAGAGAAGAAAGAACTATAAATTTATAACTTTTGGAATATTAATCTTCTTACTTTTTACTTATAATTATTTTTATTTGTTCCAGTGTGTTCAAGTTATCTATAATTTTTTTTAGCTCAAACTTATTTGCTTCCACTAACCTAATTTTTCTACTATTGACAAAAATGTTATATTATATTTGTTACAGGCCCCAATATATAATTATATTTTGCATATTTGTATACAATGCTTTTTAAAATGAGTTAATGAAAGAAAAAGAAATGTGCATTTAGAACGTCATCAAGAATGACATAGAAACAGCAGTGGAGACTGAGGCTATGCGCCAGATACCAGCTTAGCCACCATAGACCTGTTCTGACCCTGGAGCCATTGTAACTATGTGTTCCTGTTCTCAGCTCTCTAGCTGCTCCACAAACGTTCACACCTTATAAACTGTAACAAATGTGGTATCAAGGGTGCCTATTCCAGGGCCATCAATTGCCATTACCACCACCACACATCACAGACCCATCTTTCCCCTGTACCTGCCTGTGCTTCAGGCTTCAGCTGTGAGGTTAATACATTGGTGACATACATCAGACACTGGTGTCACACCTACCGTGAGAAGGTCTAAAGCCAGACGTAGTGCCAAGATGGATCATGGCAGCCATAACTTCCTCAGTGAGAGAAAAAGAGATCGGGAGAACTAGAATAATAATTGCTGTTGAAGACAATGGCAGTGAAACCATCACTGCCACTGAAGATATCAGTGTTGGCCACTGAGCAATCTTCCTCAACACTAACCTCAGTTGACAGAGCTACAGAATGATTATCTACACAGTGGTGCCCTCAGTGATGCCAAAAGTGTTGCACCCCACCCAGCAAATGCTTTCACACCCTGCCTAGGTTTAGGTACAGAGAAGGAATTGACCTTACCAATGGAGATTTTCTTTATAGATGTAAATTTCTTTGACAAAAAATTACAAAATGGCTAGCTAAATATAAGAAAGTTGTATTTTGGATTTTCAACTTAGATTTCTTTTTCTTAATTAGATACTAACTTCAGGGTGGAGCCCTTTAATAAATGGAAGAAAGTATGCAGTTTTTAGGACCTAAAGCATGATTTTCTTGCACAAACATGCAAAGAGTGTAACCTGTAGCAGTAACCATTTATTGTAAGTAACTTACCTCAGACCACATCTGACACAGCAGTTCTTGCCCATGATTTGCAAGGCATTACACACAGCAAAGTCAAGTCCTCTTACAGTCCCAAGCAATGTCTGGTACCTTCTCAAAGCCAAAGAGATAATGTAATACAAAAGAAAGCAGATTTTTGACCTGAGAGGAATCTGTCTGCTTACAACTCTGGATTCCATGAGAAAAAATAGTGGTTCATACCAAAGAGGAGGAGTCTTTGGTGCCTTTCCTGCTTTACTTAAGGAATCCTAGGATGTTCAAACATCTTTTGGTAGGTTCCTCATGTGACAACAAGGGTGGCAATAGGAAGGAGGAACAGATAAAAGTAAATGGAGAAACAGATTCAGTTGACTGAGAAGTTGGAGAAAGCAGAGGCATTAAATTATATCTGTATCTATCATCTCTATCTCTACCTATCTCACCCAAATAACAGTTTTATCTAAGTTAACTTCTGACCATAGAGCTCTAATACATACACACACACACACACACACACACACACACACACACACACACACACACATATTTGCTAATTGTAATTTATACTGAAGCCATTTTGCTTTTGCTTCTGAAGCTAGCTGGGGTCCTGTTACCAAATGGACAGCCCATAGAAGTGGTCATTTCACTGCAGTGGCTGCTTGCTGCCCTTCCTTAACTGCAGTGTGCCAGATGGCTCTCAGTTAACAATTGCTCTAATCCTGCTGGTATTTTCAGAGTGTCCCTGTATTCACATGGTAGCCCACAAGTGTCTTAAAGGTGAGCCACACCACTTCACATGGAAATAGTTGACCACAATGGGATGTGCCCCAGAGATGAATCATTCCCTTTGCCCATTTCTTGATCTGTCAGTTTCTGTCCTGGCTTGCCACATGTTTCATGGTAGACAGGTCTATGCAGGCCTACCCCTCAAGTCTAAGGAATCTGAAAAGCTAAGAAAGAAAAAAAAAGAGGCTAACATATCCAGTCCCTCAGGATGATGATGATGATGATAATAATAATAATAAGGACTTATGAAGAGAAGCCATAGTTTGTGTCTCAGACAATGGTAAAATGAGATAGTGGATTCCCATGCTATCAGCCCCCAAACCCAGGGCTTATATGCCATAGGAAAGGGGACGTGTAGAACAAGTACTTAAGGGCAAGCTTTCTGGTAAGTATAACAACATCAAGAAGGTTTTGACATAAATGCAAGATTTTCAGTAAGTACATGCTCTTACACAAGGTACAATAAATAGAATAAAAATCGTATATACATTTCCAGAACTAGAGTTAATCAGAAGTCAATATTGCAGGTTAGCACCCAAGATAGTTATTTTACTGTTCACATCACCTGACCAGGAAATACTGTCCGCAACCCTGTCTAATCAGAAACAATCACTGAACCCAGTCAGCAGGCACAGCTTGCACCAGACCACGGAGCCAAGCCAGTAGCTTCCAAATGATCTCAGCGTATACTCAATAGCCCAATCCAACAGCAAGCTCCACTTGTTTATGGTTACTACTTGCTGGCCCATCCAGAATAACAGGTTAGACTAAATAGTAAGGGTTGACTTTTATCAAAGACACGTTGAAAGTTAGAAATAGATGACCACTTCATCACATGTGCAGAAATCAATGCAAGAACACAAGATTACAAAACATCAAAGAAGTATTACTGCCAGAGTAAACTAACAGAGGACCATAAAGAAATGGAGACCCATACACTAACTGATAAAAAATTTAGAATAATTCTACTAAAATGGTTCAATAATTTCAATTAAATAAGATAGAAAGTTAAACTAAGCTAAAAAAGCAATACATGAACAAAATGAGGTAGTCTAACAAACGATAAACAAAAACAAAACTAATATAAATTTTAAAGATTAAAAATATAATGACTAAACTAAAAAAAAATCTATAGAAAACTTCACCAACAGACTCAACAGGAATAAAGAAATCAGTGATCTCAAAGACAGGAAATTTATTCAGTAAGGAGCATTAAGAAACCAATGAAAAATAATGAAGTTTATTTTATTTTATTTTAAAGATGTGGGGTACAATTCAGGATTAGGTAGACACATGTTCATTATGCAGGTACCCTTGTTGAAGAGGTGTGTCCCTCCCTCCCCTGGCAGTTTCCCTCAAATGTCAATCCCATCCTCCTCCCCTAGCAGTTTCCTGCTACTGCCAATCCCTTTCTTATAGTATTATGATAATTATTCAAGGTCCGCTTATGAGTGAGAACATATGGTATTCTGTTCTTTGTTTCTGTGATAGAACACTGAGTATGATCGACTCTAAATCCATCCAAGTTGCTGCGAAGTCCATATGTTTGTCCTTTTTTATAGTGGCATAATATTCCATCGGGTATATGTACCACATTTTTAAAATCCAGTTCAGCTTCAATGGGCAGCATGGTTGTTCCATGCTATTGTGAATAGAGCTACAACAAACATGTGGGTGCAAGTATTATTTTGTAGAATGATTTGGGTTCCTCTAGGTATATTCCCAATAGGGAGATCACTGAGTCATATGAAAGGGCAATTTCTAGTTCTTTCAGAAATCGCCACACTATCTTCCAAAGAGGTTGTACTAATTTACATTCCAACCAGCAGTGTAGAAGCATTCCTTTTTCTCCGCATCCTCACCAGCATCTGTGGTTATTTGTTTGCTTAATGATGGCCATTCTTACTGGGGTTAGGTGGTATCTCAATGTGGTTTTGATTTGCATTTCTCTGGTGATTCGTAAGGATGAGCACTTTTTCATGTGTCTGTTGGCTGCCTGTATATTTAATAATGAAGAAAGTTTAAAGAATCCATGGACACTCTTGGGAGAGCTAATATTCACGTGATATAAATTTAAAAAGAAGACAGAAAAATACAGAATGCCTATTTTATTTAAAAATGCCAAAAAAATGTGAAATTTGAGGCAAGGTATGAACATTCAAATACAGGAAAGTCAGTGATCTCTAAACAGTTTCAGTCAAAGAGGAGTTCATAAAGGCATATTATAATCAAACTACTAAAAAATAAAGATGGCTGAGCGTGGTGGCTCAAGCCTGTAATCCCAGAACTTTGGGAGGCTGAGGTGAGAGAATTGCCCGAGCTCAGGGGTTCAAGACCAGCCTTGGGCAACTTGGTGAGACCTAATGTCTACAATAAACCAAAAAAATTAGCCGGGTGTTGTGGTGCACACTTGTGGTTCCAGCTACTTGGAAGGCTGAGGTAGAAGGATCACCTGAGATCAGCAGGTTGAGGCTGCAGTGGTTGTGAGCCTGCCACTGCACTGCAGCCTGAGTGACAGAGTGAGGCTCTGACTCAATAATAATAATAAATAAAGACTAGTAAAAATTTTTGAAAGAATACGACATAAGAAACATTATTGCCTACAAGTAGTTGCAAATATGGCTGTCACTAGATTTCCCATAATTAAACTTTCAGGTCAGAAAATAGTGCAATGATGTACTCATGTTGCTGAAAGGAAAACAACAGCAACAAAAAAGTCAGCCAAAAAGATACAATTCAACAAATCTTTCCTTCAGAATTGAGAAAAATATTTTTCCAGACAAAAAAAAAATTAAGAGATGTTATCATCACCAGATCTATATCACTAAAAATGCTAAAGGGACTTCTTCAAGCTCAAGGAAAAGGTCTCTGTTCAGTAAAAACAAAAGACACAAACAAAAACAAACAAACAAACAGGTATAAAATGCACTGGTAAAAGTAAGTGTATATTCAAATTTCGAACTCTTATACTCTAAGAATGGTATGTCAAACAATTATGTCTAATAGAGAGGACACAGTAAAAACTGTTTAAAAGGATTATAGCCATAATAACCTGCTCAGGGATACACATTATCAAAAAGATCTAAACTGACATCCAAAACATAACATGTAGAGAGAGGTAAAAGTATAGAATTTTTTTATGTGATCATAACAGTTTAAAACAGCCTGTTCTAAGTACAAGATATTTTATGTAGGCCTCCTGGTAAGTACAAAGGAAAAGTGGATGGGGGTATACAAAAAGAAAAAAAAAGGTTTCAAAGTATAACGCTATAGAAAACCAATAACCCACAAATAAGGCAAAAAGAGAGGTAGAAAAAGCAAAGGGTCTACAAAACAATCAGAAAATGATGAACAAAATGATGAAGAAGAATTTAAGTGGATTAAATTCTCCAATTTAAATACATAGAGTTACTGAATGGATTTCAAAAGACTCTACTATAGGCTATCTACAAGAGACCCACTTCACCTTTAAAACCAGACATAGGGCAACCCCTTCATGTCCCCTCCCACTGTGGGAACTTTTCTGTCCTCTCAATAAATCCTGTTTTCTAAAAAAAAAAGCAAAAAAAAAAAAGACATAGACTGGAAGTAAAAAAGTGGAAAAAGATAATTCTTGCAAATGGAAACTGAAAGGGAGCAGTGCAGCTATACATATATAAAAGACAATAGATATTAAGTCAAAAACTGTATTTTATGGCAGGGCAAGGTGACGCAGCCTGTAATCCCAGCACTTTGGGAGGCTGAGGCAAGAGGATTGCCTGAGCCTAGGGGTTCGTAACCAGCCCAGGCAACTTGGTGAGACCTCATCTCTACAATAAATCACAAAAACTAGCCAGGCATGGTGGCATGCGTCGGTAGTTCCAGCTGCTTGAAAGGCTGAGGAAGAAGGATCGCCTAAGCCCAGCAGGTCAAGGTTGTAGTGGCCATGAGCGTGCCACTGCACTCCAGCCTGGGAGTATTTTATGATGCAATTCAGTAAAAAAAATTTTTAAATATTTTTTTAATTTTAAAATTGTGGGGTACAGTTAAGGGTTAGGTATACAAATATTCATTGTGCAGGTACCCTTGTTGATGAGGTGTGCTCCCCTTTCCCTAGACAAATATCGACTACTGTTAATCTCACCTCCCTTCCCCTCCTTGCCTCCCCATAGTTTCCCACCACTGTCATTCCTTTTCTTACAGTATTATAGTACTTGTTCAAGGTCCACTTACGAGTGAGAACATGTGATACTCAGACCTTTGTTTCTGTGAGAGGCCACTCAGTATTATAAACTCTAATTCCATCCAGGTTGCTACGAAATTCATGATTTTGTTATTTTTTATGAATGTGTAATATTCCATTGTGTATATGTACCACAATTTTAAAATCCAGTCCTCTTTTGATGGACAGCATGGTTGGTTTCATGATCTTGCTATTGTGAACAATGCTGCAATAAACATACGTGTGCAGGTATATTTTTTATAGAGTAATTTGAGTTCTTCAGGGTATATTCCCAGTAGGGGGATTGCGGGGTGATATGGAAGGTCAATTTTTAGAGCTTTTAGGAATCGCCACACTGATTTCCACAGAGTTTACACTCCCACCAACAGTGTAGAAGTGTTCCCTTTTTGCTACATTCTCTTCAGCATCTGTTATTTTTTGAATTATTGATAATGGCCATTCTGACTCGAGTTAGTGGTATCTCAGTGTAGTTTGCATCTCCTTAATGACTAGTGAGGTTGAACAGTTCTTCATGTATCTGTTGGCCACTCGTATGTCTTCCTTTGAGAAGTGTCTGTTCATATCTTTTGCCTACTTTATAATGGGGTTGTTTGTTTTTTTCTTTTCAGCACACTTGAGTTCCTTGTAGATCTTTGATGTTAGGCCTTTGTCAGACATGGAGTTGGCAAATACTTTTTCCCAATCTGTGGGCTGTCTCCCTGCTCTCTTGATGGTTTCTTTGGCTTTGCAGAAGCTTGTCAGTTTAATGAGGTCCTACTTGTCTATCTTATCTCTTATGGCCTGTGCATTCCGGGTTTTGCTCAGGAATTGGATGCCAGTTCCAACTTTCATAAGGGTGTGTCCTGCATTTTCTAAAGTTCTTATGGTTTGAGGTTTTACATTTAGGTCTCTGATCCATTTAGAGTTAATTTTTATGTATGGGGATAGATAGGAGTCCTGTTTGAATCTTCTGCATGTGGTCAGCCAGTTTTCCCAGCACTATTTATTGAATAGGTTCTCCTCTCTCTAGTGGAGAGGAGATAAGTTGGTTGAGAAATTGAGGTTTTGCTTCTGGGATCTCAATTCCATTACATTGGTCTATATGCCTGTTCTTGTACCAGTCACAGATGGTTTTGATTATTGTAGCTTTATAGTAAAGTTTAAAGTCTGGTAGTGAGATACTTCCTGCTTTGTTTTTTTTTTTTTTTTTTTTTTTGCTGAGGATTGTTCTGTCTATTCTTGATCATTTGTGTTTCCATATGAATTCCTGTATTGTTTTTTCTAGATCTGAGAAGAATGTTGCTGGTAATTTGATGGGTATTGCGTTAAATCTGTAGATTGCCTTAGGTAAGATGGACATCTTCACAATGTTGATTCTTCTAATCCATGTGCATGGGATATTTTTCCACTTGTTTGTATCATCTTTGATTTCTTTAAACAGTGTTTTGTAGTTTTCATTGCAAAGGTCTTTCAGATCTGGTTAGGAAGATGCCAAGGTATTTCTTTTTGTGTGTGTGTGGCTATTGTGAATAGGATTGTGCTTTTTATTTGGGTTTCTGTTTGTTTATTATTGGTGTAAAGAAATGCGATTTTCTTCTGCACATTTATTTTATACCCTGAGACTTTGCCAAAGTCCTTCAGTGCAAGGAGGGTTTTGACAGATTCTCCTTGGTTTTCAAGGTATAGAATCATGTCATCTGCAAAGAGAGATAACTTATGACTTCCTCTTTTCCTGTTTGGATACCCCTGATCACCTTCTCTTCTCTGATTGCTCTAACTAGGACTTCTAAAACTATGTTGAACAGGAGGGTTGAGAGTGGGTATCCTTGTCTTGTTCCAGTTTTCAGGGGAAATGGTTTCAATTTCTGTCTGTTTAGCAGTATGCTGGCTGTGGGTTTCTTGTAGATGACTCACTACTTTGAGGTATGCTCCATCTATGCCTAGATGTTTGAGAATTTTTATCAAAAAGGGGTGCTGGATTTTATCAAAAGCTTTTTCTGCATCTAATGATATAATCATATGGTTTTTCCTTTTTTTTTTAGTTGGAGTCTCACTCTGTCACCCAGACTGGAGTGCAACGGCACACTCCCGGCCATCGCAGCCTTGACCTGCTGGGCTCTGGCAATCCTTCCACCTCCGCCTTCCACATAGCCGGAACTACAGGCATGTGCTACTACGCCCAGCTAATTTTTTATTTATTGTAGAGATGAGGTTTCACCAAGTTGCCCAGGTGAGTCTCAAACTCGCGGGCTCAGGCAATCCACTCGGCCTCCCAAAGTGCTGGGATTATAGGCTGAGCCACTGGATCTGGCCAGGAAACTTCTTATCAGACCATGAATTCCATGCATTTTCCTTCAAAGCCCCTAAATCTGTGTAAAATCCTCTCAGCTTGTTTGCATCTCTGTAGTGTCTCTTGGAATTGCATGATGAAACTAATGGATGCTGGCTTCAACTCCGGGCTGACCTCGGTCCTCAGTTTTCTTCTTCTCCAACTAGTCCTCATGCTTCTCTATAGAATGATAGCAACTGGATGCATTCCATCATGTGTTTTATATTTTGTCCATGTTTTTGATAGTGCTCTGGGAGGTCAGGGTCTTCAGCTGCATTCACCATACAAAAGCAAAACCTTTCCTTCCTTATCTTCTCCCAAGACTCAGGTTTTGGGTTGCTTCTTCTTATGTGCATGACAGGGATAGCTGTGCCTTTACTGACTTCTTCTTTGCCTTGAATAGTGAGCACATTTAGAATGGGAATGTGCCTGCTCCCCTTTGTAACCTCACCACCTCACAATACATCCACTGCATTAGGTCACTCCAGAAAGCATTTGTTTTTGGATTGCCTGTGTGGTTAGGAACTTTCCCTGTTCAGTGTTTTTATCCATTTCCTTGAGTTCTTTTAATTTTCCATGTCATCAATATTAAATCAGATATCTAGTGAGATCTTATGAATCAGAATATTGCATAAAGTGGTTTGAGGGCAACACAGCAAATCAACCTTTTAAGACCTTTGCCCACTTCTGCCTCTACTCTTTGTAATATCATCCTTCTAAAAGTAAATGAACACCAAGGTTTATGTTTTCCCAGCTGTAATCTGATTCTGAGTGATAACCCCCAGACTATGGAGCCATTCAGATCTTGTTTACTCAGTAGTTGTGACCAACATTAAGATTTATTTTTCCCTCAACCAGGATCTTTAAAGTAGATGACAAGTGTTCCATTCCCTAATCAAAGAAATGTCCAGAAGTGACCAGCAGGGTTAACATTATGTCCTAGAAGGATCTTTCCTCCTAAGGCAGATTGTCTGGGTCCTGGCTCTAGCCTTTCTTTGACGGAGGATCAGGTTTGTACATGGGAGGAATCAGAGAAGCAATGATACTCTGCTCTATCATGATGGATTTATTCCACCATGAATTGGTCATGACAGGTTCCACAAGGATACACAGGAGCTTTCACCCTCTGAAAGACAAATCTAATCCCATAGCATCTCATAGGTGCTCTGTATGTTCCTTTATTAATGTACTAATTAATGAATACTACTAGATGTATAGAGCTATGGAGAGAGCTCAGAATTGCAAAGGACAGGCCTGCAGACCAGAATTGGATTTGCTTGGTCCCTCTATGGGACACTACACTTCTACTTCTAATCTAATTGTCAGACTGTCCACATATGGGAAATAGGCCAGGGTCCTTTGAATCATAGTATTCAGACACTGGAGGGAAGAAAGGGAGAATTCCTACAGGGTACTGGATAATGTGCACTTCTTTGCCATCTCAGGAAGCTGAAAATGAATGAACACGAGCAGGCAGAAAGGGAAAGACAACTTTCAGAGTTAGAAAAAAATCTGAAATTGGCTGAAAAAGAAATCCTGACCTATAGGTGAGTTGAAAGACTAAGTACAAGCCTCTCAGGAAACCTCTGTTGGATTCTGTTGTTTTATAGCTGTGTATGATGCTACAACCCAATTAACACAAATAAATAAACAAATGGTCATAGATAGTACAGGATGTACACAAGAAAAAGTTCCTTCAGTTTTACCAATGACTAAAAACAGTTAAGTAATTAAACATTTCCAGCCCCCCAATGTTGGCCAGTCGTGTGAAACCTCAGTTCACAGAAACCTTTCTAGGAATGGTGTAAATAGCCAGTATCTCTAGGAAAGCATTTTGGTGTAGGAGGAATCACATCCATAAAAAAGATTGTGCCACTTTATACCTCCAGTTTTCCCTGCCCTGTTATATGATATAAGGAGAGTAGAGCTTTAGGTACTCAATGGAGGATCAGTTTGGGGAATAATGAGAAGAGGCAGAAAATTATGTCAACTTAGAACCCAGCAGGCATTAAACAAAGACAAGAAAACAATATAGTAACAGTTTTGGTCTAACTGTACTTTTATAATCATATAGAATATGCTTTATATGCTTGCATAAATTGTGTAAGGGTACAGTGGTGAGGATAATGGGAACAAGGGAGATTTTTAAAAATCACACTCAATATTGTATTTATCTGCTGAAACCAATTTCAAACCAGAGGAAAAGAATTCAAGAAATGCAGGAGAAGCAGCAGAAAGCAGAGCACACCTTCAGACACCAGGTAAGGAGCATCTGCCCAACAGAAACAGAATAATTCAGCAGTTGATGGTGATGATATAATGGCCCTAGACTTTCTAACATATAGCTTCTGATGGCTTTTTCAGATCACTATTTATGTAAAAAAGACTCATTGACAATTGTGTGAGGTTTTTTTTCTTTTCTTGCTTTCATGCAATGTCTTCACATCTAAACTTAAAAGTGTTTTTTTCTACTACAGCTCAAGGTTTATGCTTTGGAAAGAAAGATGGCCAAGCAGAACAGTGAGGCCATGGACTTGAAGCACAGGTACATGACTGTGGAGGACATTTTCAAGGATGTTTGTGGTGTTTTAAGATGAAGAATTTAGTGTCTGATAATAAAAATTTTTGTATTCTAGTTCTTATTCAAGTCCATTCTTTCTCTGTCTTCAAATCTGGGTAGAATGCAGCAACAGGGGCTACCGAGGCACAGAAGATGCAGAAACCAGAGTCAAGAAGCCCAGACACACAGAACCTTCCATGCAGAGGTAGGAGCTCCCTGCGAAGGCAGCGGGTTAACCTCTGCTGCACACACCACTCTGCTTCTTGTTCCAGCAGTGATTGTTATGTGTCCCAGAAACAGTTGCAAGCATTAAATAATAGACTGGTTGTATCCCAGGGTGGCAAAATGCTGTTTTCCACAGAGGTCCAAGTAAGATGGCTCTCAGCCAGTCTCCTGGGATTGGTGGTGCTCAAGCCCCTCCACTGTGTGCAGACACCCTCACCACATCCCAACCTCTAGGTTACTCCTAACCAAAGAGAGGATGCTAGAGAGAAATGGGACAGCTGCCTTTCCCACCTTGAGTCAGTGCCGAAGGCTTTATTGTTCTTTTATTTGAGAAGAGTAACACCAACAATATTTTAGAATGGGGGCTGTATGTCCTGATGAAATAAGACTTTTTACTGCTATATTACTGCGATGTCTTTGTGAATCAATATTGTACCATGAGATCTGTTTTAAAACAAGAGCCAATTTTTACTGTTTTTGGAGTCTCTTTTTGTTTTGTTTATTGTGAGCTATAGTACTCCATTAGTAATTTAAATTTCTATGAAATTTTACTCCTCAACTTTTTAAGTGTAAGCCTAAAACTTTACAGTTAATACCTTTAAACTCTTTCCTCTTCTCATACTGCAATATTAGTCTCTTTAAATCTTTTTTTATTCATAAATATTTTAAATAACTGGCATTATATGATAAGTAGATTAAATACAGATCAAGAGATTTTTTTAAAAACTCCTACAGCTTGAAGAAAAGGAGCTGTCTTTTTCAAGTCAAGTGTTTACTGATGTTTTTCCCATCCAAGCTGTTCTTGTTTCATTGCTAATCTGTGATATCCTCTGATAATACATTACGTCAGGAAGCCCCTGAATTAGAGTTGATTTCCAACTACTTTGGGCCCTGACCAGTCCACAATTGGGAGGTTAGTTAAGAAAACACAACAACCAGGGCTCTGTGTTATCGTCTTAAAGTACAGGGGTCATGGGCTCAGGGATTCATCTAAGGCATCTGATAAACCATGTGCCTCTGGTGTAGGACACAATTGTGGGAAAGAGAGAGAGATGGAGGAGACTTGAAGGGCTTCTTATTCTGCACAGAATGTGCAAGTTCAGTTGAGGCTCAGTCTTTTCTCCCACCTTCAGCAGATTCAGGCCCTCATTAGATTCCCACAAGGAACAGCAGAGAGATCATAGTGAGAACACAAAGAACAAGGTGAAGGCTGTGGTCATTTTCATTGTAACAATTTCAGGAAACCATCATCTTTTCTTATAGCACCCTCTTCTGGCCTTATCTCTGGTTTGCATGCTTGGTGATAAGATTTCCGTGCATTTACTTTTCAAAAAGCAAAATCTTCCCCAGAACCTACAGCCTTTTTGTTCCCACCTGCTCATCCTTGGTTACATTTCCAGACCCTGCAAATACTTAGGACTGAGGACTGAATGTTTTTTTCTGTGGTGGTTCTGCCTTTTCTTCCAGTGCCTTAAGTCTCATGCATTAGTCAACCCTGACTGACTCCCTTATTTTAGATTTTGCTGGGTCTTTCCAAATAAGTATGGGTTTTTGGTTGCTATTGTTATTTATTCCTTTTCTGCTTTGTATTTCAGGGTTAACTGCCATAGAATATCTGCTGTAATCCTTAGAAATAAAAAATGTAAAAACTCATCCGCCAACGTTATTTTGTGTGCTTTGTGCGCTTTGTGCAATGTTGAATGCCTTTGACAATGGAAATTGCATAATATTCACTGTCCCATTTCGTTGGTAACTGTGCTATCCAGCAGCCCCCTCAGTAGGGCTCTTGATGAAATATTCTGAATGTCAGAGGTTTGATACTTGTAATAGGAAATGTACACGGGGAGTGAGATAGTTAGGAATGAAAGTCACTAATTACCTGTACAGTCATTTCCCATAGAAGCCTTAAATGAAAGTCATACAGGCCGGTTCTCTTGTGGCCTCTGAAGCAGTTACGACTGGTGAGCCCTCTGATCCTACGTCACAGGACCTCTTCACCTGAAATCAAACACGTTTGTTTTACTTCTGTGATTTTAAGTTCCCGCCTCATTCTTTCATGCACAAAATTATTCTTAACGTCACAGTGTACTAAAATCGGAATGACCTGTGATTTAAGATAGATATTATAAGTATGTTTAACATATTTCTATAAGTACCATTGTTTCTGTCAGAAAACCGTATCCCAGTTAGTTCCCCTGTGGACTCCAAGTATTTGCATTCCCTCAGAGATCTTTGGAACCCAGAAGCACTTCCAGGAAGCAGAAGACCCTTTTTCAGGGGGAAGAAGAGAGGGATCTGAGGGGCTGCAGACAATGCTGGAATTGACTTCTGCTCTGCCTCTTTCATGCTGTCTGACCATAGGAGAATTTCTCCTTCCTTTAGTATATCCTCTTTGATTTAAAGCATGATGGTCACCCCTACCTTGCACGTTCTGAGAATCAGAGGCAGGTTATGAAAAACCTGTAGAATGGTCTTGAAAAAGTAGGAGTGATGTGTGGCTGATTGACTTCTCATTCTCTCTAAGGTACAAAGGAACTTCTGTGATGGGGGTGAGGAAGGGATGGAGTTGGACTTGGACACAGATGCCCAAGTGTCAGGAATATGCTTCTTTGTGAGTGTGTTATGACTCTGTTGTTCCTGGGAGAGGTCTTCAGCCTTCATACATTTGCAAACACAACCTGTGGTTTGTGGTGACAGCAATTTGTCTCCGTGACTTCTATTCACTTCTGAACTACCAGTGTGACTTGGGGGAGGGAGAGTTTTAGGCACTGATAGTGCTGCTTTGAAACCTGGTGGAAGGAAACATATCAGGGACTCTCCCCTGCTATATCGGGCTCAGCTTCTGTTGGTTTTGGTGTTTTTGTCCATCTCATTGTCATTTTCGAAAACGTTGCCTCCTTCTGCTCTGCATGTCATTATGGCTACAAGAGGACCCCCACCTCTTCTTCTTCCCGAGATTGCTTTACATGCCCCACCACTTGGGTGGTCTTCCATTTTAACCCTTCATGAGACATGGGCCACCTCCACCACCATGGTGATGTACTGGGACCTTGCCCACCTCAGGTATGGTGATCTGAGTAGTATGAATTAACTTGTAAAGTGTGTTCATCTCTTTTATCGTTGCTTCAATAGGAAACAATATTGCAGATGTCTCTGCAGGGCTTGCAAAACAAGGGTAAAACTGGCTGAGGACATGGTTAGTTGTATCAAGTTTCTGATGGCACACACTTGGCTGCATCAACTCCCCATCATGAGCTGGGCAGTCGATATCTCTTGTGGATGAGGAAAGAGGTTCTTCATAAAGGCAAGAAAAGTCAACTTTGCAGATACTTGTGGAACCATGGCCATGTTCTTGGCTCTGTGAGAAATGGGAATCGCTCCTGACTGCAGGGGCTTCATGTTTCCTGTAGGAGAGAGATACATGTATCCAAGGGTACAGAGTTTGTGGTCATCTATAATAGCAGCACCAATGAAGGGCCAGAGTGCATTTGAGGGAGAGAGAATTGCCCAATATTTAACAGGAGAATGTGGAAGAGAAGGAAGAAGTGGGGAGGTGCCACATGAGAATTTGTTGAAGTCACTTAAATGGAGCTGGAAGGGAGCTCTTGGCAGGACAGAGTGAGCAGGAGCATGGAGGCCATGTATGTCCCTGCTCCGCAGGAGAGCTCAGAAGGCACAGTGTGGACGAGGGAATTACCTCTCACTTAAATTCCTTTTGCACCCTTTGTATATAATCTCTAGGAAAGGTGATTGCTTCCCTGGGTTTATAAAGGTTTTGGATCAGGGTGAATAATTGACTAAATCTTAGGGCATTACAGTTTAGGCCCAGAGATTTCCAATCACTCTTTCAAAAGGTAAGCCAAAGTTCTTGTGTCTACTATTAAAATTCAGATTTTACCTGAGATACCCAGAAACAATAATTATTAGAATGTGGACACATTAATTCTGAGATCTATATCTGAGAACTTAAGACCATCATATTTTATGACACACAGACACACAGATGCAGTCACACACAGAAGTCTCCACCAAGAAAGTATTCATGGGACATATGATAGAAGATAAAACAGGACAAAATAAGTTCACACAAAAATAACCCCCCATGTTTGCCTTGCAGCACAACCATTTTGAAATCTGAAGAGAACCCTGATCTGTGATAAACAAGTGGAGTTCTTAATTAATTGAAAAGATGCCAGATGTCCTTTATGGTCTCAGTGTGTTGCCTGCTCAACTACCGTTTCTCCTAATAAACTTTTATAGTTCTGTCTGTCTCATTGTCTTCTTCCTGGAGGCCAGCTGATATCCAAGGGTCACATGGTGTGATTCCTGCACACACAATTCAAACACAGGCAGAAACAGGTCCTAGAGGCAGCAGTAGGATTGCCTTTGGTGTAGTATTGTCTGACATGTGCCTGTGAGGGTCTTCTGGCTGGTGGGAACATCCTGTATCCAGACATTAGTGGAGGTTTTTCTAGTTACTTCTAGAAATATTCATGTTGCTTAGTGGTAGCTTCCAGTCATAGAGGTGCCATGAGGTCAGATATGTGGGTGTCCATCCCCGTAAGATAGTCAATTTCTTTTAATGGGGAATAGATGACAAAACATTAATGGCTTTGAAGCCACTGAAGAGGCCCCACTGAGTCTCAGGCTGTGTTAGAACCCTTCCCCTACCAAGCAAACTGCCTCCTCAATATCACAAAGTCCAGGTTAACTCTGAGGGTAGCTTTGCTGGTGGCAGTAATGTCTGGAATCCTGTAAGTTTCATAGTCTTCTTGTAATTTATTTATTTATTTTTTGAGTTGAAGTCTCACTCTGTCGCCCAGACTGGAGTGCAGTGGCATACTCCCAGCCACTGCAGCCTTGACCTGCTGGGCTCTGGCGATCCTTCCACCTCAGCCTTCCAAGTAGCCAGAACTACAGGTGTGTGCCACCACGCCCAGCTTAATTTTTTGATTTATTGTAGAGATGCGGTCTCACCAAGTTGTCCAGGCGGGTCTCGAACCCACGGGTTCAGGCAATCCACTTGTCTCGGCCTCCCAAAGTGCTGGGATTACAGGCTGAGCCACCAAGCCCAGCAATTGTAATTTATTTAATCAGTGGTGAGAGGACATAGGCTCCCTTCATCGAGAAGGAGGGGACGGGTGGGTCAGAAGAAGTCATAGGCAGAGAGTATATATTAGAGAGAGGGAAAAGGAGTGGAAAACGGAGAGGGAGAGGGAAATGGGGAGGAAGGCATGAGAAAGAGAGAGAAAAAGAATACTGAAATTTGAGATGTGGAGAATTAGAAAAAGGAGGAATCCAACAGATGTATGGGAGGAAGAAAGTTTTTAAAAAGGCAGAAGAAACCTTAGAGTGATTTAGCGACAAAGAGTGAGGTTGATGGAGAGAGACTTATTTGAGCAGTGGTAGAGAGGAGAAAAGATGGAAGAGACACAGACACAGGGACTCTACAATGAGAGATAAATGAGCCAGGGAGATGGAGCCATCCAGAGACTTGGACAGAGATACAGAGATGCAGAGAGAAATGCAGAGAAAAGGAGAGACAGAGAGAGGAAAGGAGAGCAATGAGGGGAGACGGAACAAGAGAAATGAGAGACAGGAAGAGGAGTTTCAAGAGGATCACAGATAAATCGAACAATAGAGAAAAAACTGAGGAAAAACAGAAAGAGATAAAAGAAGGAGGACATGAGGGAGTGGGTAGAGAAAGGAAGAGAATGAAGGTGGGGAGAAGCAGAGAAAGAGGGAATCCAGAGCAAAGGAGAAAGCCTTCAGTGGTAGAGGGGACAGAAAAGGCTGCAAGTCCTGGACACCAAGGGCTGGGATGAGTCTTTGAGCTCCGTTTGTGACCTCCCTGGGTCCTACCACCACAGGCACCTTTCGCCCTTGGAAACTCAGGCTCCATGGTGACTGAGTTGCTGATTGAAGCCTCTGAGTCTGTCACTAAAGAAACGTTCTCAGGATAGAAGGCTGCCCAAAATCTTGTTTGCCAGGGAGTCTCCAATGTGGGGAATGGACCTCAAGCAGCCTTCCCCACTGCCTGGTCTTTGCCACATTTCCACATAGGTCAGCTGGTTAGTCACCTAGTTCCACAACCAGACATCAAGCTAGGGAGAGCTAGAGCCTCTTGTCTCCCTGTCTCAGATCTTCTCACCTCACCTTGGAATCCAGCCATGACTCAGGCAAACAGCCCACCCAGGCTGTTTCACACATTCCCTGACGCTTGCTCTGCTCCCATATGACATCCCTCAAACAATGGCAGAGATGAACCTGGGAACAAATGCTCTCCCTTGTCTCTGGGAGAGAGAAAGACACACAAACTTGTACCCTTTCTAGAGGATTCCCTATAGATCCCATTGGATAAGCCTCAATTATCCTGAGAGCATCTCCATAACATCCTTGTTCCAGCTTTTCTATCTTCCCCTACATTCTCCCAATTCCTCACTCTTCTACCTGGATCCACTTCCCCAAATAATCCACCTAGTGCCAAGTTATTGCCCAGGTCTTGATTTCAGAGGTTAAAGGGGATACCCAAGCTAAGACCGTGAGGCCCCTACTCGGAATGCCCACAGACCAATGCCACCCTCGATGACTGCCTGATCTCATTCATGACTGCACCTCCAGCCCACCACGAGTTCCTGGAGGCAGGAAGAGCTGCTTCTTTCACCAAGGATGAGCCTGACCCTGCAGATGTGTTCATGCATGCTTGGAGCTAGTGAAGTTGAATGACATCTCATGGTTAGTCTTGTCTTCTCCATAGTAATCAATTTTGTAACACTATCCATGCTCTGAATCAGTTTTCTCAATCACAACTGGGCATCCCTGAACTCTGTGAAATTCAGTTTTCCCTCACTGACTTCACCTCAGTTTCTGTGTCTTTAAAATGGGGTACCTGCTTCTAAGGGTAAAGAATTGATAGGGCTGGCATATGAAAAGGAACATTCCCAGTTCAAGGACCCAGGATATCCACCTTGCCCTTGAAAACCTCATACGTGTGGACCATGCTTTCTGTCATAATTGGTATTAAAGGCAACTCAATTATGAAACTTCAGTCATTGAAACAATGCAGCAAAAGTATATGGATAGACAGACAATATATTAAAAGAGGAAGTCCAGAAGTAGACTGTAAAAAATGCACACCCAAGTGGAACTTGACCTCTTGAATTGGGACAAACTGTAAGATTCTGAAGAAGTGGCTGTATTTAGCTGAAACTAATTACACAACCTGTGGTGCCAAATTATGCTAATCATCACCAGAGACATTAGTGAGTTATATTAGTGAAGCAGAAAACGGTGACAGTCTCTTGAGCAAGGAAGGCTCTGTTCTGCAGACAGTCTATCACATGGCAGGTTGTCCTGTGATTTGACATCTCCTATCTCCTGGAATCAGCAGGAACTGATGATACAGAGGAAAAGTGCTCTGAAAGCAGCCCCCCTCCCTTCACTATCCTGCAACCATATGATTCCCACCCACTCAAGCACCTGCACAGTAGAAGTTATGAGACCACAACCCTTTCAGGGCAAGCCTCCACCCTCAGAAAGCCCACCCATAGCACTTTTGCTTCTGGAATTACCACCAAAACTCAGAGATTCAAGAACTCCTGCCTTATTCTCTCCCCTAGACCCTGAATCTATAGCAGCAACCTGTTCCTTTCACCAGCCTAGGATGCTAGACCACTCATCTTCTCACATAAACACGGGAATGAGCTAGAGCACAGCTCACCTGGGCCAGTATCTGTCACACAAACCAGTCTATCACACAAGTTCTGCCCTGTCCCCACCCATGGGTACTTGATCACACTTTTCCCTCTTTTACCTTTTACTTCTCCACAAACTCTCTTTCATGTGCACACAGTGTGCCCAAGGCCACCTCTAAAAGTACCATGGTTGAACAACTATCAGAATTCACATGTCTAGGAGTTTAACCCCAGAACCTTACACCTAACTGGGGTAAGAGCAAATGCAAGTTAGATATAGCAATCTGAATTATCTCACCTCAGAATAAGAGCAGAGATTTCACTCCACTCTCCTTATTATTAGAAGATTTAAATTACAAAACTTTGTTCTAGGTTATTTCTCAGTCTTTTTGATACATATGTACATCTTTAAAATTGTTAACTGATCCTGTTTCACCTTTTTTGACTCAGGATTGTTTTTCTCCAGGACCTGGGGACCATGTATTAGAAAGGTTAATATCAAAGAAAGTATTGTTCTATATTACAGTTTTTGTAGGAGATAGAGACCTTACTTTAGCAGGCACCTGGTTCCAAATAGAAAAACTATTTTCTCTCAAAAAGGTGTATTTACTTTTCCTTTGAATAAAGTCAATTAGCAAACACAGATGGCTTCCTGATTACCTGGTGGATTTAGGACAAGCTCTGTAGGACAAAAGGTGCTGTCAAGTCTTCTCACTTGAGGACTATTATTATTTATCTTGAGAATATATATGTCTTGAGTTGAATCTGCTTGGTTATCTAAAAGGCCGGCATATGAAAAGAAAAAACAAACAATCCCATTACAAAGTGGGCAAAAGATATGAATAGACAATTCTCAAAAGAAGACTTACCAACAGCAAACAGATACATGAAAAAATGCTCAGCCTCACTAGTTATCAAAGAAATACAAATTAAAACCACACTGAAGTACCACCTAACTTCAGTCAGGTAGGCCATCATCAATATCTCAGTTAATAACAAATGCTGTAAAGGATGTGGCAAAAAGGGAACAATTCTACATTGTTGGTGTGAGTGTAAACTAATACAACCTCTGTGGAAAACAGTGTGGCAATTCCTAAAAGATCTAAATTACAACCTTCCATATGACACTACAATCCCCTACTGGGAATATCCCATGAGGAATTAAAATCACGCTATGAAAAAGATACTTAAACACGTATATTTACTGAAGCATTGTTCACAATAGCAAAACATGGAACAAATCATGCCATTCATCAAAAGAGAATTGGATTAAAAAAATGTGGTAGAGCCAGGCTCGGTGGCTCAGCCTGTAATCCCATGCCTTTGGGAGGCTGAGGTGAGTGGATTGCCTGAGCCTGCGGGTTCGAGACCTGCCTGGGCAACTTGGCGAGACCTCATCTCTACGATAAATCAAAAATGAGCTGGGTGTGGTAGCGCGCACCTGTAGTTCCAGCTACTTGGAAGGCTGAGGCGGAATGGTCGCCGGAGCCCAGCAGGTCGAGGCTGCGGTGGCCGGGAGCGGCCATTGCACTCCAGTCTGGGCGACAGAGTGAGACTCCAACTCAAAAAAAAAGAGTGGTACAAATACACAGTGGAATATTATACAGCCATAAAGAAGGACAAAATTATGAACTTCACAGTAACTTGGATGGATTTAGAATGTAAAATACTGAGTGACCATCATAGATCCAAAGAACTGAGTATCACATGTTCTCACTTATAAGTGGACATTGAACAATTTTTGTAATTCTGTAAGAAAAGGATTGGCAATAGTGGGAAACTCCCAGGGGAGGATGGGGGTGGGAGTGGCAGTTGTGAGAATCTTTGGGGGAGTGGGGGTCACATCTCATCAACAAGGATATATGCATAATGAGCATTTGAAAACCTAATCCTGAATTGTACCCCATATCTTTAAAATAAAAAATGAATAAATAAATAAGGCTGGCATACCTCCAGTCATTGCAATCCCTTCGTGTTTTGCATCTGATGCAAATCTCATTCTGGTTTGTGTTATGAGACAGTTTTATCTGTCTTTTACGTTTTGGGTCGGAAGACAAGTTTGGTTTAATTATATCTCCCAAATGCTGTCCAGAATGACAAGACCAAACAGGAATGTAAAACGTACCCATCTTTACATGGGAGGAGCCTTAGCAGCTGCCTGTCAGATTCCCTCTCAGGCTTTCAGTCCTGCAGCCACAGTTGTGTAGTAAAGATCTCACCTGCCCCCAAACTCTCACATGGGATGGTCTTTTTGCCTATTCAGGGTCTACAGTTCCACCTAGAGCACAGTTAGACCATCTTACTAAAATAATGTCACAAGGTAGCAATTAGAAGTTTGAGCCTTGTCTTTCATCTGGTGACATAATACCAGAAATGGATTCAGAATTCACAGGACCTGCAAGCTTAACCAGATGCACACTTTTGTACTGAGTTGGCCTCTGCCACTCCCCTGCCACTCTGGGGACCTAAATCTGTGGCTCCAAATTTTAAAGCCATGGCCTAGGGTTCTTCAGGGTGTTGCAGAGCAACTTTCCTGGGAAGGATCCCTCCTCCAGTATTTCTTCCCTTGCTGTGACACCCAAGTATATAGAACAGGTGTGAAACGATGTAGAATCTGCACACAAGGACCAGCCTTCATCTGACATTCACCAAACAGGGCCAGCCCTTGGTGTGAGGATGTAAAGAAACCCCAGGGAAAACGTTTTCTGCAGCATGAGAGATCTACATAGACTTTGTAAAGCAAAAGATCCTCTCTGGCTGATGCCCCCAAAATCTTTTAGATCTTGTCCAGTGACTGCTTTAGGTGTGTTAGGAGCTCCCAGTTGTCAGTACATATCATGTAGGTGCAAACATGCATCAGCATGAAAACCAGCCCTTCCAGAGACACCTGATGCAACAAGGATTAAAATTGATTATACTTATAATCTTGATTATAAAGGATTATAACTGGAAGGTCATAACACTTTGAGAACATTGGCACAAAAAAAGAACTATAAGCCTGACCTTTACCCCAACCCAAACCCTGAATTTATTCTGGCCATTGACCTTGACCCTTGACCAAGCCCGACTCAACTCTACCCCAACACTAGCACTGATTTCTTTCTTTTTTTTTTTTTTTTGTGAGTTCGAGTCTCACTCTGTCGCCCAGACTGGAGTGCAGTGGCCACTCCCACCCACTGCAGCCTCGGTTCCGGCGATCCTTCTGCCTCAGCCTTCCAGTAGGTGGAACTACAGGTACACGCTACCACACCCGGCTAATTTTTGATTTATTGCAGAGATGAGGTCTCGCCAAGTTGCCCAGGTGGGTCTCGAACCTGTGGGCTCAGGCAATCCACTCACCTCAGCCTCCCAAGGCATGGGATTACAGGCTGAGCCACCGAGCCCTGCTAGCACTGATTTCTAAACACTAACCTAACCCTAATCCCTAGCCATAACCACAAACTCCTAATAGCTAATCCAAAAACCTAATCCTAACCCTAATTCTAAACCTAATTCCTAACCCTAATTCTCACTTTTTGAAAAGCATCAGTTCAAAAAAAAGAAAAACCCTAACCCCTATTCCAACCCAAAACCTATAACATGAACCATAATTCTAGGCCTAAACACATAACCCTAACCCTAAACTTTAAACTTTAAAACCTCAAGCTGTAAATCCTCGTTCTAATCTCAAATCCAAACCTCTCATACTACCACTTAATCTTAAACTTTAACTCTAATCCCAAAACACTGACCATTACCCTAAAATTCTAATAATAACACCTAGCCCTTATCTTAACCCAAACTCTAACCCTAAACCATAAATCCTAATCTTTTTTTTTTGAGTCGGAGTCTCACTCTGTCACCCAGACTGGAGTGCAGTGGCCGCTCCCGGCCACCGCAGCCTCGACCTGCTGAGCTCCTGCGATCTTTCCACCTCAGCCTTCCAAGTAGCTGGAACTACAGGCGCACGCTACCACGCCGGCTAATTTTTTGATTTATTGTAGAGATGAGATCTCACCTGCCCAGGCGGGTCTTGAACCCGCAGGCTCAGGCAATCCACTCACTCACCTCAGCCTCCCAAAGGCGCGGGATTACAGGCTGAGCTACCGAGCCTGGCTCATAAATCCTAATCTTAAACCCTAACCCCAAACTCCAAACCTAAAATCCTAAACCGTAACCCTAAACCATAACCCCCAACACATAAAGCAAACTCTAACCCCTAAACCCTAACCATAAACCATTACTCAAATGCTAACGCTAAATCCAAAAACCTAATCTCTAAACTCTAAGGTTAAGCCACACCTAACCCCAACCCCTAATTCATAACCCTTAACACATGGCCCCTATTTTCTAACCCCTAGTCTCTAAACCCTAACATTAAACCCTAATCCTAATTCTGAACCTGTAACCACTAATCCTAACTTCTTATACTGACCCTAACCCTAATCTCGACACTTACCATTTACTCAGAACCCTACACTGTATACACTGATCCTAACCCTTAGGTTTTTACATTGACCTTGATCTTGACTCAAATCTGACTGACTCCAAAACTTACTTTAACTCTAACACCACTTTTTTTTTTTTTTTTTTTTTGAGTTGGAGTCTCACTCTGTCGCCCAGACTGGAGTGCAGTGGCCGCTCCTGGCCACCGCAGCCTTGACCTGCTGGGCTCTGGCAATCCTTCTGCTTCAGCCTTCCAAGTAGCCGGAATTACAGGCATGCACTACCACGCCCGGCTGATTTTGTGATTTATTGTAGAGATGAGGTCTCGCTGCCCAGGCGGGTCTCGAACCCGCGGGCTCAGGCAATCCACTCACCTCAGCATCCCAAAGGTGCGGGATTACAGGCTGAGCCACCGAGCCCGGCTTCTAACACCACTTTTAAACCTAGTCCCTCACCCCTAATTTAATGCCTCCCTTCACCCCTCACTTAACCCTAATGTGAAGCCTAATACCCTCTTTCTATTCTTGTACTCATTGCTCTCAGCTTCCTATGCTAAAGCCCTAGTTTCTAGGCTATAAATCCCAATTTTAAATTTTTAACTCTAACATACAAACTCATACCCTTCAAATGCAAAATACCCTAACACCTATCTTCCTAAATACAATCCCTATTCATACCCTCGCCATTCCCAATCCAAAATCAAAGATATGACTTCACAAGGACTGAATACTACAGAACAACAAGCCTTATAAATATAGACATAATAATCCTTCATAAAACAAGAGTAAATTGAAATCAATGACATATTAAAAGAATTAAACAAACTGTTGGCGGTGGTGTAAGCTAGTACAGCCTCTGTGGAAAACAGTGTGGCAATTCCTAAAAGATTTAAAAATTGACCTTCCATATGAACCCACAATCCCCCGACTGGGAATATACCCGAAGGAACTCAAATCACTCTCTGAAAAAGATATCTGCACACACATGTTTACAGCAGTATTATTCACAATAGCAAAAACATGGAGGCTGCTGTAGTGCCCATTGAAATACGACTGGGAAAAAAATGTGGTAGATATAAAAAATGGAATATTATGCAGTCATAAAAAAACACTAAATTATGAACTTCACAGCAATGTGGATGGGCTTGGAGTCCATAATACTCTCTACTCTCAAGCAACAAAAGAAAAAATAAATACACTGATATCCTCATATTGAAAAACTATAGTGCACAAAAAAGTTGAAAGACAAAATTGTTATGATTGAAAAAAACCAACTAACTGGTTTCTCCTACTGTAGTATTATGCTCAAAGCAGACCACTTCTGCGACCAGATGCGGGCGTTATTCCCCATCCTCAAAATAATAATAATAATAATAATAATAATAATAATACTATAAGAAAAGGATTGGCAATAGTAGGAAACAGCCAGGGGGTGTGGCGGGATTGGCAGTAGTGGGAAACTGCCAGGAGAGAGGGGTCACACCTCATCAACAAGGGTACTTGCATAATGAACATTTTTTTTTTTTGAGTCAGAGTCTCACTCTGTTGCCCAGACTGGAGTGCAGTGGCCACTCCTGGCCACCTCAGCCTCGACCTGGAACTACAGGCGCGCGTTACCACGCCCGGCTAATTTTTGATTTTTATTGTAGAGATGAGGTCTCGCCAAGTTGCCCAGGCGGGTCTGGAACCCATGAGCTCAGGCAATCCACTCACTTCAGCCTCCCAAAGCATGGGATTACAGGCTGAGCCACCAAGCCCAGCTATAATGAACATTTGTATACCTAACCCTGAATTGTACTCCACATCTTCAAAATTAAAAAATTTTTAAAAAAGAAATGGGTAATTAAATGTCACACAGCTGTTAAAAACACATCATTAAGATGGTGAAAATCAAAGTAAAAAAAGGATCAAACATCACAAGCATGACTACTTTGTCCCAGAAACTCAAGGAAGTTCAACCTAAAAATGCTGTCCATGTAAAACACCATATTGATAAAAGGAAGGAGAAATACCTCATAATCATCTCAACTGATGCAGAAAGAACTTTAAACAAAATTCAACACCATATCAATGTAAAACACTCACAAATATAGGAATACAAGGTAATGTCTTCAACATGATAAAAAAATTTCTGCAAAACCCACAGCAAACTCACTCAATTGTACTCACTGGGTGGTTTGCTTCTAAGATCAGGAATACCTCATGAATTAACACTTTACCACTATATTCAACATTGGGCTGTAAACTCAATCATGAGCAATCAGGCAAAAAAAAAAAAAAGAGACATTTTTTAAAAAAAATTGATAAATTATATATTATATATTGATAAATTATATATTATATATAATATACTATATATATAATATATATATTATATGTGTATGAAATCCATTAGAGTCAGTAAATAAATTTAGCAAAATACAAGCAAAATATCAATATGAAATCCATTTTATATCTATATACTAGCAAAGAATAATCTGAAAATGAAGTTAAGAAAATTCCACTTGAAATAATAACAATAGTAATAATATATTTAGGAATAAATTCAATCAAAAGGTAAGGCTTAGATAATGAAAAGAATAAAAGAGAGCTGAAAGAAATTAAAGACATTCTAAACAAATATGAGACATACCATACTAATAGACTGGAAGACTTAATGCTTTCTAAGATGACAATACTACACAAAGCAACTTATAGATTCAATGTGATGCCTATAAAAATCCCAAAGACTTTGGGCAGCAATGGGAATGCTGACCCTAACATTCACATGCAATTATCAGAAACCCTCAATAGCCAAACCAATCCTGAAAAAGAGAAACAAAAAACTTACCAATCTCAAATCTTACTGCAAATATATCAGTAATTTAAAAAGCATAATACTGGTACAATGATAAACAGAAAGATTAATGGAATCGCACTGGGAGTCCAGATGTAAAAGCATATCTCTACAGTCCACTGATTTTTGGTAAGGGCCAAAATCATTAAATTCAGGGAAAGAATGGGATCTCCAACAATTTATGCAAGACAACTGGCTATCTACATGAAGTAAAATTGAAAAATTAACTCAAAAAGGATCAAAGGCCTAAATTTTAAAACTAAAAACTATACTAGAAAACATATAGATAAACCTTCATAACCTCAGATGTGCCAATGGTTTCTTGCTCTTACACCAAAAGCAAGCAACTCTCAAGCAACAAAAGGAAAAATAAATACACTGATATCCTCATATTGAAAAACTATAGTGCACAAAAAAGTTGAAAGACAAAATTGTTATGATTGAAAAAAACCAATTAACTGGTTTCCCCTACTGTAGTATTATGCTCAAAGCAAACCACTTCTGCTACCAGATGCGGATGTTATTCCCCAACAAATCAATTCTCCAGCACCAGCTGGGTGTCCTATAGTGGAATCCAATGCCAACACTACCTGTAGATAACATCGGTCCCCTCAGGCTAAGAACTCGGTACTGAACAGTAGGTCTCCAGTTACCTAACCTTCATCCAACTTAGCTAGAGATCGAGGCTCTGGTAATCCTCTCATTGGCTTCAGTAATTGGCTAGAGTGGATCACAGAAACAAGGAAAATAGTGTACTTACTCTTGTCAATGTCTTACAAGGATATTTTTCAGGATGCAAATAAATAGCCAGAATAAGAGGGCATAGGGTGAGGTAGGGGAAAAGGGTGCAGGACTCCCAAGCGCTTTTCAGGTGCCAAGCTCCCAACACCTTCATTTGAAGCTCTCCCAATCCTATCATTTTGGGTTTTATGAAGGCTTCATCTCATAGGCATGAGTGAGTAAATCAGCAGCCATGGGTAGGCTGAAAGTTCCAACTTCTAATTGCAAGGTTGTTTGTTCCCCTGGCATCAGCCCTCCTGAGGCTGTCAGATGCCCCCATCCATCAGTCACCTCAGCAGCATACAAAAGACACATCACTACATGGATGCTAAAGACTTGGAGCTCTTATGCCAGGACACTGGGGCAGAGACAGAGACCACATATGTAATTCTTACGATGTCACAATATCTCAGAAAATCTAAGGAAAAAATCCACACATTATATATCTGACTAGAGTCTATTATCCAAAATATAAAAACAACTTTTACAGCTCAACAACAGGAAAAAAAAAAAACACCTAAATTAACAATTGTCAAAGGACTTCAACACACATTGTCAACAAGCACACCAAAGGAGCTTAACATCATTAATCATGATGGAAATGTGAATTAACACCACAAAGAGATACCTCTTAATTCACAGTAGATTAGCTATATTAAAAACAATAAAAAATAACACGAGTTGACAAGGATGTGGAGAAATTAAGAGTTCTAGGAAAATGACGGCAGAACTGGTGTGAGTGCACGAATCTGTGTGAGTGTTTGCGAGGACAACACAGCATATGAATGGGATTATGACTGGGTGCACGAGTGTCTGACTGAGTGGAGACTCGGGAGCAGATGACAGGTGTTCTCCCCAGAGAGAGATCATCACCATCGCCACTGGGACTCTGGGGCACTTCCCTGCACGGATCCAGTGCCATTTTCTGAAACCAGGAAGGTCTGCCTGGAGAGGAAGCTACAGAGAGCCGCTACGATCCAGCACCTGGACTCACCACCACCACTTTCAGACTGCAAGAGCCCTGACACTGAGACCTGCTGTCACAGCAGCAAACGTGGAGTTTCAGGCAGAAGCAATGGAAGATTTCCTGGTAGAGGGAAGTTCAGGAAATAGAGAAGGGGGGTCACAGCAGCAAAGCAACAGAAGTGGGGGTTCAGGCAGCAAGGTTGGGGCCTCACAGCGGAGGAGAAAGGAGTTCAGTTGGCAGGGGGGATTTAAGGCATAGGTAAGAAGGTTTCCCTGATTCAGGAAGGCGTTCGGACAGCAGGGACAGGGATAGGTTTCATGGAATAGGTGGAGAGGGGGTTCAGGAAGCAGACAGGAGTTAGACTCTCACCCAGAGAAGGAGTCTTTCTATCTGGGGCTGCCCCAACCCACAGGCGGGGCCTCACATTTCAGCTCCCGTTAGGCTGACCCATAGGGCGCAGGCGCAGACGCAGGCTCACCAGGCGCCGTGGCCTCGCCGAACAAAGCACCTGAGCCCGGGCAATTGAGGCCGCCGCTGCCCAACCGCCCGCCTGCCAAACCGCTGCCTTCCCTGTCCTCTGGGGTTCACCTCTTTCTCCTCCTCTGCCACTTCTATCCTTAGGGTTTTCTAGACTATTTTAAGGGCCTATGTCTATTTTTATGCCAATACCATGCTGTGTTCATTACTGCAGCTTTGTTGTAAGTTTTGAAATCAGAAAGTGAAAGTTCTCCAAATTTCTTCTTTCTCAAGATTGTTTTGGCTGTTTGGGTTCTTTAGATTTTGTATGTTTATTAGGATAGATTTTGTTAGTTTTCTTTTTTTTTTAAACTGGATTTATTGAGAGGATAGAAAAGCTTCCAGAAAAGGAGGGGACCCGAGTGTGTGGCTGGATTTTGTTAGTTTTCAAAAACCAAAAGTCATTAGGATTTTGATAGGAATTCAACTGAATCTGTAGATAGCTTTGGTCAGTATTCTCATCTGAACAAATTAAGTCTCCAATTAATGAATATGAAATGTCTTTCCATTATTTTTAGTTTCCTTAATTTGTTTTAGCAATGTTTTGCAGTTTTTAGTGTCTAAATCTTCTGCCTCCTTGATTAAATGTATACCTAGTACTGTATTGTATTTTATTGATGAAATTATAAATGACACTGTCTACTTAATTTTCTGTTTTGGATCACGATTGTTAGGGTAAAGTAACGCACTTAATTTTGTATATTGATTCTACTTTCTGCCACTTTGCTGAATTTGTTTATTCACTTTAGAAATTTTTGAGATTGTAGAATTCTTAAGGGTTCCTTTTCATAAGATCATGCTATTTTCCAATAGATAATTTTATTTATTCCTTCAAAATTCAGATGCCTCTTATTTGTCTTTAATGTCTGAATATTATAGCTAGAACTTCCAGTACTAAGTTGAATAGAGGTTGTGGAAGTAATCATCCTTGTCTTGTTTCTGATTTTAGGAAAAAATCTTTCAGTCCTTCACCACTGACAATACTATTAGCTGTGGGGTTTTAGTATGTGGCCTCACCTTGTTGAGGAGGTGTGTTGATTTATTTAGTGTTTTATCACAAAATATGTTGAATTATGTCAAATGTTTTTTTCTGCATTGAGAAAATCTCGTGTTTTTTCCTGTTCATTTTGTTAATGTGGTTATTTTTTATATATTGATTGATTTTTGTATGTTGAAACAGGTGTAAATACCACATGACCTGGGTGTGTAATCCTTTCAATATGCTTCTGAATTTAGATTGCTAGTATTCTGCTGAGATTTCTGGTCAATATCCATAAGGTGATTGGTCTGTAGTTCTCTTGTGTCTTTCTGACTTTAGTGTCAGGGCAATTCTGGTCTCATAGGTAGAGTTAGGCAGTTTCCTTCTATAAAATCTTCAAAGTGTGAAAGGATTGCTGTTAATTTTCTAATTTGTTAGAATTCGTCAGTGAACCATCTGGTGCTTTGCAGCCATTTTCTTTATGAGGAGAATTTGATTACAAATGTAGTTTTCTTACTAGTTCTAGTTCCATCCAGATTTTTATTTCTTTGTGATTTGTTTTTGGTAGATTGTGTGTTCCTAGTAGTTTGTCCATTTCATCTAGATAATCTAAGCTTCTGACATGCAATTTTTATAGTATTCTATCCTTTGTTTTTCTCAAAAATGTATCCTCTTACGTTTTTAATTTGAGTCATTTGAGTCTTCTTTTATTTATTTTCTTCTCTTGGTTGAGTTGGAGTCTCACTTTGTCACCCAGGCTGGAGTAAAGTAGCACACTGAGGCCTGGACTTGCTGGGCTGAGCTGGTATTTCCATGTTAGCCTTCCTAGTAGCTGGAAATACAGGAGCATGCCTCCACACCTGGCCAGTTTTAAAATTCTTGTGGAGACAAGTTCTTACCAAGTTGCCCAGGCTGGTCTCGAACCACTGAACTCAGGCAGTACGCCCTCCTCCACCTCCCAAAATGTTGGGAATACAGACACCAGATACCAGGCCATCCTTCTTTCTTGTATTAAACCAAACTTGCAAAGGTTGTCAATTTTGCTGATCTTTTCAAAGAAATGGGTTTGATCTTGTTTTCTCTATATTTTTTCTGTTCTTCCTTTTATTCATATAATCCCTAAAGTTTACTTCCTTCTTATGTTAACTTTGGCTTAGTTTGCTCTCCTATTCTAGTTCTTTAAAGTTGTTATCTTGAAATCTTCTTTCTTTAATGTCTGTGCTTAAGGCTGTTTCTCTCCAAAATTCATATGTTGAAATCCTGATCCTCAATGTGGTGGTATTTGAAGGTAGGACCTTTAGAAGATGACTATGTCATGAAGATAGAGTCCTTATGATGTTATTAGTGCTCTATTATAAAAGAGGCCCCAGTCGTTCCCTTTTCCCTTTCTTCATGCAAGGACACAACCACACAGCCATGTTTGACAGTCACTGAAATGTTGGTGACTTGATCTTAAACTTCTCAGTCTCCAGAATTGTGAGAAATAAATGTTTATAACCAATCAGTTTATGGCATTATGTTATAACAGCCTGAATATACTGAGAATATTGTGTAAATTTTCTCTTAGCACTGTGTTTGCTACAATCTATAAGTTTTAGTGTGTTGTGTATTTTATTTAATCTCAAGATAATAAGATTACTATGTCATGATAATGAGAATTTCTAATTCTTGTGATTTCCTCCTTTACCTATTGATTAGTTAAAATAAGGTTGTTTAAATTTTCAGTTTTATCAATATGATTCATTATATTAAAAGATTTCCTAAGGTTGAATCTTTTGTTTTTTTGAGTCAGGGCCTCACTCTGTTGTCCAGCAGCATGATCATGGCTCACCGCAGCCTCGATTTTTTTTTATTATTCAGCTAACCAATTTCTGTCTTTGGACTGGAGATTTTAATACACTTACATTTAAAGTAATTCCTGATAAGTAAAAGTTACTTCTGTAATTTTCGTATCTGTCCTCCCTCTGGCTTAAAGAGGTTTTGTCTCATTTTCTATGCCTGCCTTTCTTTTATGTTTAATATTTTTGTGTGTTTGTGTGTGTGAGAGACAAAGAGAGAGAGAGAAAGAGAGAGAGAGAGAGAGAGAGAGGGAGACATTCGGTTCCCCTTCTGACTTCCTTTGGTTTATATTATATAGATACAATATAGACATTTGATCATGGTTACTATAGAAATTACATATAACATCCTAAAGTTATAGTAACCGAAATTGTGTCGGATTGCTACTTACTTTCAATTGCATAAAAAAAATTTCTCATTCTTTTCAGTTCCTGCTCCCTTTTATGTTGTTGATGGCACAAATTGCCTCTTTATTCTGTCCCCATAACATGTCTATAATTATTTGTATTTTTTTCTTGTAAATCCTATTGAAAATTGAAACTGGAGCTATAAATCAAAATTACTTTAATACTGGTTATTATATTTTCTTATCTATTTACCCTTTCTGGGAGGATCTTTATGTCTTCATATGACTTTGAGCTAATATCTAGTGTCCTTTCATTTTAACCTGAAAGTTAAATCTATACCATTTTTTCAAAGACCTTCATAAACCTAATAAATTTATCAGTCTTTGGTTTTACAGAAGTGCCTCTATTTTTCCTCATTTTTGTAGGACAGTGTTGCAGGATATAAAATTCTTGGGTGACAGACATTTTTTCATCTCATCACTTTAAACACATCATCCCATTGCCTCTACCTTCAATGGGATTTCTAATGAGTATAGGCTGATGACTTTATTGAGGATTCCTTGTATAGGGATGAGTCACTTCTGTCTTCAAGGTTTAAAGATTTATTTGTTCCCTTTGGTTTCCTACTGTTTGATTATAATAAGTCTCATGGTGGGGACTTTGAGTTTAATCTCACTTGGAGTTTGTTGATTTTTTTTTTTTTTTTGTATTTGTATACCAATATCTTTCCTTAAATTTGGAGTTGACAGTTATTATGCTTTTGAATAAGCTTTATATTTCTTTTCTCTCCCCCTTCTGAGGCATCATTAATGCATACATTGGTTTGCTTCATGGTGTCCTGATGTCCTTTAGTTTCTGCTCAGTGTTTTTCACTCTCTTTGTCCCTCAGAGTTGGTTTATCTTCAGTTTTTGGTTGTTTTATCTGCCTGTTCAAATATGCTTTTGAATTCTCTAGTGAAGTTTCTTTTTTGAGTTTCCAGACTTTCCTCCTCCAGAATTTCTATT